>OX439132.1:36226114-36336114 GCA_949318235.1 Ecdyonurus torrentis | reverse complement strand
TACATATATTGAGATTTTTTCATATATTACAAATTAGGCATGTGTACAGAATAATTTTAAATTAATTGTATCATTTAAACGCAAACCATGAAAGTGTAAAATATGACTTTGGAAAACTAAACTATAAAATGTCAATACAACTATAATATTTTTTTGAATTTTAACATTTAAAGAAAATTTGGTTTCAACTATATATTTTTATTAAAATAATTATAGCTTTTATATTTTATATAATATTAAAGTAGCTTTCTAGGGGAATTTTTTTTAAAGAAAAATGATAAATGGTATAGAAAAATATATTAAAATAAAATTATATTCAATAAATATATAGTGAAAAGCTATTAATAAGATGGAACCCCACGCAAAATTCATATCAATTAACTTTTTTTTTATATAGGTGTATAATTTTATATGCTTTTTTATTATTATTATTATTTTTAAAAATTTGTTAGTAGTTAGGCGCATACTTTTTGTTTTAAAGAAAGATGGAGAACAAAATCACGAACGTTATAATATTTTTACTAACTTTTATTTACATAAGAAAAACATTAAAGCTTTATACATTTTTTTTATATATATAAAAATTAAAGGATATCATTAAAATCGCGTGGAAAGTATAATTTCAATTGATATAAAAAAACCTCGTTAATTTTTTTTTCAAATTGACCAATTAAAGATTGAAAATGATTGTTTTTTATCAGTTGCTACATGAGATTTGCATACAAATTATACAAAAGATTCTCTCTTTTCTGATCTTCTGATTTCTAACAACTCTTGTTTTACACTGACTGAATTCATACAAATTCTTTTTTTTTCCCAGTAACCTATTTGAAGATGACTTCATTACAAAGAAAAAAAAAAAACTTTTTTAAGCACCTCAATTTCTTTTCAACCTTATATTCTCTTATTATCGACTTTAAATGAAGTTTTTTTTCTCCCTTTCGGTTTAGTTAGAAAATTTTTACCCAAAAATTCTTTTGAAGTTTATTTCTCTCTCTCTCTCTCTCTCTCTCTCTCTCTCTCTCTCTCTCTCTCTCTCTCTCTCTCTCTCTCTCTCTCTCTCTCTCTCTCTCTCTCTTTCTCTGAGTCTTTTGAGTTATCTTTGATTTCTTTTGTTCTGATACAGAGAAGAATTAGACGAGCGATAATTTGACAGAAAAAGTTTCATTAATGTTCTTCAATTTTATATTTTATACATTCGTATCCTCTCTCTCTCTCTCTCTCTCTCTTTCCTTTCTTACAGAAATTTCATATTTAAAAGAGGAAATTAATTATTAAATTTTATAAAAGAAATTTGAAATGAAAAAAAAATTTAATTTCTAATATTTAATTTTAATATAAAAATTATAAATTATCGTAAATTAATTTTTTTTAATTAACAAATGATATTAATGTCCGTTTATATTTTACATATAATTTTATAAATTTAAACATATTGTAATGAATGAAATAGATCGATATGAAAATTGCTAGAATAAACTGAAAAGTTATTAATGCAGTGTATTTTGTCTTTGTTATGAACAGACTTCGTGTAAATTAAAACTGTTATTAAAATTAAATTTTCATGAAAATTCTAAAGACGTTATACTTATATACTCTAAAATTCATTGTATTTTCTGTATCTTATATTATAAGAGTCTTACTCTATAGCATTTTTAACCCTTTTTCTTGAATACTTGCCAAAAATCTTTGCAAAACATTAATATGTACAACCTTTTTTTTTAAAGTTGAGTGTAAGAGAGTAAGGGAGATAGAGAGAGAGAAAGAGAGAGAGAGAGAGAGACAGACTGAATTTTCAGTGGATTAAATCAGATTTGTAGAATAAGGACTTTTTTCGATTGTGATAATATCAAAAGAAGAAAGAAAGTATAATGTCGTAAGTCTATGAATTTTTTGTATACGAAAAATCTTAACATCAAATTGACGTAGGTATTGATATTAAAAATTCATGACGATAAAATATATATAGAAAATGTAACAAAATCTATAATATATGTATATAGTCATCATAGTTTTTTTTTTTTTTTTTTTTTCGCAATAATAAAAGATGTGTTCTATATACCTTTGCTCTGCTCTATATATTGCCTTTACTAATATTGAGTATAGTTTTTCATGATACTAAAACCAATTGTCTTTATAGTTACTTGTGAAGTAAAAAGATTTGTTGTCGTTTTGTTTGAGCTTATTTGACATCCTATGTGATATTAGCTTTCTTGCTATATAAATGTATTATAGTATATACAGTTATACTGCTAATAGAATGAAAGATAAACCGGGAACTGTTCTTCCATTGTATCGTTGAACTCTTTCCATCTACAAGAATGAGAAACTATTGGCGATTCTGTAGTCGCTTCTTTCTGAAATCATAAAAATAAAAATCGATAAAGCTGCACCAGAAAATTTAAAATTGTTGTAAAGTTTTTTTCTTCGCGTGATACTTGCTTCATTCTTAGGTCACCACAGCTATATAAATACAAAGACCAATGACCGATATCTTATAATACTTCTCAGCTTTATATTAAACTGTTTGCTTCTGATAAAAAAAAAGTTTTTATCCCTTTTAACTCAACTTAAATCAAAGCAACACCTATTGTTTTTTTTAAACTTTTTGTTTTATTGATATCTTTCATTATCACGCAAAGGGGTGTATTTTTTTTCATTTTAAAAATTTGTGTAATTATTAACCATTAAATCACAAATGAATAAAATGATGTGAATATAAAAATTGATATTTATCTATTTAATAATTACGTTTATATATTATGTAATGAAATAAAATTTTATGAACTTTTGAAAATTTTATTCTAAATTGTAATGTAATAATTATAATTATTTTTTTTATTATTTGCTTTTTGTAGATTTTACATTAAAACATATAGCAATTATTTATATAATAGAACATTGTTTTAATTATGAACTTTTGTTCTTTATTATCTCTTTTTTAATTTTATTGCTTTTTATAACAAAAACTAAATATTGAACAATAAAATGAAATCTTATAATTATTCAAAACAATATATATTTTTTCTATAAATATAATATTTTAATGCATCTATTTTTATTTTTTTCATATATTTTTTTTAATTGAAAATTATGTGGAAGCAAAAAGCTTAATTGAAATCGAATATTTACTAAGAAAATATCTAATCATGAAAAAATATTTATTTTTGTTGTTGATTTATTATAATGATTAATAATTAGTTATTAAGTATATTTTTTTATATATAATTTTTGTAAACAAATATAATTTTTAATCATCAACTAAAAGAATTTTCCCCTATTTAATTATTTATATATATATAATAATAATATAACGATTTTATATTTAATGAAGCGTAGAATAAATATTTATTAGAACGACTTTTGTGCCACTTGAGAATTATATTTTTTATATAAATTTTCATATTAAATTTGTGTTTAATTGATTTATCTGCTTAAGAAAATGTTGTGGGAAATAAATTAAAAAATTCTGACAATAATTGGAGCGTTTTAAAATTTTATAAGAAAATATTATTTGTTTTGCGTTTTAAATATTTTTTTCCCAATTCAATTAACGTAATGATGAGGAAATGAATTAGACTCAAAACAAAGAAGCTTTTTTCCGCTATTTAGATTTAATATTGGATTATATTTTTTATGGACGTGTAATAGTTCAACACTAATTACGCGTTTAATGCATTATGTTTATTGCAAAGCTAATGTGACTTCCGCGTTATATAATATTTTAAACATCTTTTTATACGTTTGCAATAAAAGAAAAAAAAATAATAAAGTTCTTTGACCGTTGTAAATTCTTTATTTTATATGGTTGTATTGAACCATAAAATATACTGTATTGTACTGTATTATATATATCAAACTAATAGAGTGATTTTCACAATTATAACACTATAGAAATAAAGATAAAGTTGTTAAGACCAAGTCACCAGTTCTGGAGAGAAGTCCTTGCTCTATCAAATAATCTGCAAAATATATATGATTTTTTTTTTTGCTAATTTTACTAATATTAAAAATAATGCATTGTTTAAAAATCTTGTAACAAAAATTTTAATTTCCAAAGATTATTACATGCAGTGTTAAATATTATTTTGATGGTATTACTAAAATTAGCAATGAAAATGTATTTGATTTTATTAAATATGAATATTTGAAAAAGAATTCGGAGTTACTGAGCTGTAAAACTTTTATTTAAGTTAAATGTTTAGATTATACTTAGAAAATTTTGACGAGACGCATATAGTGTAACATAATATTATTGATGTGATGTTACTGCATGTAAGCTACCAATGTCTAATAAACAAATATATAGATATAAATAAATATGGTTGATTGCAGAAAATACAATATGATAGGGTTGGGTATGTGGACAAATTTAAAAAAATGATTAAAATGTACCGAGTATTTTATGATATGTAAAACTAATGAAATTGTTATTTCTTTTGTTGTCAGGCTGTAAGATGGTGTCTGCAGGAGCAGCACTGGTGGTGCTGGTGCTCTTGACAGGCGTGGTGCGCTCTCAAGAAGAAGACTGGGCACACGCAGCATGGTTAGACGAAAGATTTTTACTTCGTTGGACCCCAGGTCCTGAAGACGTTACATTTGAAGTCACCGCTCAAACACTCGGTTACGTTGGCTTTGGAATCTCACATGATGGACGTATGCAAGGATCTGACCTCGTGATTGGCTGGCTACAACATGGCAGAGTTCACTTTCAGGTGAGTGTCAGCACATCTTTTTTACCTTATAATTTCGTCATAAAAAATATATATATACAAAAATATTTTAAACTTATATAGTGAGGGAAAAGAAAATTACATTCATTTGACATTAGTACGATATCCTGATAAATATGCAACCCGTCGGGCCGTAATGCTTTTTATATCAATGCAGCACTTGCATACACGTAAGCTGCAAACATTTTCGCTATGCACATTTATACGGCACAAATTCACATATACAATGTATGAATTACGATAGCTAAAACAATGTGAAAATAACAAAAGCAAAAATACTGTATACAGTATATACACGCAAAGATCTGAAAATTAAAAATAATGAAAATTTTGTAAGTATTCTTTTGAATACAATCTCTCTCATGACATTTGAAATACAAAAATATCTTAAAATTTCCATCTTGAAATTGATAATAAAGTATATAAAATATATTTGAATGGTTTCACATAAACTTCCTTGAAAATTTCTTCCTCATCAGGTTATATATAATTTGAATGCGAAGTCACACAAAGTTTAAAATTTCAATATTACATTAATTAACTCTGACATTTTCATTTTCTTCTTCAATTTCATATATTATCTTCTCATGGGATGCCATATTATGTCAATCATATAAAATTAATTTTGAATTTATAATTAGATATATGTAAAATAATATTATATAGGTATATATATATATATACTATAAGAAAAAAAAAAGATGAGATATTAAAATAATTTGTTACTTTGTTTGGGTGTGAAACATGATGGTAAAATGAGATGAGATCTTATGGTCAAGTTTTATATAGACTTGGAATTCAGTATATAGAATTAGTTCTCTCTCTTTCACGATTGATTGTTTTTAATCGATTTTTCAAACTGATAAATTTACACGTTATTTATTCTGGTTTAGCAACTTTATATTATACTTGTTTTTCACCTTAAAAAAAAATAAGTGGCTGATTTAGCGTTTAATGATCAATACCATGTTGAATAACGGGATAAATTTGTCGTACACGGACAGAAAAATCAACAGGGCAACCTTGTTACTACACATGTCAATAGGAAATTTTGTTGGTTCCAACACAATTCCATCTTATTTTTCATAGGAATATCCTCTTACTAGCGAGTGTCTTAAATATAAGACACCTTTTTATTAAATTTAATAAGCTCGCTCTGTTAAATTTACGTTTAAATACTCAAGCGTGTAACATATAATAAATATTTTTATTAAACCTTACAAGTTGTAGGTTTATAAGAATCTACAAAGTAAAGTTTGTTAATTTTTAAACTGCACTTTATAAATATTAATATGAATTCTGTGTAAGAAGTAACAAAGCATGAATTGTGAAAATCTATATTTCAGTTGTCTCTTAGCTTTAACAAGGTAAACCTGTTACAATGCATAGCGCACGCGAGGACTAAAATATTTAATAGCTTTTTAACAGGATTTACCTTGTTAAGGGTGAAGCGGCGCGAGAGGGTGCGCATAGGCACTCGCCAGCCCTGCAGGTGTTATATAGCGAGTGGAGTGGACCTTGCGTTATGTGTTTTACTTGTGGACTCTTGTTTTCGACCAAAAAGTTTAATTTGCTATATATTAGTGCACCAATTAGTCTTTACATGAAAGTACTATGTAATGAAATTCAACTTTTCAACTTATAAAAGTGACTCGTGAATATGGTGTGAAATGTGAGCACAAGATACAACTTCACGCCGCTTTTGACTACACAGCAGCCATATTGTGCAGACTGCAGACATATACCGGAGATTTAGTTGTAAGTATTTTAGTTTATTATTTTTATTATTAATTGTTTAATAAGGATCCATGTATAAACCTGGTTATTTAAATGAAAATGGGTGAGTAAATAAATAAAATTGAATCTCATGTGGTATTTTTGTTCTTTTCACAGATTTCCAAGATGCCTATCAGAAATAATTGAAGAGTGATCTTATCGTAAAATTATTCCGTGCATATATTTTACAAGCTAGTGTAAAAGCAGTGGTGAATATTTACTGTATAGACACAATATTAGTACTTTTAAATCAAATCTGTATGATATGTGTATTTTGTTTTGTAATATATTATTTTTGGACTTATATGTAATTTATCTCATTAACTAAAAAGTTGTATTCTTGTTTAATTTCTTTTTAATAAAAATATTTTGACACTGAATTATGTTACATTCTAATTACTACGCCTATATAGTCTCATATTGTATATTTTAACATTTTTTTGGTACATCATAATATTTCAGCATTATAGCATCTTTGATCGTCGATATTAATAAATTTTAAGCATGCTTAAATTGTAACACTCCGAAAGATGTTATTTGTAATAATTTTAAATATATAGCATTTAACAGAGTAAAAGTGTATAGGTAGTAATAGAGCAGCCTTATTAAAATACTACATGATAGGAGTATAAAAACTTAAATATAAATATTTTTAGATCTAGTATGCCAGTAGTGTAAGATTTTAAATACCCGCGTTATTATATCTAACAAACTTTACCTTGTAGAATCTAATACTGCTCACCATATAAGATAGAACAGAGCGGGGAGTGTTGCTTTCTATATAGTCACATTTTAAAATTCAATAGGGTTTTCTCTGTTAAGTCTAATATTCTGCAGTTTTAAATTTAATAAATATGAGCATATTATTTTTAACAATGTTTTAGACGTACCTACACTTTCAACATGATAAACTTGTTAAAGTTAACAAAAACCTTGTTGATTTTTCTGTCCGTGTATCTTTAAAAAAAATTATTATTACATCAATAGACAAATTTGACATCACTCAACATAAGTGTCTTCGCAATGTCAATTCAAATATTAAAAATAAACACACAAAAAAGCTAATAAAATAAGCTAACATTTTTATTCAAAATCCTCTTGAAAAATAGGGTATATATATATATATATATATATAATAAATTAAATAGATGAAGCAGGGAGAGAATTTGAATAAAAATATCCTATTTTGAGACATGCCAATCTCTATATATACATATAAAAGAACCCTTGAAATAAATGATTATTCGTATCTAATTGCATGTGATAGTAATACTTTTATATACAGATTTTTCAAGTGGAAGAATTTATCTATATGGTGATATAAATTTTCTATCGGGGGTATATTATTATATAATGATGGTAAAAGTCTTTAAAGATAAGTATTTTTTTTCTTCTCTTTTTTATAAATCAAGTACTTGAGAATTATATATTATACAAGTTTTAAAAACTCTGTATAATATACCTTGCTTCTCTCTCTCTCTCTCTCTCTCTCTCTCTCTCTCTCTCTCTCTCTCTCTCTCTCTCTCTCTCTCTCTCTCTCTCTCTCTCTCTCTCTCTCTCTCTCTCTCTCTCTCTCTCTCTCATCCAAATAAACTTGTTGTAAACTTGAGTTTCATATTACTTGATATTTTATCATAAGTTTTTTTTTTCTTTTTACTATACCAAAAAGATTTATATTATGATATTATAATGACTCTTAACAATATTAAAATATATAAAAATCAATATAATATATTATATATAATATACAATATGAAAAACATATAAATATAAGTTACAAAAATATCATCTCACCGTATATTTTTCCTGGTTACATTTTTGTTAACGTATATTATTTTGTATATTCACATTTTTTTTATTCAAATAAAATAAATAAAAAAAAAGACAGTTGTTAAGAGACCATATACATAATATATAAATATAGACGTTTTTGTTAAAAATATATATAATACGTTAAAAATTTTTCATCATTTTACGAACTGTGTATATATATATATATATATATATATATATATATATATATATATATATATATATATATATATATATATATATATATATATAACACAAAAATATACAGTACGTTAACTTTTATTTTTCACAATCATTTTTATGCATAACATATGTACACAATAAAAAAATCTTATAATAATAAGAGTATACTTTTTTTTACATTTCCCCCTTTTCTTTTGTATTTTATATAAGAAAAGCTTATATGAATGTTCAATATAGAAAATTAAAATGTGTACCTCGAAGATTTGTCATTTTATGATATATATAAATAAATTGACAAACATATAAAATAAAATCAATTTCACATGAACAATTATAATGAAGAAAATATATTAATATTATAAGTTATTTGATATAATATTATATTAATAATTTTCAGTTGAGTACGCCTCATTAAATGTATTTAAATTATAATTAGAGTATCTATTATACAAAGTATTTTATGTTATATTATAAGGTTTTTGTCATACTTATATAATATAAGAAGCTTTTGTTCAATATTGATGTTAATAACAAATTAATTTATGAATTTATAGATGTAAAAGATTATATTATTTTGTATTTCCCCTATACATATAAAGTATAGAAATTCAAAATATGGAAATGTTAATGTCTTTTATGAATAAGGAATAGTATTTTTACCAGAAAAAGATACCATAATTATACAAGTGTAGATTTAATTGTTATTGTAGAGTAACATAGTAATTATTTAATTATGAATTTTTATTTTCTTTTTTTTTCTATCAAACCTCTAGGCGAGGTACAGCTTATGCTACTTATTTACATATTTACAATGCATTTATACTGAATTTACACTCCCGAGACTTCCGAAACCCTATCATAAGATTCGGGTTTTTCCATGGTGGGTCGGCCATGGCCTGGCAAATTCTTCCCGGCATTCGCCTTTACATACCGAGGAAACCATGGAAACCTCGGTCAGGAAGTCAGTAGAGGAATGCCCTGAGCTTTTTCTTCCACCTCCCAAATGAATCATTTGATAATGAATTAATAATAATAAAAAAAAAGTTTTCTCTTTTTCTTCTTTAAATTTACTTCCATTAAAATTAATGCAATAAAAGCATCTTATATTTATTTAAATATATATTTATCAAAATTCACTCAAACACTTTTATGGAAAATAAAATATACATAGTCACTCAATATTGTGGATTTAAAATAAGAGCACGAAGAAATATTTTTTTATATAGAAATAATTTTTTTTTTTTTTTTACTAAATTTAACCACTTAAAAAATATCAGTGTAGTCTTTTAAATATTGGGGATGAAAAAAAAAACATTAACAAGCATTATTTCGTACGTTTAGCAATGAAAAAAGGAGGAAAAAAAGTGAAAAGAAAAAAAGATTCAATGATAACACTTCATATTGGTCTCCAGAGAATTTTTTTTTTATTGGTTTCTCCATCTCTACACAATTTTTTTTCTATAAACTTGAAGAAAAACAGAATCCATATAAAATGTACTCTTATAATACAAAATTGCTGCCTTCACAATTTTCTATATATGTATATAATATATATTTTTTCTTTTTCATACCTATATTGCTTATACTCGTAAATTAATGCTTTTTTTTTTTTTTTTTTTTTGCTATACCACTACTATATACCATCAAATATTGACTTTTTATATATATATACTTTTATATTCCCTATAGAGTTTTTTGATGTTTTGTATTATATTTATTTATAAACATTAATGTCAAAAAGAAATTCCTTATTTTTGAGTAAGAAAACTCTTGTTTTTCAATCGCGCTCTTTTTTTTTTTTTTTTTTTTTTTTTCTTTTTTTTTTTTTTCAAAGGTAAATTTTTCTATAAAAAAATATCTACCCAAAGGCCTAATTAATTATTTTTGTGTGTTTGTATAGAATCTTTTTAAGTAATTTGATTAAGAGGTTTGTTAAATATTCATCATAATGAGATAATGTACTTATATTGATTAAACGTACATTAAATGATGTAATTTTTTTGTATTCTCTCTCTCTCTCTCTCTCTCTCTCTCTCTCTCTCTCTCTCTCTCTCTCTCTCTCTCTCTCTCTCTCTCTTATTCTTAATATGTTGTTGCTTTAGGGATTTTACAAAAAGTAGTAGCAGACTTTTCGTATTTGAAAAGCTTATAAAATGTTTGGAATAGGAAATGCTTGGAAAAGGAAGATATTCTTCTTCTTATATGTATATATATAATAAAATGTTAAAGCTTGAGGCTCAATTATAAAGGATTAGAAGCCCTCTTGCAAATATTATTTCTCATATTCTAAAATGCAAGTTATATAATAATAATATAGCAAATATATAGAGTTTCGTCTTAATATGTATTAACATATAAATTTATTCTTAAAACTTCTTATCAAAAAACCTAAAGCTATTTACATACACTAAATTTATATGTTTTTCTTTTGCTGTGCTTATATGAGTTTTTATTAAACCACTTATTTTTTTTTATATATATTTGGTGCAAAAATAAAGTAAAATATGATTTTTTTTCTCTGTCTCTCTCTTTTCTTAATATTATATGATATTGTATATTATATATTCTTTACGGAGAAAAAGTATGAAAAATATAGATGAATATCTAAGTTAAATTTTTTTATGATTTGAACATTTTTTTGACAGTGAGAAAAAGTAATAAAAAGTAAGCAATAAAGATGCAAGATATTATTTCATTTTGAAATTTTAATTTAGTTTCGTGTACTCTAGAAAAAAAAAGTATGATTATATTTATTTATTTAAATAAAGAAAGAAAAAAAAAGTACGCAGATGCTATGCTGATGAAATATTTGTATTATAATGACGATCTCTTTATCTGTACATATATTTTCTCGTTGCTATATCATAGAAAAATGAAATAATATTTTTTAATATTATTGTTGATATTTTAAATGGAACAATATAGAAGGAAATCTCAGTATAAAAACGTATATTTTATATTGCTCTTTTTGTTAAAATTTTAAATTAAAATATGGAAATATAACAAGCGTCAGTCTTTTGCTAGGTTTGTGCTTTGTTTATTAAAATGTTTTGTACAAGATGTAATTAGAAGAAGAAGAAGAAGAAAAAATATAAGAGAGACATGTTTAATTTTCAAGAGTAAAGAGGCTAATTGTACAATTAAAAAAACTTAATATTTTTTTTACCATATACAAAAATGCTTTCCTTTATTTAGATAAATCTTTAAGAATAACAATAAATAAATAAATTTTAAAAAGCTAAAAATAAATTCTATTTATATAATTATCACATTTTCCATAAATTATATAAGTTATCATTTATATACAATATACAATTATAAATTTGTTTCTATATAAGTGAGATATTACATTTTGCATTTTATGTTTTTTAAAAGTCATAATAATAAACACATAAGTCACCTGCACAAGTTGCAATTGTATATCTATATACTATATAATACATAGCACACACATACACGTAGTTAGTTAGCATGTACCTTATATATTTACAATAATATATTACGATTGTTGTGCGTGATATTTTTGTGTCATGGGGTTACAACTAACAACAAACTACTGATTTTTTTTTTTTTTTTTTTTTTTTTTACTGATGCTACGTTAAGATGCCGCTACATATATATACAACGACACTCCATGTTATGTGTACTGTACTACAACGTTGTAAATTCTCTTCCATAAAGCTGTCACCTGTGACCGAAAATATATTTATATGTATTGAGATCACGATATATTATCAAAAGTTAAAAAAATATATATAGTCACGCTTTTAAATTTCAAAATATGTGCCTTATCCGTGTGAGATTTTTTTTTCTGTTCTTTTGCTGCGGATTTTAATATAATTTTTAATGGAGATAAAATTGGCATCATTTTGCAAAAAAAAAAAAAAAAAAAAAAAAAAAACAGTAAGGTAAAAAATTGGTTCCATATAGCATAGAATTCAGCTGATTCAACAGCTGACGTTTCTCTTCTTATTTTTCTTTTATATTATAAAGATGCTATAAATTTTTTTAAAGTCCACTGATCATTAAAATTGATGTAATTTTATAACATATAAGAATAATTGCTTGATTTTTTTTTATTATAATGATCTATAATAATTTGCTATTATTTTTCAAATTTTTAATGACATCAGAAAGATATATAATAGAGTTGTTTATGAACTTTGAGTATATAAGATCCTTTCTCTCAACCCTTGAAAAAAGTTCACGTGATCTTATTATATATAGAGTCTCAATTAAATATTTGAGTTCATATAGCTTTGAGTATTATATGGTTTAAAACTTTATGTACATAGTTTTAGTTATTCAATTACTTTGCGTAATATAATCTTATTAGAAAATAATAAATACTTGAGGCAAATTTTGTTGGTCAATTTCAATTAGTATACATAATCTTTAAAGAAACGCACACCACACACACACACACACACACACGCTCTCTCTGTCTCTCTGTCTGTCTCTCTCTCTCTCTCTCTCTCTCTCTCTCTCTCTCTCTCTCTCTCTCTCTCTCTCTCTCTCTCTCTCTCTCTCTCTCTCTCTCTCTCTCTCTATATATATATATATATATATATATATATATATATATATAAATATCGCATATTATAATAGTAATAATAATAAGAAAACTACAAATTTTAGAAACCATATAATGAGTTGGTTAATATAAAGTATATAAATTTTTAGAGAGAGAGAAAGAGAGAGTAAAGGTATATAATAATATAATATCCGTAAGTAAACAAAGATATATCCTCTAAATGTATAGAGTACAGAGATATATACAGGATATATACACTATCAAACCACACACCCAGTGAGAGCGAGCTTACATTCTCTGTGGGTTTTATACTCACTGAAATCCTTACTTTGGAAAGGATAAATCTAGTCCCGAAGCACCTTTACAGCCTAACACACTAACTCTGCAGTGTATTTTATGCGTGCTCTATATACTTTTCTCTCTCTCTCTCTCTCTCTTTTCTCTCTCTCATATATAGTTGAACTGAAATTTGTGAGGTAAAAAAGAATAGAAAAAAAAAAAAAAAATATTTGGGAATTTTGTTGGACTATTGGTAAAATTTTCAATAAACTTTTAATAGGTATATATATAATTATACGAAAAATATTGGAAATTCATTTAATACAAGTTAAATTTTAATAATTTTAATATGTAGAGAAGTTTTAAATGAAAATTTTTGGGGTGTTAAAATTGAATATTTAATAAAATTTTATTATATATGTGCTTGAAGTGTAATTCTCGGTATAGTATGTATAAAGAGAGGGAGGAGAGAGAGAGAGAGAGAGAGAGAGAGAGAGAGAGAGAGAGAGAGAGAGAGAGAGAGAGAGAGAGAGAGAGAGAAAATCATATATTGCGCATTTTGTATTAATAACACGACTTAAAATTTAACAATAAATGTTAAGAAATTCACGAAATTCGTATTCAAAAGAATTGAAGAGGAAGCAAAGTTTATGAGGAGATATGTGTAGGAGTGTCGTCATGGAAAAGTGTTCCCATAGGGAAAGAAAGGAAAAACTGATTCTATATACATAGAAGAAAAAAAAATGTGTCGCGAGTATACGTATATATATATAGTACACCAAAAAACTTTTCTCCCTTAAAACTCGTGGTAAAATATTTCAACAATATAAAAAGTTGGCAACGAGTTAAGATGAAAATTCGTTCGATTCGTGACGTCATTTCACGACAACTTGTGGTGCAATTTCTTTTTTTCTTGTTTTGCTTAAAGGCATGATCATCGTTCATATATAATAGTAAAATTGAACACCTACAGTATACAGTATAGTTGGATTATATTTAGTACGATTCTTAATAGAGCGGAAACAGCAAGAGTAATTTTATACAAAATTATCTCATTTCTATATTCTTTGTTTATATATATTTTTTAATCGTATAATTTATTTTCTTGTAATATGAAAACTACTTTGAATTTGAAGTAATCTCACTCAAAGTATATTTATATAGCTTGCTATATCTCTCACTCTCTTTCGTTCTCTTTTTGTTATATAAAAAATTAATGAATATATTCCATCATAACACTATAAAGCCTTTATGTATTTCATTTTTTAAAAGAAGGTTCTCTTTTGATACACCTTTATGAAAAAAAAAAAAAATCCTGCTCATACCTTCATAACTTTTCAAGACATTTTTATGATATGATATACAAAAATATATGCTTGAAAATTTATGACCATATAAAATATATTTTATATTGAATTTGCATTTAAAAAAATTAATTTATATCATACTTAAATTTTTTTTTTTCATTCATATATAAAAAAATTTAAATTCGATTTTTAATATGGAGATGAATATATATATATATATATATATATATATATATATATATATATATATTATATATATATAAAGACATCGTGATTTATTTATAATATTTTTTATGTTCTTCACTCTCTCCAGTGCGTGCATGACAAGTGGTTATGGCATATAGAGGGTTTATTTAACCCTTATTGCATAATATCTCGTAAAAATAATCTTTATATGTAAACGTATATCATTTTATACTCACACACAATCGTAAAAATTTATATCGATTATTAAACATATTTTCAATCATTTTATGGGACAACTATTTTTTATATGTATTATATAAATAATGTCAAAAAAAGAACAGATTTTTTTTTCTGTAAATGTGGATTTAATATTTAGTGATCGATATGAAAAATCTTTTTCCATTTCCTTATTTTAAAGCACTTCATCACATACAGAGGAAAAAAAAAAGAGTCATGTATATGTAAATAAATAACGGGGGGGGGGGGGGGGGGGAGGGAGTATATTAGTTTGGCAGATCTGCCAGAAAAAAAAAATGTATGCTTTTGGTTCTTATTTATATGCAGGGTATATTTTATACACTATGGCAGTAGTATGTACTTTTTGAAGGCATTTTCTTTGATATGTGTGCTTGTCAATAATATGAAAACCTAACGACTTTAACTTTTAGGTTGTTATAGCTCTATAAGTCAGCATTTTATAGTCTTTTCTCTCTCTATTTTTTCCAATTCTTATTCTTTTTATTTCATGTTGTATTATAATGATAGGATTTTTTTTCCCATTCTTATTCTTATTCTTTTTTTTTTATTATAATATATATATAAAATAGTGAATGCAAGTTAGGCAAAAATTGTGTGCCAAAAAACCTTAAAGGAATATTATAGAAAAAAAATCCATTTTATCTAGATTGTAAAGGTAGGTCATGTATAAATCATTGAGAAAATACCTTTTGAATTTATTTAATCAGAAAAAAAAGTAGTTTAATGTTATATAAAGAGTGAAAATATTTTCACATTGTTATATTGAAAGTGATTTATTATTTTTTTTTTTTTCGTACTGCTTAAAATATATATAACAATAAAATAGTAAAAGAGAGAGATTATATATTTATTTTTTTTAAAAGTAAAATTTAGTGACAATTTTCATAACTAATGATGATTTATCTACATGTTGACATTTTTCCAATTGTACTCTAGATATTATATTTATATAAAATGTATAAATAAATAAATTGAGAGAGAGGGAGAGAGAGAGAGAAAGGGAGGGGGGTAAAATTTATTGTTTAATCCAAATATCAAAAATATATTTGAATAACCTTTTTTTTTCTATATACATGTATAATTTTTGACGCTGTTTTCCCCTCTCTGCAAATAAATAAAACGTCTTTGGGGAAATACTTTAATTTTTTTTTTAAACATATAATAATTTTAAATCTCGTTTGTGCCAAATAAATGACAAATATTGAAAGTTTGGCTTTCCATTGCAACTCAAATTAGAATTGAATGCCTTGTTGTTTTTTTTGGTTTTGGTATTATATATTATACTATTCATGAAAATTTGAATTATAGAACTTTGCTCTATTTCTGACATCAATGTGTGGCTTAAAAACTTTTCACTATGCTATAAATTTTATATACTTTTTAATTACTTCTAAATTATTGCTTTTCATGGTAGTTCAATTCATATTATATATACGAGTATTATAGAAAATAATTTCTATATTCACTATTTTTTTTTTTTTTTTTTTTAGATTAAAAATAAATGGTTATATATATAGAATTAAATAGAAAATTGATTTTGGTTACATAAACTCCATGTGTGAATTGTTTTAATGTTAAAATTAATTGCGTTATTGAATTTCATTTGAAATTATCAATTATATAACCAACCTATATAATATTTCAAGAATTAAAAAGTTTCATAGTATTTTAATTTATTTTATATACAATTTAAGCTTTTATATTTTACATGATATTTTATGATCACAAAAACTAATAAAAATTCTGTTGTAATTTGAATTTCTATCAAATCTATTGACAAAATATATATAAACTAAAAACACAATAAACAATTTTCATTGTTTACAATAATTAAGGTTATATAATACAAAAGCATAGATAGTACTTTGTAAATATACAATAAATTGACCTTAAACTAAAGGGCATAAATGTTGAAATATTGACATTAACTTTATATATAAAAACAAATTAACACAATTAACACCACAGGGAAAGTATATACCTTAATGACTTATAATTAGAACAATGAAAAAAATATTATATACCCTCTGGAAATTCTTCTTATAGATTTTTTCTTCTTCTATGGATTCCAATCTATTGTTTCGATTGATTTTGTATTGATATAGGAGTGGCTATGGTATCCAGTTTGGTGGTATGAAACAGGGAAGCATTAGAGAGAGAGAGAGAGAGAGAGAGAGAGAGAGAGAGAGAGAGAGAGAGAGAGAGAGAGAGAGAGAGAGAGAGAGAGAGAGAGAGAGAGAGAGAGAGAGAGAGAAAGGTGCCAAATAAGGTAGACCTGTACTATGCCCAATGTGTAAGTTAAAACTTAAATTATGTGTATCGATTTACAAGTTAAAGGGAGGGAGTCATTGGTTATAGAGGTCCAATATCTCTGTAGATTTTGATCGTTCATTACCATCAAATTTAATATTATTTTAAAACTTTTATTTTTGCCAGCTACTGCATGGTTATAAAATTTTTACAATTGATGGGTACAATTGAAATAGTGACAATAACATTTGTATTATATAGAAATTAAAATGGACAAAAATGCACAGACAAAAATAAATATGTAATTATAGTGCTATCCAAATTTCAGGAACATCAGTTCACTATACAACATAGTTTATGCTATACTGCATAATAACTATCTTTTATAGCATAATTATTTATGCTGCTCCAATTTAAGAACAATTATATGAATGCGGCATAATTATTTATTTCTTTTTTCCGTGCAAATCTCAAATCGCCATAATGCGTTATTTTTTACCCCATTATTTTAAGATATTTGGGTTTCTCCTAGTTCAAATTACCTCTGCATTAAAAAAAAAAAGTGGATTAGCTGATTACGGACCACCCCCTTTAAAAGAAAAGTGAGAGTAAACCTATATAGTAAGCATATTGAACATATTACAACATAAATATTTCATTATACCAATTTATCATTTTTAATATTTATAATTCATAAAATATTATGTAAATTGACATAAAGTATATATAAACACAACACAGAGTACACAGACTAAAAAGTTAATAAAACTTGTTAAAAATTTTGTTTTTTAAAGTTTGTTATTTTTATTTATTCTTACTTTCAATTTATGTTCTTATGTCAATAGATTGTTTTGATATAAGAGAATTTATAAGTAGTAAGAAATATTTATTTACCTGTCTCTTACGTAAGTAAAAACCACAACCTTTACTTCAGCTGCTGCTGTGATATATTGTCAAGTATACTGGGACTTTTTCTTTTTAACAAACTTTCATTTATATATATTTATTTTTTTATATAAAATATTTTACGTCAATTTAAGTTGACAAATAATAAGTCATCTAAAATTATTATTATTTATTTTTTTATTATTGTGTGGTTATATATGGAATTTTTATATAAATATATATAATTTTTAATATTATATGCAAGTCAGCACAATCTCTCTGTTGGCTTTTTACTATAAATTTTTCTGTTTGTTTGAAAAGATTTTTTTATATAAATATAAATTTTTTTTGTACTATTCAGGATTTTATCATAAGCAAAAATCTATAGAATTTAAAATGGTTTATATTGTTTATTTTTTTATGTGCGGTATATATATATATTTTAGATAATTATTCTTTCTCATTAGTGTTGGTGAATAGAATATTAAAAGTAGGGTTTGGTTATTTTAAGTATTTTTGCGTTTTTGTCAAAAGAGAAATAATAATACGTATATAGGAAAAACGCCATTCAAAATATGAAAAATAGATCTCTCTCTCTCTCTCTCTCTCTCTCTCTCTCTCTCTCCTGCTATTTTTTTACGTTTTATATATATATATATATATATATATATATATATATATATATATATATATATATATATATATATATATATAAGAAAAATCATATAATGGTACCTTAAATTTATATTGAAACAATATTATTTGCTTGCATTACCTTATTTAGATAATAATTTATAGCATAAAGAACAGACAAAAAAAATATAATTTCATTTCCCATTTTTACACCTACATATTTATAGCAATGTATTATTTATATGTAATATATCAAAGTATCACACGGTCATTATATCACAAGTCATTGTCTTTATATACTTAAGTTTTCTGTTTTTGTATGTGGGTTGAAAGATTACACTCAATAAAAATATATGAAAAGTCATGGTGCGATTTTTATATATAATATTTAGATTTTACACAAAGATAAATAATGTACCACCAAAGAAGTTGTATTTTTTTTTCTCAAAAGAAAATAAAAAGAATATTATAATTTTCTTTGGAATAATATGGTGTTTGCTTAATATTCTGATGATTTTTTTCTGTATACAAATACAAAAATCTAACTAACCACTCTTATAAAAAAAAAATTGTATATAACGCAAAAGAGTTTTCTTTTTTTAAGCGATGAAAAGGGAGAGAGAGTTGCTAATTAAAATGTAAAATATTCATGATTTTTCCAACGTTGTTATATAATATATTATAAAATCTTTCATTTCTATACATAAAGAGGGGTAAAATGAAGGAGTTTAAAACAAGTAAAAGTGTCTCATAATGTATGAAAAACTGATTTTTTTTCAATTTCATAAAGAAGCTATTTTGTTTTATTGGATAAAACTTATTAAAAATTGATAGCTTTATTATTATTATTTTAAGGTTTTATATCATAACCTTTAAAAATGAAAATTCTGTTTGAAGTGCCTCTTGATTACATGTGGTCAACTAATCCTCGTAAATTTACTGAAAATTTATGTAAAAATAGTCCCAGTGGACTTCCTCTAACACTAGAAAATATTTTGGTCTTGTTTTTATCGAATTATAGGTCTCACCCACGCTGAATTCAAGTATAGTCACTTTTGGTGCCCTCTTTTCAAATTCAAAATATTTTTGAATTCATTTAAACAAAACATGAAAAGTAATAGGGTGTGTACGCATGACGTCATTCTAAGTGCTTTTCGGTGCTCTTCTTGAGCAATGAATAACATTGCTCAGCCTAGGACAAACGTATAGTTTTTGGCTAATTTCATTGGAAAATTTGATATTTTTTGGTCATTATTATTTTTCTTGCATACTTGAGGTACTAATTCAACCTGTTAACAGCATCAATGCTCTCAAATAAATTTTAAAGTATTTTTAAACTGGCAAAATGTGCCATTTTTCTATACCGGCCAATGTTATTTAGCGCTCACTTACGACATCAACTTTAACATGAATGAAACCACTCTATAGCAAATATTTAACGGTTAAAAACAACATAAACAAAAAGCATAAATCCTGGCAAATAAAAATTAACAAAAAATATCTCATATTCGTAATGGATTATTCACAGTTATTAAAATAGTGAGAGTTGTATTATATTATTTTTCTTTTGAAAATTAAAAGTATCTGTATTCTCTTTTATCTTCGACAAAAATAAATTTTGATGCAAGCAAAGCAAAATCGTTGCTTATAACTCCCACAAGTAAACAACATAGAGTATTATTATCCTAACATTTTATTCTCTCTCTCTCTCTCTCTCTCTCTCTCGCCTACTGACCATACAATACTGGCCAACACCCACAATATATGACGAGTGAGTAAATTAATGGTGCTTGCTTTGCTGCGGGAAATAAAAAAATAATAACATAACAACAATAACATATGCAATAATATATTGGAAATACATATATGTATATGTAGTGCACAAGAAAATAATATATATAAAATAACAATAGTACATATTTTTATATAAGTATAATGTTAATAAATCATGTGTTATATATATATAAAAAAAAACTAATAATTTATATTAATGCAACTGTAATGTACTGGTTATATATAGAATAAATTATGTGAAATGCATTATTCAGTCATGAAATGTTTCTGCTTCATTGGAGAAATTGAGGTTTATGACTTCTGTAATATATATTTTTTTTCTAACAAAATAGTTTTATTACGTATTTTCTTCATATGTTGTAACACAAGTGCATTAAATAATACATCAATGTCATTGATTTAAAATTATACAAAACTTATGCAGTTTATTCTATACATATTGTTATATGAATAAACCCATTTCAAGTCAAATATTTCATGATGTATATTATTTATAAATTTATATACGTTGTTTTAAGTGAGATCCGTTTTAAAACTCTCCTATACAATATCCGTATTTAAATAAAGGATATTTAAAAATAATAATAAAAAAAGTATATTTTAATCAATAAAATGATACTTTGCATTTCAATTGTACTTTTATTCAAACAAGGAAAAAAAAAACTTGAAATATATGTAAAATAATATAGAAAATTAATATTCAAAGATTTTCATTTGTTGCATAAGTTAAAATTTTTTTTCATAGATAAATATTTGTTTAGTAACTTGATCCAACAAAAATATTATATTTTTACAGTTTTTTTTTTTTTTTTTTTTTTCGAAACCAAAATTTATAGACATATTTTTTTAGAACATAAAAGTCTTCAATTAGAATATATAATTTATATTATATATTATAATGTATAAACAAAACGCTATAGGCAAATATATACATGCACCTTTATTTACAGCTGGACAAGGGAGAAAAAGAATAAAATGTAATATTAAAATAAAAATGCAGTAGATCCTGGTTGCATTATTAAAATAATTTTTAGGTAGTTTGTATATATGTCTGCGATCAGTAGGAATAAATTTTATATTATTTTTATTTCTACATTTTTTTTTTTTTTTTTTTTTTTTTTTTTTTTTTAAGAAAAGAAATATATGGGACGTGCTGTTGAATTGAGCACGTTACTGGCTATAAGGGGGAGTGCGTGTCTGGCTTTATGGCTACTTCGACTGTCTATCATGAACTGTGATTAGCACCGCCGCCTTAAAGCAATTTTACAATAACTACAGGCCTTGCATAAGACCCCAATTTTTATTTTATATACCTCTCTCTCTCTCTCTCTCTCTCTCTCTCTCTCTCTCTCTCTCTCTCTCTCTCTCTCTATCCACCGCTCTGGGAAATCACTCTATGTCTGTATCCACCCACCTTACAAATTTCCTGCTTTATAATTTTTTTATATTCTTTTTAGGCATGCATCAGTAATCGTTTGATATAATAGCTTTAAAATATATATATATATATATATATTTTTCAATTTTTTTTTTCCGTATGAATTTTTAGCATTAAAAAAAACTAATGAATTTTTTAGCTTCTATTTTTATTTCTTGTATCATCAAATTTTAAGGTTACTTAAATGGTATAAAATTGCAATTTTTATTTTCTCTTTTTTTTTAGTATAATTTTTTTCCCCTTGTAGTTTAGACCCTATAAACATTTTAAACCACAAAAATGATATAAAAGGCGTATTTTTCCTTTATAATTTCTCTCTCTACCTATTATTATTGTTGTTAGTATATAATTCTGTTTTCAAAAACTTAATAGAATTTCCGCTATAGAGAGCATAGTGTTCATGTTCTTTACTATATTTTTTTTTTCTAAACGTTTGTTTGAAAAAAAATTATTAAGTCTTCTATATATTTTTTTTTTGTGGAACTTCCTACACATAAAAAATATTGTAAGAAACGACGAATCCTTTATATAATTTTGATTTGCATATCAGAGAAAAACTTTATAATAAAATAATTGAAGCAGATAAAATATATGATGATGGGTCTTCGTTTTAAGAAAGAAAATATTCTTTAAACTCTTCTAATTTTTTTATATAATATTTATATATAAATATATAAAATGCTTTTATATATATCAAATAAAATTACAAGATGAAAACTTTTAAAATAAGTTACAACTTTTTCTGTAAGTAAACAATGTTTGCTTTAAATTTCCTAGAAAATTTAATATTTTTTCGTTGACTTTTTTTTTTTTTTTTTTTTTTTTTTTTACCGATATCAATAATTCATAAGATATTTTTTCTTATAAGGGAATTAAAAAGTTTTTGACATTCTTTTCATTTCTTTATAAAAACTACATTTTGTTCTACTATAATATACAGTTTTTCATATAACCGATTAACTAACCTTTTTTTATTGTAATAGATACTATATTTTTTATCGATTTTTTTTAACGAAAGAAATAAAAAAATCTATTTATCCTCGTTTACAAAACCCTACAATTATGAAGGGAAGGAAGAAGGATTTCTTTGCTGATTTTTATTGGATTTTTATATAATGTTTTTTTTTTTTTTTTTTTTCCTTGCCTAAAGCAGGATTAAAAAGAAGAGTTAAAGAGTATTTTCATCAAGGTCTTTGTGTGAATTTGATTACCCATGCAAGCACATGTTGGCTCAATATATTATATATATATATATATATATATTCGTTAGCCTCATGTTATTAATATACAATTCTCATGTCTAAATTTATTCTTTTTTTTATATAAAAAAGTGCTTTGAAAAAAGAAAAAAAAGTATTCTAATTTCCAACAATTAAACATTTTAAATTCAATTGTTTTGCAATGTTGATCTGTAATAATAATTTTATATATTATATTGTATGACCTTGTTATTGTTATAATATATACAATGTAAAATCTAATATGTATAACACAAAACAAAAGTGTTTATAATAATTATGTATTTTATATTGTATTTTAAAAGGAAGTATAATGTTTATAATAGTTATATGAAATAATAGAACAATTATACAATATAGCAATAAAATGTTTTTGTTATTATTATTATATATTATGTAGAAAAATGTTTCTTTACAAATAATTATAAATTAATATATATTTTTTTTTAAAGAGAAATACAATGAGAAAAATATTACTATATATTTTATTGACATTTTATCTTATCAAAAAATCTTAATTTTTTTTTTTTTTTTTTTTTTTTTTTTTTTTTTTTTTTTACATTTAATTTCCTCTTTTTCTTATAAACAAAAAAACAAAAATCTTGATATTTTTTACATTTTAAATACAAAGACCTGAGGCATAGAAGCTGAATATCCTTATTATTATTTTTCTCTATATAGAGCTTATTGCTTGTTCAAATTAAGCCCAACTCTTCTTCTTTTTTTTTCTTTTTTTTTTCTTTCTTTAGTTCATTGTAGTAGGATTATAATACACCTCATTGTTTTATTAACATTTCACCAAAACATAAAAACAAAGAAACTAGAGTGTGCAAACATTTTTTTCTAATCTATTTCTGTATTAAATATAAGTGCAAAAGCATTTGTAGGCAATACATCGAAATTTTTGCAACTTATAAGAAGTTGCTATATGATACGAGATAAAGTATATAATATACCCTCAAAATAACTATTATTTATTTATTTATTTATTTTTGTTACAATCAGTGGCATAAATGCGTGATCACGTCAAACTTAAGGCGGGAAATCAGCTACTGCGGGAGTTGACTAAAAATTTTTAAAGACAGAAAAATCTGAAATTTTGCACAGTGAAACATTAGGATTAGGATTAGGTATCTTCAAAAATGTGAAAATTTTGGGGGGTCACCATGCTAGATTTTGAATTATGATTTTTTGAAGTTTTAGTCCCATAAGAGCCCATGTTAATTGCAATAATTAATTTCTCTCTTATCTGATGATCACGGGTTCTGAAAATTTTATCATAGGTAGCTGTTACTGTCAACTTTTAAATAACATCATAAAATATGGAAGTTTTATTTTAGATTTTGAGATATAAGCCATCTATATACAATCCTTAAACATACATACTTATCAATTATCATTTATTTAGTCCAGCAAGATTTTGCACATTATATATTTTGGGAACAACTTCTCTGTGTCTTTTTAAATGTTATTGTATTTTTCACATTGGTTTGGTTCAATTGTTTAATTCATATAATAGTTATATTTGTATTAATTTGTTATCCCTTCTATTTTTCTCTGTATATATAAAAAAAATTCTCATTGTCTACGAAATTTTTTACTTAAATATAATATTTTTATATGAATTAATTTACACATAAATGTCAAAAAACTAACACAATAATGAATTTTTCATAAAATTTTATATAATATATTTTTATATTTATAAAAATAAAATAATAATTCCTAATTAGGTGTGGGAAAAGTGTTGAAATATATAATTAAAATTTCATGTTACAAGTTATGTATGAAATTAAAAAGAAGAAGAAGAATGTATATATATAATTCCCAAACATGTAATATTATTAATGAATGAATGAATCATGAAACTGCATTTATTTGACATTGAGTATTATTATGCAATATTAGAGTATTATAACATTATGGTCATTAAATGCAAATGTAAATTACTTGTTAATCTTCTATATATATATGATGTTGGTGATGTTTAAGCCACAGCAAAACATGTATGACAGAGAGAGAGAGAGAGAGAGAGAGAGTTTAATGGATGTCCTGTTCATATACGAGGATTATTATATTCAATATATACAGCGAGTGAAAATTTCTCCTTTCGATAATATTCTATATAATGTTCAATATACCATATGACGTACATTTAATATAACGTACTGTACGTACTTACGTATGTATATACGATAAATATATATAGAATAATTATTTTATATATAAGTAATTTAAAGCAAAGCAAAAGGATTATGATATATCCTCTTTCTTCCCCCTTAAAAATTATAATACTACACACATATATGTATATATGTTAGTTAGTTAGAAAAAGGGAGGATTTATAATAAGAAACAATCTGACAGATATTATAGAGAAGTTTAAAATCACATCCCTTTCATAAAATCATGACATGACATAAACTTTTCTATTATTCATATATACGAAAGTTTGAGAATAGAATTGTCTGTTATATACATATAAACTATTATTATTTTATAAAATACATTATATGAAAGTTTTTAATCCTTTACTTTTTTTTTTTGTCTGTCCAAAATGCAACAATGCATATTATTTCCTTTTACTTTATATTGTGTGAATAAAATATATTATTCTGTGCGGTAATAATGATGGGAAAAAGGGTGATTCATGTTTTAAGTATTATTAAACTTTAATATTTTTTTTCTTTATATATATACATAGACAAGTTTTATACAAAAGAAAGGGGTCAGTTTTTTTTAATGAGGGCTAAATGCAATAATTGAGATGTATATTATGCAACTGTCATTTTAACACTTGGTATGTAATTATATAAGAAAAAATTACCTCAAGTATTAAAATAAGGTATTGACAAATTATTTTATTTAACTGTGTATATATTTAGTATTGTAAAAAAGACTAAAAAGTTTGTTGTTGTTTTCGTCATGTTGCGTGGGGTTAAAAACAAAAACAGAAGAATCTTAACAGTAACGTACGTCCATTATCGTATATTATTATTATTAAAAATTTCATACTTAATAAATTATTAATTAAAAGCCCTTATACAATATCACATTATTAATACCTGAGAGTATATTATATAAAATAAATGTTTAAAAAAAATAATAAAATCAATCTTCATTTTTGTTATATAACATGCAATTAATTAGTTTTCTCACAGTATGAACAGTTTAATATAATATCAAAACGCAAGTTCAGTAAAGGTATATCTATCTATATAAAACTCAGCATTATGTGATTTATGTGATCTATAATGTCTTATGGCATCATATCGTGTGTACGTAATACGTTATTTTTCATCCCGCTGTGTGTTTCAAAAAAAAAAAAAAAAAAAAAAAAAAACTCATGTGTACGTACCGGCTTTGCGTGTTTGCGTGTATAAAAAAAAAATATAAGAATATGCCAAGGTATTGAGAGAGACCTGCAGGTTTTTATTTTTTTTTTCAAGAGGCGGTCAAGCGCGAATTAAAGTCGCATCCTAAAGCACATTAATAGCAGCACGCGAGCATATAAGACTTTTAAAAAAGCTATCACGTTTTTAGATCTTTTCTCTCTTTCTTTCTCTCTCTCTCTAATTTTTTTCTCTTGTCTTTTGCAACATAAAAACAACAGCAGGAGCTTTTTTGTCTTCCGCTCCTATGGTCAAACTATTAGCAAAAGTGCTCATACTGTTTTCTCTTTACAGTATAGAACTCTATATTATCTATGTTGTAATATATTACGATATAAAGTTTAATAATAACAGGATGAGATAATATTCTTTAACAATTTAATAAAGGTAATTTAGTAGAGATTTTGATTTCTGATATTAAAAAAATTGTTACTATAAGATTTTTTTTATTATTATAATGTAAGCTATTATTAAAAATAACAGGTAATGTTCCAAAAAAAAGAGGGTTGATTTTTTTCAAGCAAAATAATTTTTTTAATCCTTTCTCTATATATTGGTTAAATTTTTCATGGGAAGATAAGTCACCTTTTTTCCATCCCTTTTTTTTTTATTTATTTATATTAAAAACCTTGATGCTGTACCTTAGCTTAAAATAAAACTTTAATTATATACAGAGTCTAAAAGTCTTTTAAACAAAAGAGGTATTATGATTTTAATGTTTCGTGCAATGATATTCAAAGTGTTTATATAGAGTCATTAATTTAATATCATGATCATTCTTTTATTTTATTGTCTTGCATTTGTTTAAAATTTTCATCAATCATTTTGATTATTAATTTGATATTGTAGGACGTAAATCAGAGAATGAGAGAGAGAGAGAGAGAGAGAGAGAGAGAGAGAGAGAGAGAAAGGCTACTGTTGTATAAAGATCTGATATAATATAAAAATAATAGAAGAAAATAATAATTGGATTTTAGTGTATTTCGACCTTTATACAGTATCAAATACCAGGAAAAAGACATGCTGCAGTATTAGATTTTATTATGTATTTCATATAGAGGATTTTCATAGTCGTTATATTGGTAAAAGAGAACAGAATTATTAACACATAAAAGTAAAGTGTTATTACCCAAGCAAGAGTACGTGATTTTATGTCATGTCGAACTTTTTTTTTTCTTTCCTGCTTTTTATCATATAAATATATAAAACACAATTTTCTCTATTTCTAATATGTACAAAAGGAACCCATAAAAGAAAAATTTAATTAAGTCATTGATATTTTTTTTAAAAGAAAAATACTATCAAGATTTTTAATGAGAATCTCTCTCCATTTTTTTTTTCTTTTAATTAAAAACATTTAAATTTACCATGACTTTCTTTTTCATTATTGATTTTATTTTAAATGCTACATATTTATATATATATATTTTATTATATGAAAGACATAGAATAAATTAATATAATTTAAGTGTTAATTATATAATATAAAATAAAAATACAATCAGATTAAACCTAACTTTTATTAATTTAAATATTTCTGTCAGATTAGTTATTATAAATGATTCGTTATAATATAAACGTTTCTTTTCTTTCTTTTTTTATTTCTTTTTTGCTTTTAGAATAAATTGTATATTTTTTTCTCGTTTTTTTTTTTTTTGTTATATTTATTATTATTTTTATTTTGGAAGGATTTATACGTATATATTTTTGTGCTAAGTCTTTTATGACAGAACTTTGAGTTTTTGAGATATATTCATTTATATTCTGTGTTGTATGAAGGAGTGAGAAATGCAAGCATGGAGGATATTATCTATAGAGCTAAACCTCTCTCTCTCTCTCTCTCTCTCTCTCTCTCTCTCTCTCTCTCTCTCTCTCTCTCTCTCTCCTCCTGACACTTCTGTATGGAGAAGTTTTTAAAGACAAAAGTTTCACAAAACAAAAACGTCAAGCTAAACACTTTGCACACTCTATGCCTGTATATATTTATATCATCGTCTTCTCTACTTCTCGCATATACGATTTTCAAATGACACGTAAAAAATAATTCATATATACGGTATATATATGAAACACACAACACAACAGTATTGCCAAAAAAAAGTTTTAAAAATGAAAAAAATATTCATTAGTTCTTGTCATATATATTATATGTGAAATGAGTGACATATATCATACGTCATTATGTGTAATATTTTATGATTGATTATTATATATTTGTAATTATTAGATACATGTAATAATGCTTATATGTATTATACATATATTTTTTTAATTAATGTTTTGGTGATGATAAATGTATATAAATCACATGTTTATGATATTGGAAGCTCGCATTATGTTTGATATAAAATTAAAAGTGTATACATACTTTATATATATATACATTACATACATAGGAAAGAGAAGGGTTAAATTTAAATTTATTGTTTTAAATATATCATTTAATGATTATAGACGTATTTTGGTATATGTATTCAAGAAATACAATTTGTGTATGTGACATGATATTTATACAGATGAGGTAAGAATAAAGAAATATACCAGAGAAAAACATATTATATAAGCAGATTTATATCACAATACAAAACACTTGATGAGATTTACATATAAATAACATTAGTTTGTCTCAAAACCCAACAGTAGCCCCGTAGTAGTAGCGATCAGAATGTTCGATTTATGCAACCTGCACAACATTTTCATACTATTTTTTGCCTGTTTCTGACGTCATAAACATGAATATTCACGCAAATTGCATACTTTATAGTTTTTTCACGCTCTCTTGTGGGGCCACATTTACATTCTGGTAAAAAAATTGTCATCAGTTTTGTAGATCCGATTCTGTGTTTAATGATTAAAAAGAACGCATGGTTTCATGTTTTCTATGATTTTAAATATATCATTTAATAATTAGACGTATTTTGATATATGTATATTCAAGAAATAAAATTAGTGTATATTATGTGAGATTTTGTTATTTACAGATGAGTCAAGATTAACGTCTTTAGTATGATTTTTGTCAAACGATTATAAAAACTGTACAATATAATATTATAGTCTATACTTTATACAATAAGTACTCTATTATTTTTGTTCACAACCTCAAGGGATATTTATAGGACTATAGTATACATCTTATGTTTAAGGTTGTACAAAATTTCATAAATGCTTTTGTAGATTTTTATGTAGAAATAATAAGCGCAGTCCATAATTCCATATACGTAATTTGTATTTTATATACGTATTATATCATAATAAAGAATGGTATTATTATTATTATATATTATAAATTACTGAAAATGAAAAGAAAAAATACAACTTTTTTTTTCCTTCAAACAAACAACAATTACTATAAAATTAAGTCATTCATTCAATGTAAATAAAATTATAACCATAGACCTTAATTTTGTAGTCATTATATAAATCTACATTAAGTATTATTATATTTTGTAAATACACAAATTACATGCAATACACAAGTTATAACATTAACTTTACTTTTTTTCCCATACAACTTTATTATGTTTTTTTTTTTTTCTTTCAAAGATGACATCTAGATTAAATAAATCTACTGCAAATTATAAATAATAATAAAAAAAAAAGTTCACCTGAATATACATGCGATATTGCGTTTATTATAAAATAATGATATAATATAAAAAACTTTTACATGTATACAATTTACGTCATTTTTTTTAAACTTTAATTAACTAATTAAAAATTGTTAATTGAAAGGTTTACGTAACCTAGAAATATACATTTAACAAAAAATGTAGAGCTTTTAATTATCTAAGCAATGCAATTAAATTTTATAATAAAGCATAAAATTACAAAAGCATTATTGCAATTCAGTCTTTGACTATGCTGGCATTTCCAATAACGTTTGATATAATATTAAATACTATGAATTATATATATATATATATATATATATATATATATATATATATATATATATATATATATATATATATATATATATATATATATATATATAAATATATATATAAAATATTATATACGCTAAAAAGTAAAAATATTAAAAAGAAAATAGCAAACAAGTTTTTCAGTGTATTAACTGTATTTGTATACTTGTATTTGTGTTGCAATTTATTTTTATTATAATATGTACATTGTTATATAATAAAGTGTACTTTAATTGTAAATTTGTAATTAAATATTGCAAAACGTACATTTAAATTGCATACTGCAATAATTGCTGCAGTCTATCGCATTGTTTATAAACAATTAATTGTTCAAACTATATATATATATATATATATATATATATATATATATATATATATATATATATATATATATATATATATATATATATATTTATAAACTGTTTTATATAGTTTGAAAAAAAAAGTTTTTATTTTAATTATCGCGGGTTAAAAAAAAAATATAAAATTATATAAACATATATAAATATTAAAAACAACGTAGCTATAAAATTTTAGTGTTTTTTAATTTCATTTAATCCAAGAAATGAATTAAATTTTTAATTTAAATCCATTTTATATCTTTTTTGCAATGTAAATATTAATTAACATAAATAATTTTACGATTCGTGAAACAGGATATTTTAAATATCAACTTTTTTTTTTATCTAAGTTAAGTTTTTAAAAACACAAAAAATTTGTTTATAATTAATTTTTTATATTGTATATTAAATATATAAAAGAAGATTATATTAATTATATTATATTACTATAAAAATTGGTCTGGAAACCATTTTTTAATGAGTTATGATATTATGCTATAATATAAAAGGTTTGAATATACTGTAAAGAAGTAGCAAAATAATTTTTGTTGTTTTTGTGAATGCATGCGTGAGTGTAAGACATAAGAAAACTTATACTTTTGACAAGTTTGTGTAATATAAGTGTCCTTTTGAAAATGGTAAATATACAAACAGAGAATGAAAGTATATAAAATGGGGAGGGGTCTTATTATAAGTTTTTGTTTTCAAGTATTTATGTTACATCTACATTGAATGAATGAAGAAAAGTGAGTGAGAGAGAGAGAGAGAGAGAGAGAGAGAGAGAGAAGTACATCTTGATATAAAGTGGGAGAAGTTGATGAAGATTTTGAAGAAGAAGAAGAAAAAAAAGACATTTCCGTTTTCTTTGCTTGCATTGTGTGTATATGTATGTGTGCGAGTGCGAGTGTGTGGGTCGTTTCTGACGATGTAATATTGCTCTCTGGTGTACTCTCTTTCTCTCTCTCTCTCTCTCTCTCTAAATTTCATCATCTTTTCTCGTTCTATATACTATATATATCTAAAGGTTTCTCCACGAAGAGTGATAATTACTTCCGTGCTAAGAACCGCGAACTTCACAGCTATAGTATATTATATTATGATGACTAAGACGATTGTCACATTTCAAAAGATTTTCTTCTATATGACTGTATACTACCATATACACACATAGAAGTGATCAAAACTTATCTCACTACAACTCCCGAAGTAATAATACTAAAGTACATATATATTAAAATTTATATCTGTAACTTGTATACATAATTGTAAAAGTTGTTACATTATGTGTATAAAATAGATGTGGGTTTTGAATTAAATACCTTTTATACATTTCCTTTTAGTATAAATTTCCACTAACATCATGTATACATAAGTTAAATATTATGTTATTATAGAATAAATATTATATGATTACTTGTGAATAAAATATACAATTTTTATACGTAAAATCCTTTATTGTGATTCAAATATTATAAGAAATTTTTGGTATTGTAAGAAAAGAGAGGATGGAAGAAAAAAAAAAAAAAAAAAGGAGGAAAAATTAACTTTGATAGAAAAAAAAATCATTAAAAAAAGTTAATTTCCTGTCTTATGCCATGTGCCTCACAGAAAAAAAAAAAGGATTATTACTTTTTGACTACTGTATCAAAAGATGAAGAAGAAGAAAATGCCATTTTTACAGTAGTCTATAATTATTTTTTATATAATAACATATTGGAGTTCTCGTTGTTTTATGGTATCTTATTTTTTTCTTGTCTATTAAGTTAAAAATATAGGTTATTAAAAATTAAGAAGCATAAAAACTATATGTATAATAAATTTAGATTATTAATACTTATATGCTAGAGGAATAACAAAATCGATGTTTTTATTGGTGACCCATGATAGCACGTGAGAATGCATGCATATTTGAGTATATATACATTTATGTATGTCCATTCTCATCATTAAGTGTACAATTTATGCATGAAAAACACGAATATATATTACCAAAATAATTATATGTTATACTGCTTTTAATTAGGAGATTTAAATTATTTTAAATAAAAATAATTATGCAAAAGCAGGAATACGTTATATTCTGTGATTTTTTAGCTTAAATTTAAATTCACTATATAATTGGGATGGTAAAACCAAAAATAATAAAAAATAAAATAAAATAGTTAAAAAAAAAAAAATGAAACCAAAAGACACACGTAAATAATACACTATTGAGAGTTTATTATATGTTATAATAATAATAATATAGATTTATTGAGCAAGGAATTATACAGACACAATAACAGTCAAAGTCACAAATGATGCAATTGCTTATATCAACTCTGCTGTACAGCAGAACTACTTTTCGTCTCTAAATTATACTAAATCACTGCACAGTAAAGATGCAGTAAACGCTCAAAAACAAACTATTTTGTTGTAGATGCATTTATAAACATCCTCTCTGCGTAAGAAAACAATATTAATTAAAAAAATTATCAGGGTATATTTTAATGTAATTCAATTTATATAGATGACTTATGCATTTTTAAAATAATTTTTCAACTGAAAAGCGTGAATTTTATATTTTATGTCATAACGATGACACAAGCACTCTTTAAAAAAAAAAAGGGAAGAAAAAAAGACGTAAAAAAAAAAGAAGAAAAAAATAATAGAAGTCGCGGTATTGTCACCGCAAAGACTATGATTTATATTTTAGAACCTTTTTTTTTTTTACATCTTATGACATTAACAATACGATTTTTTTTTTCAAACGAAATTAAATCTTCTTATTATAATATGGTATCCTTTTATCCTCATTGACTTTTTCATCATAACTTAAATTCTATAAATTTAATTATATTATATACATAATATATATATTATAGTATTATTTTATAATTAAATTATAGAATTAAATTTTAATCCTTTAAAATAATTATAAATATATAGGTCATGGATAATATTTGATTAACTTGGATATACTACTATAGAATGAAGATATTACATTATACATTATAGTGCAAAACTAAAATATATAAGCTACAAATGCAAATATATTATTTGTTGTTATATACTGTAATTGTTGATAAATATTTATATATATTATATAGCTAATTAAATCAAACTTCTGTGATGTATGTATATATATATATATATATATACACAGTATATATACACAGTATATGACATTATTTTACATGTTATGCAATCAAAATGATAAATGTTAAATTTGTGCATGAGTGCATTACCATGTTTCGTGAGCATATTAATACTATATGTAAAACACGAGCTTGCATTTCAATTTGATAAATCAATCATTATAATATAAAATTACTTTAATATCAAATTTTGTTGTGCATTTTCATAAAATCGTTTTAATATTATATATAATATATATACGTATATAGAAAATTAATTGTTAATTTATTAATTAAATATAAAACATGAATATTAAATATGCTTATGTATACATGATTTATTTTATGTTTATTATTTTACAAAGTAATTGTTTATTTTATTGCTTATTTTATTTATTAATGTATTTTTACTTTTATTTTATATAGTATTATAAAATGAATAATTTAAATACAATAAAATATTTGTTGAGTCTTTATTTAAAATAATAATAAAGTTATTGATGGAGAATAATATATAAAATAATTCGTTTGTTCTGTATATTGGAATTATAACAAAAATCAATTTTGCAAACATATAAGCTTCTGAGATATATACTAAATTGTTTATCAATTTAAGTACAAAATCTTGTATTCATAATAATAATAAAAAGAAACTCTCGAGAGTATTTACAATTGAAAATACTGACATAATCGTAGAATTTAATATTACTTCTTTGATATCGAGAGAAAGAGAAATAAAAATAAATGTTGTTTTGAAAGCACTTGAAAATCAGTATTATGTTTTTTAAGATTTTGCTTTTCTATCAATTTATTTTAAGGTTTATATTTATATAAGAGGTACATACTTTTCTTAATATACAGTATATTATATGAAGTCATGAATTAACTCATGGGAAAGCGTTTGTCTTTGAAGACATACTACACGCAAGTGTGTATATCGAGTTGCCTAAATTTGATATTCAGCAGGCGTAAACTCCTGGTGAAGTACGAGAGAGAGAGAGAGAGAGAGAGAGAGAGAGAGAGAGAGAGAGAGAGAGAGAGAGAGAGAGAGAGAGAGAGAGAGAGAGAGAGAGAGAGAGAGAGAGAGAGAGAGAGAGAGAGAGAGAGAGAAGAGGAAGGAGATATTTGGTGACACTGTATTTATATATATACCAAAAAGCAGATCATTCAGGCATTTTTGAAGCAACTTTTCCAAGCTTTTACATATTATAGAGACTTACAGAATGTTAAAAAAAACTTAGTACGTGGTGTTTGCATTTTGTATGCAAATATATATATATATATATATATATATATATATATATATATATATATAAATATATCAAATATGTTATAATGTAAACAACACAATGTTCTTTTGATTTATCTATTTTTTATTTGTTTGCATGTACAAATATACCATAAATTGTTTATTTCAACTGGATTTTGTGTTATAGGATTTATTATAAATCAATCTATATAAATATATAAAATGTACTATATTTATACAACATTGTCAAACCATGATGATATTTTCATTTAATTTATTTATATTTATTTTTAGAATTAGCTTGCTAACACCCACACACTCTTGAATTACAATTTTATTTTCCTATCTCTTATAACATGATATAAAAATGTTAGCTAATTTTATAAATAAATAATTATATATAGCTATTATTTAAGTATAATATTACATTTAATATTATATTACTTTGAGAAAAAAAAATACAATTTTAGAAATTTCATGGTAGCATGCATGATTAGTCATAATATTAAAAATAGTCACCAAGTTATCTTATAATTTATAAGAGTAACAAAAAAAAAGCAACATACTTAATTTTATACGTATAATATCGTTGAGTTGAGTAATTAAAGTTATTAACAAAAGTAGCGTGTGTGTGTGTGTGTGTGTGTGTGTGTGTGTGTGTGTGTGTGTGTGTGTGTGTGTGTGTGTGTGTGTGTGTGTGTGTGTGTGTGTGTGTGTGTGTGTGTGTGTGTGTGTGTGTGTGTGTGTGTGTGTGTGTGTGTGTGTGTGTGTGTGTGTGTGTATATATATGTGTGTGTGTATATGTGTGTGTGTTATATTATATAATAAAACATACAATTGAAACTTTAATTAAACATGAACATGAGTGCTCATATACTTTAAAACTGTAGTTCATTTTAAACAGACATATACCTTTACAAGACTTTTCTCTTTATATTATTATAACATAATAAAAATTACTAACGATGTCACTTTTCGTTTTCTTTAAAAAGAACATTACATTGACTTTTGAATATATACTTGATTCTTATGTTGTCGATATTTATATAACGTAAAAGTCTTTTGTATATATAATATTTTTTTCTTTTTGGACGTCACTGAGAAGCAAAGCAAAAAGCTGGGTATATAGACATATAAGAGAGAAGAGGATCAAATCTCAAAAAGTCTGGCCTCGAGAAAAAAGTAAAAAAAAAAAAGAAAGCTTACGTACTGTACACTTGAATATAACGTGTGAGTTGAAAGGGGATGAGTGGGTGGTGTGAAAGCAAAGTACATTAAAATATAAAGGTTATTCTATTTCCCCTCTTTGATATTGATTTATTTTTTATAACACACTCATATGACTTTGATGAAATATTAATTGTAACACGTACATTGATAATAGGCATGACCATAAAATGAAAAAGTGGATTAGTAAAGGGTGATAAAAGATAAATATATATTTTTTGTAGAACAAAATAATTTTGATGTTATTGTAATATTATTTTTATTGATGTACCTCTTTTATATCTGTATTATAGATCGATGTATAAAATTGTCTCTTTATATCTTTTGCACTTCATGCTAAATCTTTACAACTATACAAAATTAAACAAGAAAATGACGTGTTTTTCGCACCCTCTCTCTCTCTCTCTCTCTCTCTAACTATCAAGGAGGAAAGCTTTTTCTAAGCTCTGTGTTCAAAACGTATACACGACCTTATTGTTTTTGTTTATTGTTAACAAAAAGTAACAAGAAAGATTATTTTAATTATTTTAAATATAAAATTTGTTTTCTATATCCTCATTCTACTTTGAAAGAATATAGTGTTTAATTAAACTTTTACATTTAAAGCTAAATATTTTAACATCTTTTAAATATAATATATAAAAAGCCTCTTTTTTTTCTGCGACATTTTTTTCTTTCTTCTATAAAGGATTTGTTTGAAATAAAATATTTAAAGTGAGAATAAAAAGTTCAATTTTATCATTTATGACTTAGAAAAAAAAAAAGAAAAAAAGAGGCATGGGAAAAGTAAAGCACAGAGAGAGGACAAAATACATAAAATTTAACCTTCAGAGCACGCAATTGGAATAAATTCAAAGATTTTTCTGTGTTAACCCTTTCAGTAACTGTGATTTTTTTAACACTTGTCATTTTATCACTCATGTACTTTTACTATCGTAGGAAATCCACTTTTTATTTTCTTCGTAAACTTTTTGTCATTTTATTATATTTTGGAAAAATATAATAAATTTAATATTTAGTACAAAAATAAATAAATAATATAATATAAAAAAAAGGTAATTTTCTTGTATACAACATTCTTGAGTACAAAACAACATTTCTTTAGTACTATACTTTTTCCTTGTTAAATTTTTGTTTTTATACTTCTTCTTTTTTTATATTCTGGTCTATCTTTTCTAACAACCATTTGGTATGTTTTAATATTTAATTTTAATAATTTAATTGCAAACTGGACAAACTTTGAGAGAGAGAGAGAGAGAGAGAGTGAGAGAAATAATTTTCACCATTATAGTTACAACTTTAAAAAAAAAAGCACATTAATATTGTAATGACGTGACAAGTGATGACAATTTTTTATACAAACACTTTAATACAACACATGTTGAGAAAATGTCAAGTTTTACCTGTATAACACATATTTAAATAAAACAAGTATTTATTATTTTTTTCTTTACCTCTTCAATGTTAATTTTAATTTTTAATGTCCTTTTAAGTGACTTGGAATACTTCTTCTATACATGTTAAACTAAAAAGAAAAAAAATCCACTTTAAACTTCACAAGAGGTTAATATTTTTTACGGCCTCTGAACGTCAAAAAAAAGAAAGAGTAAAGTTTTTTTTTTTCGCTCGCGGCTCACGGGGAGCAACAATTTAGAATGACTGTGCGTTTTTTTTTTTTGTCTTGATGGCTTCACATTAGCTTCACATTTAGCCCCCCGTACCCCCCTCATTTCTTGGACGTCCTGCTGTTGAGGCTGCTGTCTGCACCTGATACCTTTCCATTTTTTTTTTTTATATTCATCTTCTTCTCCCACATCATTTTTAGAGGTCATAATCAAAATGCAAGAAATATATAATATAACAAAGTAACAAAAAATGCATGTCATTATTTAATGCATTTTTGCTATAATTTATACTACAAAATTACGTATATTACGCTCACGATTTGTATATTACACGTGTGAATATAAATTGATGGTATAATGATGATTTTTTTTCCATCGATGTAACATTGATTTTTTTTTTTTCATTCTTATCTTACGTCATATATAAATGATGTGTTTTATAGTGTGGAAAAAATTTATGGTGATGCATGAAATTTTTTGTTCCATTAAATGAGTGTGAATAGATATTTTTACTAAGAAAATGCCTTTTTTTTAAAGTATTGTTTACAAGTTTTTATAGATTCTTTCATGTTTAACCCTACATTTTTTTTTAATAATATAGTATTTTATACATTAAACTTTTCTTTCAAATGGGCGTCAATTATGAAACAATTTAACCAAAAATAATAATTTTATATTTTAACAAATTTATAAATACATGTTATTAAGATTTCAGATAAAAGTAAAAAGAAAAAAAAAAGTGGTTTCAGCCATTTTTCAACAGTTTCAAATGACAAAAATATAATGAATAATATCAGTGTGCTTAAACAGTTGCCTACTCTACAGGATATCAAATTTTATACATTTACCAAAAAAACAAGTTGTATAATATTTAACACAGCATAAATTTATATTGTATAAAAGATAAATTGTGAAACATCTGTCCCAGCAAAGTATCACAAACAAAAGCATTAAAATAATATTTAAACAATAATATCTAAATGCAAATGACAATGTTATTGTGTTAGTTTTGGTTTTGTATTTATAGTATAATACACAAGTCATATATATATATATATATATATATATATATATATACAACAAAACTGTACTACGATAATGAAATGGATGGTATTATATATAAACTTTATGTTTTTGGAGATTTCTCCATGTTATTGTATAGTGTATGTGTATATATTTATATATACGAAGCATCAGTTTGGGAATGACCTTTTGTACCCTTATTTTGGTTCCGCTTGAACTGAGCGTTGAGTGACATACTGTCAGGGTCAAACTAGGGGTCGTCACTGGTTTGCTTGCTCAATACTCTTCATTTTCTTTACATTATCTCTCTCTCTCTCTCTCTCTCTCTCTCTCTCTCTCTCTCTCTCACTAGTCCGCTTTCATCATCTTATATCTCTAATTTTCTATCCAACTCAAAAGATCTAGTTTTAAATGATAGAACACGAAGATGACTCCCATCTCTTTCTCTCTCTCTCTCTCTCTCTCTCTCTCTCTCTCTCTCTCTCTCTCTCTCTCTCTCTCATTTGCAACTCTTGTTTACTGTTTTCTATCATTTTCTATCTAATTTCTCTAAAACTTTATTATACATTTCTATCCTTCTCTTTCAAGAAATTCTCTTCTCATCTTCTCTCATATATATACTACAAATTTACAACTACTTTAAACTATTACAAAATTATATGCCTTTCGCATCAACATCATTTTCTTCTTCTTCTTCTTCATCAACATTAGAAAACAGCAAACATCAATTTCAAGTCAACCTTCATCATAAGACAATTTCTTAAGCGTCAAATTAGAGTAAATCCCTAAGCTTTTGTCATTCCATTTTCCTTTTCCTTGTGTCCTTTTGAGAGGGAGAGAGAGAATAAGATAGAACAAATTGTCTTCAAATTTATTTGATCACAAGGCTCTTTCATTTCTTAGACTTTGTCTTTCTCTCTCATATATATATAAACGTTATACAAATCTTATAGAATTAAAAGTACTATATAGACAACATAGAAAGAAACAGTTTTGTGAACTTTATAATAATAATATGTTTTTAGCATTAAATAGCAAATTGTGTGAAAATTTGTATAATTTGAAACTAAGAAAACCGTTTGACTTTGTGTCAAAAACAAACATAAAAGCTGCATTTATTGCTCTTCAATGGTTTTAAAACAATAGAATAAATAAATTATTTAAATATATTATATAATGATGAGAAAGAAAAAAATAAATATATTAATATAGCACTTCTTGTACATGTTATTTTAATTTGTTTAAATTTAACTTTCTTGTCATTAAAAATAAATATTTATATATAATATATGCAAGTTTAATTTTAATTACATTTTTATTTAAAAGTATAATTTAGAAATAAAAATTAAAAACTTTTATATAATTAAATTTTTTTAATTGAAATAGCAACACGTACTCATATTAAAAAAATAAGCTGTTTTTGTTAATTTTAAAAACAAAAAAATGTTGTTTATACTTCATTGAAAAAAATACCAGTAAAAGTTACTATATAGTAATTTTTATTGTATAGTACTCCGTATTTTGAATATTTAAATATAAGTGTATTTTTCATCAAATAAACTAGCCTTTGAGAAGAGAGAGAGAGAGAGAGAGAGAGAAGTAGCCCAACGGGGTGTCTAAAAAATATAAATTTTTTTATCTCATGAAAATTTTCAAATGTCTATAACAAAACATAAATGAAAACGTAAGAAAAAAAAATATTATTTTTAAAACTTATAATATCATGTTTTTTTTATATGACATTAAATTGACCAAAACTGTAAAGACATCTGCTAGTATTTTATTTCTTTCATTGTACGATAATTTTAGTTTCTCCTGCTGAGTTTAGACTTTTTTTTTCAAGTCCAGGATATTAAAAAAAATTATATTATTACTATTCGTATTTTGACTTGAAAAAAAAAATGTATATACACATGGGATACTTATCATAATAATAACAATAAAATAAGGAGGATATATAATATTAGTTATTGTTATGTTTAAAGTTTAATTTCTCAGTTGAGAGGTTTCTATATTTCTATACAATTAGATTCGCATTCGATATAACTCATTAAATCCTTTGAGTTTAAAATGACGATTGTTCGATTATATTTATATATTTGTTGTATTTCTCGCTTCGTGAGCGACAGCAGGGGGTTGGAATTCCAAGGTTTCTTATCTTCTTTTTTTCTTTTTTTTTTTTTTTATAAATTTACCAAAAAAATAATAATGAAAAAAAAAAAAAATTTCATGGCTTTTATAAAAGAAATATAAAATGGAACTTTAAATATATAACATTTTTTTTAAATAAAACATTCAATTTAATTTTTACTTAAATATTTTTTAATAGCTTGAAATTAGAAAACAAAATTAAAGTTTAGAAAATGAGCAAAAAAAAAAAAAAGAAAAATACATTTATGAGAAAGAAAGAAAAAAAAATGTTTTTTAAGTAATTTATTTTTATTACATTTACTTTTTAATTTGCATATTTCGTAATGAAAATTTTTACATGAGTAGTAAAAATTAAAGTTTGTAAAATTATATGAAAGATTTTTTCCCTTGCATTTTAATTTTTCCTTGTGTACATATTTTTATTTTATTTTTTTGCTGAGTTTTGTTGTTTATTTAAGTATATAAATTATAATTATAACATAAATAATATTTATTTTTCATTTCAGTAACAAAAATAAAATTTATAATGATGATATACATAGAAAAAAAAGTAAATAAATGGGGGGCTTATGTTTATAATGATAAAATGTTCTAATTAACATTAAAAAAATAAAAACCATCTGATTGTAAAAAAAAAAAAAAAAAAAAAAGCATATTGCCTCAAGTCAAAATGCAAAATTTTTAGGGGAGGATGGATGGATATAGAGATGAAAATATATAGTGCGAGATTGGGGGATACTACTGATAAACTTTACCCTGTAGCTTACAGCAGATTTGAATTAAAATGTGGTTTGAAAATTACATAATATATACTATCTCTATTATATAGCCCCTTGGTTTTTTCCAATAAAAACAAGCTCATTTTTTTTTTTTTTTTTTTTCAAAAAACTACAGACTGTGTATTATAATTATGAATGTCCCTTTGCTTTTTATTATTATTATTATGTTTTATATAAGACCAGAAACCTCAAGAGATTAATATTTTATAGTTATACAAAAGACAAAAAAAGAAAGAAAAAAAAAAGAAAAAAAAAAAAGACAATCGATATATTTTACGTCATTTACAAAAATGTGGGTATATAAAGCATAATTTAATCAGAAAAAAATGTTGTGTATAAATATGATCATTAGTTGTTCATTAAATTATTTAATTACATACTTTATATAATATAAAATGTATACTGTATATTATGATAATGATGTTAAGCAATTATATAATTGCACACATTTTCTATCTGATTAAATATTGATACACTATATGTTCAAATTTTATTTATATTTGTATCCGAAATTTTTAATTAATTTGAGTGGCATTGAACTATTTTTAGCTACAACTTTTTTTTAGCTGGTATTATTATGATAGTAAATTATAACACAATTTTTTTATTTTATTTATTTTTCATTAATGTATGTAATCAATATTAAATAGTAATTTGTAAATACTTTTTAATGAGACTACATATCATACAATGAAAGCGCTATTCATATTAGATGAATTATTATATTATTATTGAAAGATTTGATATATATAGAAATTGTATAAAATAATATTTAATGCAGAACGTTTCAGCTTTAAGTTTTACTGTATTATACATATTTCGTAATAAGTTAACATCGTATATGGTAACTTTACATTATAATTATTAATATTATGAAGTAAATAATTAATTGAACTAGAGTACTGGAAGTTAATACGAGAGAGAGAGAGAGAGAGAGAGAGAGAGAGAGAGAGAGAGAGAGAGAGAGAGAGAGAGAGAGAGAGAGAGAGAGAGAAATAAGATCTTGTTACCACATCAAGTCATACAATAATATAATATTTAAAACAAACTGCTTTACTTATATATACAAATAAAATTATTTAATGTGTCTGGAACGATTGCCAGTGGCTGTTGGTCGTTAAACATTAAGAAAGACGTGATATGAAATCATGTCTCTTTTTTTTTTTCAGTGACGTCATTTCATTACTGTCAAATACACTACTTTATATCATTACATACAATCATTATTACACATATTATACCTTTTATATCTATACCCTGTTCAAATGATATTTTCTTTACTAAAGGACTCATCGGGCAGTACTATACGTAATTACGTAATACATATAAAATACGCAGTACATACATACTGTTTTACAATAAAACATCCTCTTTATTTTAGTTTAAACTAAAAGAAGAAAAAATGTGAAAATAAAAAACTATACTTTTTTGAAACTTGCACATCCACTGTACAACTTGGATCTCAAGTTCAACTTGGCCCTCAAGTTCAATTTGGACCTTAAGTTAAACTTGGCCCTCAAGTTCAACTTGGACCTTAAGTTCAACTTGGCCCTTAGTTCAACTTGACCCTCCAGTTCAACTTTGCCCTTAGTTCAATTTGGCCCTTAGTTCAGCTTGGCCCTTAGATCAACTTGGGCCTTAAGAGTTCAACTTGGGCTTTAAGTTCCACTTGGACCTCAAGCTCAACTTGGGCTTTAAGTTCAACTTGAGCACCTTAAAAGTAACATTGTCATACTACTATCTCATACCCCCTTTTCTCAGGTCAGCTTATATGAGAATGGATGAACTTCAATAATTGCATGAGGTTATCAGTACTATACAATATTTAAGTTAATTTATAGAGTTAATTTTATATTCTGTTAAAATTAGAAGTGGTTTCAATAAAGGAGTGTGCATCCGGTGTGAATGATAGGAAAGATCTGTCAGTATAAGGGTTTACCTCTCTCTCTCTCTCTCTCTCTCTCTCTCTCTCTCTCTCTCTCTCTCTCTCTCTCTCTCTCTCTCTCTCTCTCTCTCTCCATAACACTCCCATGATGTACCAAACTTGACATAATAAATGACAATAATTATTCTAGCTTTACATTAAAATATTTCACCACTTTGTTAAATGCATTCTCCTTTTCAGCTGCATTTTGTCATTATACAATTATAATTTATATATAAAATACAAAATGCATTTAAATGAAATATTTGTTATGAATTCATGAATTCCTTTCTTAATAACGCTATTATATATATAAACAAAATATTAACAAGATTAATGACTATTTTTATTAACAAATTTGTATATTATTTTCATTACAATAAATCATATTTTTTTTAAACCGTTATAGTATCATCATATATTATATTTTTTTCAATAATAAAAACAGAACGTAATGTTATGTATACTAATTTTAAAAAAAAAATGTGACAAATTATTCTTTATTGTTATTTAAAATTGATTTCTTGACAAATTACTAATATGTGGTTTTTTTTTCTGATTACAGGTATGTGTTTACCAATACAACTTTTATTGACATTTGATATGGTTTGATATTATTATGGGTGAGTTTGAAAACATTAATTATATATTATAAACAATAATTTTCATCTAATTTTAATTTATAATTATATATATTATCGTAAATTTAATTAAACTAGACATATATTATATATAAAACAATATAATAATATGTATATACGTCAAAACATTTGAATGACAGTATCCATAATATAATTTATATAATGATAGGTAAAAATAAATAACAATATCTATATATATATGCTGGTATACAGTATAATATGTATTAGATTTAATTAAAACCAACTCAAATTTAACATATACTTCAAAATATATTGTTGTTTTTTTATATAATTTTAAAATGTGACGTCATAAATACAATAATAGACATTCTGAAAAAAGAAATGCATTTTTTTTCTGAGACTTTATATTTGTTATTCAATAAGGTGTATAATTGAATATTATAGATATATAATATTGAACTTTATTAAATTTTGTAATATTTTTCATTGAGAATGATATATAAGCTTCTTATAATTTTGCAATCTAGGGGCTTTTCACAAGTCAATATGACTTTTTTTTTCTTTCCATCTACAAATACCTTTTTTTTTTTTTTTTTTTGAATGAGGTACAGAGGTGTTAAAACCTCTTACGTATAGCTTCTCTCTCTCTCTCTCTCTCTCTCTCTCTCTCTCTCTCTCTCTCTCTCTCTCTCTCTCTCTCTCTCTCTCTCTCTCTCTCTCTCTCTCTCTCTCTCTCTCTCATTCTCACTCATTCTCACTGCAGCTTATAATACAATTTTATCATAGAAGCCTAGAGGGTATATAGTATAAAGTAAATTTTCAATAGTTTAATGTAACACGTAAATTTATAGATAATTTATGTGATAATTTCATATTGAAACTTGTTGAATATTATAATCACCAATTAAAAGTTTGAGTTTTATAAAAGTATTAAATACAAATAAAAACACATAAATACATGTTTTATATATAATCTATTAATATTATTATAAAAGTTTTCTAAGTAGTCACATGCAAGGATTACTTATTTTTAGCACATGGTATATACTTACAGAGTGGAACATACACAAAATTATAAGTATACAATTTATATTAAAAACTCTGCATACTTATTATATAAAGTAAAGTACGTTATATTTTCATACTTTTAATAATAAATTTTATGTTTTATTTCTGTGTGCAAGTATAAAATTAGATTTTTCTCCTCATATTATTTTTACAGCGCAAGAAATAAAATAAGTTTGTTAATTTACATAATTTAGAATTAGAGTAACTTTATAGTAGAAATTATGAAAACAGTTTTTTTTAATTAAGTTTATTATTCAATTCAATTAAGTTGTGGAGAGTAATGAGAAATGTAAGTATATAATTTATTTAATACTTGATCTTTTTTTTTTTTTTTAACTCCACCTTTTTTTTTTATTCAAAATTACTTTTCTTTTTTTTAGTTCAAAGCATTGCTACAAAGTATACTATATATATATATATATATATATATATATATATATATATATATATATATATATATATATATATATATATATATATATATAATATTAGATGTTCTACAACTTAAACAGTAGTTTATATTCTTTGTGAAGTTCCAATATTTCAGTAATTCTACACGTTATATATTTAAATTTTGAGAGCTTTATATATATATATATATATATATATATATATATATATATATATATATATATTTCAGTTGTTATTAATTACATTTAAAATTAATAACAGAGTCAAAAAGTATGCAAATTTTTTATACCTCAAATGTAACATTGCTTAAGGGCAGGTGTTACAGAAAAACAACGAGAAAAAAATGAGATATTTGTTTTGTACAAAACCACTGGCACACAGAAAAAATATTATAAAGCCACACACATACACACAATTTTTTTTTTTTTTTTTTTTGTTAATTTATCATAACAAAGAGAATTATTTAAAATTTTGTACTCGGTTTTTTATGTTGGTCTTAATGAATTTATTATATTATATAAATACTTTTTTATTGTATAATATATAGTATAGACCTAATACTATATAGCATTAAAAAAATGTTTAGGTAATATACGCCCTCTTGCACCGGATAAGAGGTATCATTAATTTTTTTTTAAGTGCTAATTTTTTTGACTTTTAAAATGGGAGTATACTATATTATCAGTATTTATTTTATCTGGTTTTCTTTCGTTCTAAATTGCAAGTCTTACTGTATATAAGATTTTTGTAGTTGCGTATCTTAAGCAAGATGTCTATATTTTAGTTTGCTCATCACGTGCAAGGTGTGGAACAAAAATACAAACGGAAATATGATTATTTCATTTGATAAACTTTGTTTTTTTCTGAGAAATATAATATAACAAAAAAAAATTGTTATCTTAATAAAAAAGAACAACCACAAGTTTTCTTTCTCTTATCATCGTTTTTTTTTTTTTTTTTTTTTTTTTTTTCTTAAATGTCACTTTGACATATTTTTTATAATTTTTTTGGAACAAATTCAGAGAAAATATGTCTTCTTTTTTTAAAATCCCTATTTTTTGTTGTTCTTCATAATATGAGGTCATTCTGATCTATATCATCACCTATCATAACAACAGTATAAAAAATTTCATCCGGTTAAAAGAATAGAAACTTTTTCTCAAATCATCATATAACAAAAATAATGCATTTTTTTCCTACTATTAAAAATGGAATGTATGTATACATAAAAAAATAACAATTAAGATAAATTTGCAATAAAAAAAAGGTTTATAAAATATTTTTTTGGATATATAGTATTAAATTTTAAAGTTTATGTCTTTTGAAGGCTATAATTTTCACAATTTAATGATAAATCTGATTACTGTCAAAATGTATTACAATATACTTGGTTATCAGTTTTTGGTGTATTGTAGCAGTACGTCTTATTCTCTCTCTCTCTCTCTCTCTCTCTCTCTCTCTCTTTATTTCTTTTCTTTTTCCACCCACATCGCGAGAACAATAGCATACACCACGTCTTGATGGCAATTCTCTCTCTCTCTCTCTCTCTCTCTCTCTCTCTCTCTCTTTCTCTCTCGTTCACCGCCTCAAGCCACAAAATTCAAGTTACTTGAGTCTTATGTACGAAAATTGTAATCTACTTGCTGCTGTTCTGTTTCTTATTCTACTTTATTGTAACGAACTTTATCAACTCAACCACCCATCCACTTTCTCTCCCTCTCACTCTCTCTCAATCTCAATCTTTTACTCAACTCAAAAAGTTTTACAATCACAAAATAAAATACAAAATTTAATTTTCATCATAATTTTCTTGTTACTATATTTTTGTGTTTCACTTACTCGTCAGTTTTATTTCATATTATATTTATTTATATATTTTTTATATAAATTATTTAATGAATTGTTTATTTTTATTTAATTTTTTATATTTGTTTTCTTATAAAATATAAATTTACATAAAAGTGGTATTTTTCTTTTTTAATGTAATATTTAAACAATGCTTTTTGTTATTTATAATATTAATAATTACGTTAAATAGCTTATGTATACTAATTTTTTTAGTCAAAAAAAGTTTTTAAAACAAAAATTTAGGAAGAGTAAATTATGTGTTAATTTAATTTTCTCTCTTTTCTCTTTTGCTTTTAACGCTCAAGTTGAACTCTTGATGTCACGTTTTTACCTCTGCAAACAAACGCTAGACACACGGGTAATCCTTTTACCCATGCAGCATCCTAACTTTGCTTTACACAAGATTGTTGCTCCGACATGGACTTTTATATTAAAAAAAAAAGGCATTTTTGTCGACTTCACTTTTGTTACATACACAAAAAAAAGTAAAAATTTATTTGACAATTTTTTTATATTTCATAAAACGTAAATTGTTTAAAGAATTTTTATAACTCAAATGATATCTCATTTCTTTAATGTTTAGCCTTAAGGTCTATGATTTAAAAGTTTGAAAATAAAAAAAATTAATGATGATGCTACTGGTACTATAATTAGTTAAATATAAAAAAAAATAGGAAAAAAGGAAAACAGCTTTAATATTTTGTAATTTGTTAGAAAATGAAAACCATTAAAATAAAGCAAAAAAAAAAAAAAAAAAAGAAAAAAAAATAGAAAGATAAATTGAAAATTGGTTATATGAAAGCTTTTTAACAAATGAGATAATTTTTTTCTCTCTCTCTCTCTTTCTCTTTTTAGTTTAGTTTTTGATTGCAACCCCTCTATTTGAACATTTATTGAAGCTATTTTTTACCTATACTGGATATATATTATTATATATAAAGAAGTTAGTTGCAGCAATATTAAGAAATGAGAAATTTTTGGTGTATAGCCCCCTTATATTATATAAGATGATGATACATGACGTCATGATTATTCGCTTGCTCCTTGTGTTTTGCTTATACAACATAGTATTAGTATCTGGGGCAAACCTAGAGAAAAAAAAAAGCTGGGAAGAGAGAAGGTTTACATGGGTAATGCCATAAGCACTAACTCATCGCTAGTACAACCCTATAGGGAAATAACACCCTTCTTTCATTCCTATACTCTCTCTCTCTCTTCCTCTATATGCATCACCACAATTTATCTCCTTCCCCTAAAAAAAAAGTAAAAAATAAAAAACATACAAAATTTTTGCACATCAATAATATAGACATGCTACTCCCTTTTTTTTTCCATCCCTCTTAAGAATATACGCGTACATAAGAAAAATGTATAGGATGTCAAAAAAAGAAAAAATGATGTTAATTTTTTTTAGTAATTTTCTTAATCATCATAAAAAAACAAACGTTAAGATGTATACTCTCCCTTGTGGACGTTTTTATATATTTGAATGATTCTTTACATCATTTTTATAATTTTTCACTTTAAGGGGGAGAATTAATCGTAATAGTTTTACTAAATTGAACGTAATAAAGTTGTTCTATATTTATTGACATTCCCAGTAGCAGTTAAAAATTATACTAAAATTGAAGTGAATATTTTTATATGTAATAAAATTATATTCAGACGGTATAATACAATTATGTTTAAAGGAATAGACCAGAAGAAAACATATAAGCATTTATATCACAAAACACTAGATCGGACTTACATAAATAACTTTAGTTTGTCTCAAAACCCAACTTTAGCTCCGTGGTAGTGATCAGAAAATTTCGATTTATGTAACCTGCACAACATTTTTTACTAATTTTTGCATGTTTCTGACGTCAGAAACATGAATTTGAATAGTCACGTAAATTGAATAATTTACAGTATTTTCACGCTCTCTCGTGGGGCTACATTAACATTCTGGTAAAAATTGTCATCGGTTTTGAAGATCCCATTTCGTATTTATTCATTAAAAAGCACATGTTGTTTTATGTGGTCTATGGCTTTAGCATTGAAATACTAAATTTATTGCAAACATTAATATATAAGATCATCTTGATATAACATAAGCCAGACAATCATAAGTTTCATACGGTTTTTCTTAATTATTCTAAGTAATATTATTCAGGTGTATAAGAGAAAAGTTATTATTAATCTCTTATAAAATAAATTTAATTATAAAATATAATTATTATAATGCATAAATGTTAAATACTTTGACATTGTATAATAAGTTCTATATAATTTATATATTAAAGACATTTTAAAATTTCTAAGAAAATAATAATAATAAAAAAAAAATGTCTCAGCATTATTATAATTAACTAGTATATAATTTTGTATACCTTTTATCGAAGATAGAAATATAAATCGTATAAAAGTAAGTAACAAAATAAAATTGTAAAGATTTGACGTGTCTGATATTTTTTTTTGTATTTTTTTTCTTTTTTATAAAAATATATTGAAGTTTTTTTTTTTTTTTTTTTTTTTTTTTTTTTGAAAAGAAAAACATGTTAATTTACAAGAATATATAGATCGCGTGTGAGTAGAACTCAAACAATATAATAATAATAATATTGTTACCGTGTTACGCGTTAAAATATAATAATAGTTCAAATATATTGAAACATATATAATATCTTTCTCTCTCTCTTTCTCTCTCTCTCTCTCTCTCTCTCTCTCTCTCTCTCTCTCTCTCTCTCTCTCTCTCTCTCTTTCCTTCTCTAACAAGGAATTATAAAACACACAAGACGTCATGGACTATATAATAATAATACTTTATAGTGGCAAGATATAGAAAACATAAAAAGAAGGGTTACTATAAGTAGATTGAGAAATATAGATTATTATTATATAACGTATAGTGAAATTTACACATGATAACAAATATGATCAAATTACAAGGGAGAATTGAGTGCATTATTATGTATTCTGTTCTATAGGTATATACAATGTTAAATTTACGTGAAATTAATAGGTTTCTTATATATAGGGAAAATAGAAATATATATAATTCTATTTCAAAATTATACTTAAACATTGTTATACAAAGGACTTGCGTTGTATATCTAATTACAGTTGCGTTCAGCTAGTGTGTTAATTGAGATAATTTGGTCTGGTGCTCAACCTAAAAATGCCTAAATTTACTTGTGGTATATTATATGTTAAAATTCTTTTATTTATGTATACCGCAATTATATGGTCAATAGATTCATGTACACAAGAGTATTGGAATATTCCAATACACGTCTTAAAGGCGTAGAAAACCTTGAACAAAAAAGTTATGTAATATCCTAACAAACCTGAAAAATCAACGTTGATTTGTCCGGAGTCATTGATTTTGAATTTATTTTCCATTCACAAAATGGCGCGAGCGGGCAATGACGTCACAGCTCACCTCGTCCACGTGCGTGTAAAACAAGCGAGATGTGACGTCATTGCCCGCTTGCACCATTTTGTGATTGGAAAATAAATTAGAAATCAATGACTCTGGCCAAATCAACGTTGATCTTCAGGTTTGTAAGGATAATACACACCTTTTTTGTTCAAGGTTTTCTATGCCTTTAAATAAAGATTATTATTACAGTAAAGAAATTTGCCATTGGTTCATTCTTTATTTTTCATATAAAATGTAACTTTTGAAGATAGAAGCTTTTTGCCCATGATATTCTCATAATGCCCTTATGAAGTAAACAAAATAACAACCAGAAAAAATTATTACTCTGTATATATATAGCGTGATTTTGTCCTTTTTACTTCTCATATACTGTTTGTTGATTATTATTAAGACATGTGTGTTATATTATTATTATATTGTTGTAGCTTTAACTATAGAGCTACTGTGTTTGTGTGTGGCAAATAATGATTAGCTCACCTCTCTCTCTCTCTCTCTCTCTCTTACTCTCACTCACACTATTATTATTATATCGTTATATTGTATATACATACATATATGTATACGTACAGTACAATACGTAAAGAGTAAGTATAAGATTCTGATTACTCACGATTAGATACACGATCGTAATTGTTAATGATGATCACAACTGATATTATTACATGAACACTGTAATATTATTTCTTATATATTCTTAAAGTATACGTAGAGAAAAAACACAACAACAATAACATTTTATTATAAACATCTTAATAAATCATACTTAATTGTTTTAGACGTTTATCTAATATATTTATTATGATTGTAATATTTTATTTTGGTAATTTAATATTTATATTATTAATTATATTTTTTAATAATATTATATACATTTTAGATATTATATTATACTTTATATAAATAATAAAATTTTATATCTATTGTACTGTAATTAAAAACACATATGTGTATATTTATTTATTATAAATAGAAAATAGTATTTATGTATTGTATAGATTGAATAATGTAATTGATATTTTGACATTGTATTCCAACATTGTTTTATTCATGAATAAATAATAAGGCTTTTAAACATTGATTATATTGGATAAATTGAAAATATACCCGTTGAAAATTACTTATCGATAAAAGATATTAGTATACAACATATACTTTCATGTTAAAATTAAAATTGTATGTAAAAATCATGTTGGAAAATTTGCAAATACCCAGTACTTAAAAAGGGGGATGTTAAAATTGTATATGCAAAACCCCTAGAGGGCTTTCAAAATAAAATTTATACAGTTTTTATTATACGTTACAATTTTTTTTTTAATTTTATGAAATGTGCATATTAATTAAATTACTTTAAAATTATTTTATATTTAAGAAAGAGAGGGGAAAAATGACGTTATATTTAAGATTCTTGAGATTATTAAAATTTAAGACCTTTCTACTTCAAGAATTAAAAATATGGTTGATTATTTTTTACCCCTCTGCAAAAAAAAAACTATAATATATATGTTGTCCTTTCAAAACTTAAATTCTTACAAAAAAAACTTTTTGAGGGAGAGAGAGAGAGAGAGGGAGAATACTAATCTTTAAATAATTTTAGTCAATTTTATTTCCGTTAAAAAAATATAATACGTTAAGGAATCACACTTGAATTAATGCAAGTACGAACCTTGGTTAAGAAATTTATAATTTTCTAAGTTTTTTTTCTCTTTACTATGTAACACCCTTGGCTATTTTATTATTATAGAAGTAAGCAAAAAAATTTGAACTCCGCATGAACTTAAAATTAATCTTCGTAAGAATCTAATCTTGCGGTGGGCAAGAAAAGAGCAGAGAAAAAAATAGAAAGAGAGAGAGAGAGAGAGAATAATAATATTATTCCTTTTTTATAGAGAGACTGCTGTTTATAATCACGGAAAAATAAAAGAGAAATTACGGAATTTTTTTGTTTCATCACTTTTCCTATATGTTGACGAATAAGAAAACAGATTTCAGTTCTTGTGCAATATTAATATATTATTGCCATGTAACATGCAAATAAATGTCATTTAAATCTAATTTTTATGGGATTTCTTACTATTTTATATAATCTAGGTATTTTCCTTATGTCTTTAAGAAGAAATCTATAATATATTTAAAATGCTGTACTATATAAGAATGAGCTAATATCAATTTTACATGTATATAAAAAAGAATGACTCAGAAATGTTACAATATAAGAAAAATACTAAAATTTAAGAAGCTTCTTTGACACTTTTATCAAAATATGCACTGTATTACAAAATTTAATGAAACTTAAAGGTGTAGAACACCTCGCACAAAAACATGTCTAATATCCTAACATACCTAAATATCAACGTTAATTTGGCCGAAGTTATTAATTTCTAATTTATTTTCTATTTACAAAATGACAGCTACGGGTTTGTGACGTCACAGCTCGCCTGTTTCCGCGCGAGTAGACTTATGAGATATGACGTCACAAACCCGCAGCTGTCGTTTTGTAAATGGAAAATAAATTAGAAATCAATGACTCCGGCCAAATTAACGTTGATATTTAGGTATGTTAGGATATTAGGCAAGGTTTTTGTTCAAGGTATGTTCTATGTCTTTAAAGTTTTACGGAAGTCATACAATCACATTTTATAATGAAATGGACATCATTTGGTGGGGGAAAAAAAGGAAAAAAAAAGTGTATACTTAAGAGCTTGCGTTTTTCATAATGTATTTTATTTTTCTATTTGTTGATATATAACTTAGGTAAATAACCTATATATAAATAATAACATCGTATATATAGCAGAAAATATATATATATATATAAATAAGAGTCGCGTGTTTGTTGATTATATGTCCATAAGCTTTGCGTGATGTTTCATTTACACCCCTTTAGGCTAGAGTAAAGCTTGCGATAAGCACAAACTAATCCTATATTATATATATATAATTTTTTTTTCTCTATCCTCTGGCACTTATATTTATATATATATATATATATACAGTACCGGTATATTTTGCATCAGCGGGTGCTTAATCGCTATATACAACTCCTTTCACGCCTAACTCATTAAATATAATATAAGCTTGTGATGTTGATGAAGCCGTGACAATAAATTAAATGTTAGCCAGAGGCCTATAATGTGTACCAAAATTAATCTTACATACGTCACTATCAAATACATGTACTATCATAGATATATATATATATATATATATATATATATATATGAATAATTTGATACGAGAGAGAGAGAGAGAGAGAGAGAGAGAGAGAGAGAGAGAGAGAGAGAGAGAGAGAGAGAGATGAAAAAATTATCATTAAACACAATTTACATTTTATTACATGAATATTATAACTTTTTTATTATTATTTTATATATTTTAAATTATGTTTAAAATGAAAATGCCCACTTTTTTTGGGGTAAAAAAAGTAATTTTATTATATAAATCTGTAGAGGTATACTCAAGTTTTTTTGTGTGTGCATGAATTATTATTTAGAATAACATGCGTATATTTTATATAATTTTTAAAAATTATGTTTAAACACACTATAAAAAAAAAAGAAGTTCAGATACGATCATAATTTAGAACTCTGTGATTTATAACTTTTCTTGTTTTTTTTTTTTTTTTGTGATTGAATTTTTTGACGTACTTGTAAATACTCATTATTTGATATAATACAGATATTAAAATAATAATTTATTTTTAAAAATAAAAATTGCTATGCGTGTTAAAAAAAATAAAAATAGTTACTGCATGGAGATTTTTATCAAAGGTAAAACTGTCGCTTAAAAAATTTGTCATTGTCAAAATAGGTTATAATTATTATATTATAAATTAAGACTTACAGTAATTAATAATAAATAATTCTTAGAAATTTATATAGAAAAAATATAGTGTACTTGTTATTATTACAGTTTCGTTATGTATTTATAATTGTTTGTGAAAAAAATATTCTTTCCACAAGCAATAATGTTATTTTTGGCATCACGCATATTTAAAAAAAAAATTGTCAAAAGAGAGAGAAAGAAGGGAGTATACTTGTAAAAAAAAAAGAAAAAAAGAAACTTTTAAGAATTGAGTAACTTTATTTCCGTTTTTTGCGCCCTTTTCCTGTGTTATATAAAAAAAAACTCTACAAAAAAAAAAGGAATACAGAGTTTTGCACTTAAAATTAAAGAAAAGGTAATAGAAAATAAATTCTTTAATTTATTAAATAGTTTATCATTTAATGAAACTGTTCATTATTTTTTTGTTCCTCTCTCATATACAGTTCAATAATGGACAAAAAAAAAAGGTGCTTATACGCTTCTATTAATGTATTTGAAGTTGAATAGAATATGTACTGTAGAGAAGCATTGCTTGTAGTTCATTAGATAATTGATCTTCAATCAATTAAACTCCACCTGTGTGAGATTTCACAATTAGAAATGAATTATACGTATATATGTGTGTTATATACATATACATACGACACTTATAAATACTTATATGGTTTGCATGTACCGATTATCCTAATCAAAGTAATTTTTATTACTAATCACTCACGCATATATAATAAAATTTATACGGGATTATTTATATATAAATATATATAAAAGATTAATGTTTAATAATATTATAATTATTATTTCAAGTTTTCTTTTACATATATTTTATAATAATTAATAGTGTAATTTTTTTTTCATCAAATTTTTTTTTATTATTATTATTTTCTTGATTATAAATTAATGATTCGATTAAAGTAATTTGAGATTAGTATGAGATCATTCTATGATTAATCGATTGTAATCGATCATTGGGATCAATTTAATTGTATATGTATATGTACTGATAATTAGTATAATTAAACCAAGAGAAGTCTTGTGAAAATTATTATGTTGTTTATACAGTTTGCCCCTTAGGAGGATAAAATTGAAAGTATGCAACCCGCTTGTCCTTTTTCTTGTGTATTTTAGCGTATAGCACAGAAAAAACTACCAAAACTATACCAAAAACTATTTTGGATACTAAAAAAACGTTTTCCAATGAATCAGTTGCTTTTTTGCCGCAATTTGGAGCATTTATTGGTTAAGTAACGTAATGAAGTCTCATTTACTGCTAACAACAAACAGTGCTTTAGCTTTATATAATATACTAATAATGCTTTTTTTTTTCACTCTTTTTGTGTTAAAAAGATTAGCAGCAAATAATAATAATAAAATAAAAATATAAAAAAATCCAACAATTTTTTTAAATATATGAATTAAATTTTTTTGATATTAGATAAGAATTAAATTGCTCAAGTCACATGCAAATGAGAGCATAATTTTTCTGTCAGATTATAAAACCCTTGCTTGTTATATATTTTGAAAATACTAATATGTCAGAGGTTTTGCTATAAGCATTTAAATTGCATGCCAACTATACTCAATAATAATAAAAACTTAACAAAATACTGAATTTTTCCTTTAATCAATATTATATAAAGAAACCTTTGTTAATATTATATAAAAAGTATAGACGATTTTAATAAATAATTTATTTTTGTTTTGTTAAAGTTCCGTGCCGTACTTTACATGCATACATATTTATTTACGTCATAAAGTATTGTGAAATCTATTTTAAACTTTTAAAAATATTTTTTTTAATACTTTTTTTTTTATACGAAAACTATATAAATATTTGAAATTTACCTTGTATGTTTTTTTTTAAAAGAATATTAACATAAAATTTAGATTTTTTATATAGTAAAAAAGAAAGAAAAATTCAGTGTAAATATTTATTTATAAAAATGACAAGATAAAAAATGACACATGAAAAAGAGAAGCGAAATTTTTGGTCAGTAAAACATCAAGTGTGACGTATTTTTAAGGTCCATTTGACACCAAATAGAACTAGAAAAAGGAGAGAGAGAGAGAGAGAGAGAGAGAGAGAGAGAGAGAGAGAGAGAGAGAGAGAGAGAGGCAAAGAGTCGTATTGTCATGAAGTGTTGGATTTTCTATCCAATTCTTTACAATGATTCGTCGTGTTTCTTTCTTTTTTTTATATATATACATTTCTTATTTTTCTTTCAAGACGTTATAGAAAAAAGAGGTAACTCTTATACTATATAATGTTATCTATATTATATGGACCCAAATTTGTCTTTATATAAGAAACTTTAAGGAATCTAAATCACCGTCTCCTTTTCAAGTGTCCACATTAAGTAAGAGGGTAGAAAAAAAAAAGACGAAGAAAAAAAAATACATGATGTGGGGCTGTTGTGGTGAACACGCCCTTTAACTATTGCTAAATTTTTCTTCTGTGTCGTCTTAAAAGAAAAATTTCCTACTATATATAGAAAAAAAAATAATAAAGATTAAATGCTCTTCTTTTCCCTTTTTTGCACCCTTATAATCGTTTTTCTAGTACTCATTTATTTTAGTGGTTAACATTTTCTTCTTCTTTTTTTTTTTCAACAACAAAATATATTTTATTCATTATAACTGGTATTTATGCTTCTTACTACATTTTTTTAAGATATTCAATATTTTTGACTTTGATTAAGTGAAGCAGGTTAAATATAATAATCATTATTTTGGTTTAGATAAGTATTAAAAAAAAAAAAAAAAAAAAAAAAAAAAAAAACTTTTTGATGGGAACTGAAAAATATAATACTGTCTATTAAATGTGACAAATGAATATCAAAAAGGTCTAACATGTATAAGATCAGTTATATATCTAACGATAAAAAATACAAATTGGAAAATAAAAAATATGACTTAAAGAGGTCTATAATACTGTATATATATGTACCTTATATATACGTAAGAAGAATTGATTACTCTATACTTTTATGTATTACCTAAAGCTTATAGAGAGAGTGTAAAGGTTCTTAAAATGGATGAGTAAATGTCTACACATAAAGTGTATTTATAAGAAGTAAAAGTGTAAAAAATTAGACTACTTTATTTTAGACATACTTATCTTTCAAAAGCAATTCTCTACTGACAGAAAAGTTTATAGAACAAAAAAATTTGTTCGCTCATTTTTTTTCTTTCTCCCTCTCTTCTTCTTCTTCCTTTTCTTTCTCTCTCTCTCTCTCTCTCTCTCTCTCTCTCTGGACCATTTTTATTGATATTAAAAATTTATATAAAGTTTTTTTTTTCCACTCATATAGTGTTAAGTAGTGCTAAATTATTAACTTTCTTTTATATTAAAGTGTGTTTGCAGTTCAATGTTTAAATAATCTTTTTAGTCAAGTGAAGTTTTCCATCGTACCTTCAAATTTTTTTTCAGCTTATTATTATTACACATCAGTATTACGGTACGTAAAAATAGACACGATAATGGAGTATATAGTAAAAAAAAAAAAAAAAAAAAAAAAAAAGTATCTATGAACATGACAGTATGAGTAAAAACACAGACATGCTTTTATAACTTAATGTTTGATTTATTACCATTTTTAAAGCTTATAGCGAGTGTGGTTATATATTTTTTTTTACATTGTAACGTAGAGTGCATATTGAATGGTGACATTTTTTTAAAAAAGAAGACAAAAGATGTAACTTAAATTTTGGAACATAATACGTGTTTCTTATACGGTGTTTAGACAAAATATTGATTTCCATTTTCATTAAAACCAAATAGTATAATAAAGTATATATCTTCTACTTTATAAATGTAAAATGAATCTCATCCAATATTATATACCTTCTATAGCAGCCAGTGTAATCAATATTTTAGGACATTAAATAGTTATATACCTATTGAGATGAAATATATTATGTGTGAAGGTACCTTAAATGTGTTCATATCCTTGCTCTCTCTCTCTCTCTCTCTCTCTCTCTCTCTCTCTCTCTCTCTCTCTCTCTCTCTCTCTCTCTCTCTCTCTTATAGCCACACAAGGCAAATCTGGCATGCAGAAAAGTTACCATTATCGATGACTCTCGTTCTTTCTCCTTCTTCATGATGTGCTTGATTGAATCACAACTACTGGGTGGACAAAATTTTCGATTGAATTTAAAGGAACAAATCGCGCGTTTCATCCTATCTCAGTAGGTCTATTTCCTTTTGTGCATACATCTATATTATACTAGCAGCACAGAGAAAGAGAGAGAGAGAGAGAGAGAGATCTTTTTGGCAGACACTCCATACCTTGGTCTCCCAATCTTACCTGCAAGCAGAAAGCATTGATTTGATGCCAAGGATCAAGCCAAGTTGCTTCAACATAGAGAAAGCGTGAAATATATCTTAACTTTTTTTTTATTTGTGTGCTTTTACGCTTTATTTCAGAGTCATTCAAATAATCTTAAATCTTCATCTTCTCTCTCTCTCTCTTCTCTCTCGGGCTGAAAATAGAATGTAATATTAAAAGAGGGAAGAATTTTTTTTACACATGCATACACTTTAAAAACATAAGAACTCAGGTACCTTTTTTATGAGTAAGTTTAATGTTGGTTTTTTTCTTGTTATTATTATTATTATTTGCACTTACTTCATTGATCGTAAGTTTTGTGGGAATAAAAATACTACCGTATACGCATCATTGATATACATACAAATTTAATTAATAAAATTGAATTGTTCTATTATAAACATTGAATTATTCATATTTTGTGGATTTTAAAGTTTGGGCATTTATTATTAAACTTTTTTTCGCCTTTTTCTTACTGAAAATAAAACTATGAAAATAACAGTCATCAATAAAAATAAAAAATACCAACATTGTGAACTTAACTTTTTATATAAAATTAGTAAAACGGAAAAACAGCGTTTTCTCATATTATTATAACTGTTATGTTAAAATTATATTTTAAAAACAAGGAAAATATATTCTATATATATAATTTATAACAAAAATTATTATAATTTTAAATTCTATTTTTTCACCTTTCTATTTAATATTATTTATATTAATTATATAATTTTTTTTTACTTCACTTTTTCTTCTTTCTCTTACAGGTCAATGAGAAAAATGACCTTTTAAATTAAGTATCCTGTTATTTACTGCAGAGGTTTTAATCTATGAGATCATTTTTATGTCTAAATCTAAGACCTAAGAAATCAATTTTTTTTACTTCTTTTTTTTTTTTTTACTTTTATAAAATTAACGCAAGATGAAAGGGGTTAAAGCTCAGATTAGTTTCAATAAACAATTTAGATAAAATCATATTAAATTAAAAATACACGTAATGTGTTTGTTTCTTGTTTCTTATTTATTTATTAAATAAGAAATTATATAAATTGAAGTTGTGTATAAGAAAGTAACTTTAATAAAAATATTCCCTTTAAAGAATTAAAGTAAAATGAATTTAGAAAAAAAAAAAAAAAAAGTTTTTAAATTTGTGGAGATTAATAAAATATATATATTTTTTGTGTCGTAAAATAGGATTATACAAAAGTCGATTGTCATAACGTAATTTTTGTGTGACAAATTTAAAAAGAAAAAAAAAATCGTTTAAAACGCTTACGTAAATTTTGCGTTTAAAATGATTCATAGTATAAATAAAATAAGTCAACTTTATAATATGCTTTTATTCCTACAAAAAAGAATATAAATGGATTTATATGCTTAAAAAATTGCTATTATATCCATTAAAATTTATCATTATTAAATAATATAGGAAAAAAATGTAATAATGAAAATTGCCTTTTTTTTTTCTTTTTTTTTGCCTGTAATTAATGGTATTATTATCATACAAATAAAAATAACTTTTTTTTTTCATGATATAAAATTTTTATTTATTGTTATTTATCTAATATAAAAAAATCTATATCACTTCTAAATCATTACGATAAATCTCTTGTCAATTGAGGGGGAAGAAGAAAATACAATCTACGACAAAATGTAAAAGATTTATTTATAGGTAAAGAGATAAACGAAATAGGGATCCTTGTAGTACACCAAAAGTACTTAAACAGCGTGTGTGTGTGTTTTTATTGACAGTTGAAATCTTTCTTTGAACAAGTAAATCTTCTTTTTGAATATTGAGTAAATAAAAAGAGATTAAAAGATTTTACCAAAAACTCAAATCAAAGTTCATCATCGTATGTATTATTATTATAGTATAAATAATATTATATATTTTTATTATCTCTCTCCTATTTTTATTACTCTTTTTCTTTTATTTCTTCTCTAATCAGATTATAGTACTTTTTATTACATCGTTACATTAAGATGAGAATACTTGATTATTTGATATTACATTTATTTACTTTTATAGTTTTTTGTTTTCAAGATGACCTGTTTCTTTTGACATAGACTGACAGATATATAGACAAGCAAAGAAAACCAATATAGTCAATGAAATTGTGTCTATGATTGTACTTTGCAATACACTGACATTTAAGTAAATCTTTTTGAATCATTCGTCAATTTTATGGTGCAGAAAGATTTGCTGAGACGCGGTGAAATATCTCCTTCTCTCTCTCTCTCTCCTTCTCTCTCTCTCTCTCTCTCTCTCTCTCTCTCTCTCTCTCTCTCTCTCTCTCTCTCTCTCTCTTTCTCTCTCTCTCGTTTTCATTTTATCACGATATGTTTTATATATATAATATTTTTTCTGTGGTATGGAGGAATAAAAGCAAAAAGAAGAGAAAAGATTGATCGATGCTTATTGCAAAATCTTTCGTCTCTCTCTCTCTCTCTCTCTCTCTCTCTCTCTCTCACTTCACTCGCTTGACTAACATCATATGGACCATCCTTATATATTTTTATTTTTCCCACCCGCCGCGAGCGAATAACTATAATGCCGTTAGTGCATTGCATATTATATAGATGAAAGACGTACAATATATAAAATATAGACTGATTGAAGCTATTCATATGACTCATGTAATCTTCCTACATCTAAACCGACCGCCTATATATATGATCTTTACACCACACTTTTATATACATTTATCCCCTAAGGTTATAAAATTGTCTTCAATTGCTTACAAGTTTTATTTTTTTATTATTATTAATGTACGGTATTGGATATTCATGCATGTACAGAGAGAGAGAGAGAAAGTAATTTACTCTTTTAGTTCTGTAACGAGATAAAATAACTCAAGCGTTGCATTTGAACTAATCATGCAAATGAAATTAAACTTTGAAAAGTTTTTTTTTTTTTATATATATTTCTAAATGTATCGCAATTCAATTTATACAATTATTTAAATGAGCATTACTTATCAATTTAGAGATAAATTGTTAAATAGTTATATTTGAAGTGAATTTATTCTTGCGTGGTTTAAAAAAAAAATTGAAAGAGAAGTTAAATTAATTTATAACCTGAAGGTAAAAACCCGCAGCTCATCATACAGGCAACTAATTTAGAACTGTATGGTGTTTATGATTATTTTATATAAAAGAACATTATTATTATTATTATTTTTTTTTTTTTGTTATAACAAAATGTATATTTCTGTGGTAGAGAGCTCTTCGTATTATAAGGTTTAAACTTTAAAAAAATAATAATAATAAAGAAAAAAAGAAAAGAAAAGCCAAATTAAAACTAATTTTCATTGTCAAAATACCATAGTTAGTAAATTTATTACTTAAAAGCACTAATTACTTTAAGTTAAATAAAGAACAATGTTATAAAATTGTCTTATTATTATCAATTATAAGAACAATAAAATTTAACTCTTCCTTTTTTCAGTCTTGTTTCTGTTGTATAAAGTTGTGAGTGTACTATTTTATTTTGAAATTCTATTTACTTATACAACAAAAGATTAACTTTTTTTTTTGGCTTCTTCTTTTTTTCTGTGTTTAAAGTAAAAAAAAAAGCTTCAAAAAGGGAAATAGAATAGGAAATGACGTATTTTTGTAGCTCTCTATGTAAATGAAAATTTCCAGATGTTTTAGATTTTACATGTTATTCTATAGTTTTAAATAAATCTTATTCTTTCTATTTTTTTTTCTTTCTGTTTCGTACTCAGCTAAATTAAAAAAAAATCCATTTCATGATTTATTTTATATATATTTTAATGCTGACGTCATATTCTATATGCAAAGTAATTTAAATTTGATATATATATTTTTTTTTAGACCAATACTTTCGTATTTCTGTACTTATATGTATAATTTAAGCATTACTTAGCATTTTTTATAAAATTTCAAATTTATTACGCATAAAAATATATATAAAAATATATATAAAAAATATAGAAAATAATTATATAATTATACTGCATCGAGTTATCACGGTGGCAAATATATAACAAAAAGGTGCTGAAGTGCTAAATAAGTGTCGAATAGATGCAGAATATACGAGGTTACAAAAATATAAAGGTGCCGAATAGTTCAGATTTTGAAGTAACTATACTATACAGTATACAAGTATTACTTATACTTATAGTATAAATATATCCGTTACAAATTATTTAAAATAAAATTTAAAAGTGTTATAGTTATTCCTTACAATGCTTGCTATGCGTTTTTATACACGTAAAAAAGGAACTATAGAGTTACTATTTAGACTTTTTTTTATAATAAATTTGTTATAGATATTATCTAAGTTTTTAAAGATCTAAAGACCGCTGAAGAAATTATGTTTATACGAACGAGTTACTCTTTAAACTTTTTTCAAGTAAGTTATTGGTTTGTACTGAAGAGATACTTGGTATGTAACTGAATAATTTCTTAAATTTATGTTTTCCGTGTAGGGTATACTTGCATATCTAAATTGTCTTCAAAATTGAAGACAACATTTTAAATTAAGTAACTGTATATAAGAAAAATAAAATTCTCACTTCAAATTTTATTCGCTATAATATATATCATGCAGGAATTATACAGTATATTATACAAAAATGTGTACACATGATATCAAATATTTGTATATATCCTCTAGATAACCGTTAGACAAACAAATTAAGGAATAATTTGCAACTTATATACACAATTTTATATAGTCTTTTCTCTAATTTGATTTAAATTTGTTTTTCATTTCTTTATAGGATAAAAATTATACAGTATGTATAATAGTTAATAGCTTGAGGATAAGTTTGTGTTGAAATGATATAAAAATGTGAGACAAAATTACTAGATTTAAAAAAGATGTAGAGATAATTAAAGAAAACCTGCGTGATTTTGGCAATGATAATATTAATCTATATGAGAATATCTTTTTTTTTTTTTTTTTTTACAATTTTTTTGTTATATACAAAAACAAGTTTTTAACATGTCACCTGCTTTTTAGATTTAATTTATTTTTAATAATAATTTCTAATTTATACTTTGTAAATTTATATATTTCATAATGCAAATGAATACTAGCTTTATATTCATTTTATTTATATATATATATATATATATATATATATATATATATATATATATATATATATATATATATATATATATATATATAATGTATAATTATAACTAATTTATTCATTAAATTTATAATAAAATTGCATTAAATGTTTAAAAACAAGGTCACCACAATTTTTACCGCAATCATAACTTATATAATTTAATAATATTAATAAAAATTATATTTTTATATATGGTGAATTATTAATGTAAAAAAAAAAAAAAAAAAAAAAAATTATAGGTCATTTTATAGTAAAAAAAAATAATAAATATAGAATACTAATGTACATTAATGACTTATCATTTAATCTTCACTTCATTACCTTTTTCGTAACTATTTTATAATTTTAGTATAGTGTACATAAAAATTCCATAGATGGGGACTTTTTTTTTTCTTTCTATATTTTAATGTTCTTAGCGAGTGCGAAATATAATGCTTATTACTAAAGCTTAAAATCTTTTTATTATTATACAATGAATATTATAGGCATAAAAGTTTTTTTTTATCTTTATTTCTCATAGCTATATAATGACAATATAAAAACAAAAAAGAAACAAAATTTATCATTAAATATACATTAAAGTATATAATATATATAAATATATATATTTATATATATAAAAAAACGGTACCAACCAAGAAAAAAAAATAGAGAAGGTGTATATAAAAATAGTATAATAAATTGTATAGCTTTGAAAATTATAATTCAATTTGATGTACTGTATAAAAAATTATTGTAACATATTTTTTTTTTATATATAAACTTTTGATATTGCTATTATTATTATTTTTCACTTTAAACTGTGAGTACGATAAGTACTTTATGTATGTAAGAGTTAGTGCATAATGTAATGTACTTATCCCTTGGAGTGTAAGTAAGTAAGAGAGAGAGAGAGAGAGAGAGAGAGAGAGAGAGAGAGAGAGAATAATAAACTTAAGAGGTACCAAGAGGATCAGTTAAAAAATATTATATAGTATATGTATAGTCTCATATTTTTGCGATCTTATTTTTCACTTTATTTTAGTGCTTAAGTTGCACGTTTTGTGTTCTTCTCTATCTTCTCACGCAGTTTATCACCGGGAGGCAGTTATGTATGTAGTTTGAGGCAATGCTATATACTATACTATAATATATAAGACGAATAAGGCAAAAGGAAGGCTGTGTGAGCACCAAAGTAAAGTACTGCTCACTTACTTTTTATTCACTGCTAGTGTTTGTGGCTGCGGTGCCTACTGAAAGTTCAGTTCGCGCCTAGCACTTTGCTCTCTCTCTCTCTCTCTCTCTCTCTCTCTCTCTCACTCGCGTTTTCACACAGCTAGCGGTTAACCACAACTAAGGCCGCAGATACTGGAGGCAATACGATGCGAACGAAACGAACCAAACTCACAAACGCGGGACCAAAAAAAAAAAGTTTCCCAGCATAGGCAGCAGCTATTTCACCCCTTTTTTTATTATTATTATTTCACTACTCATGATATTGATATCGTATGATGTGATATTTACCGTGAAAAATTTGTCCGCATTTTTTTTTTATCATAAATAATAAAAAATATATATTATATTATAAATTTATATCCAATTAAATGCTTTTAATTTTTTTTTTACGTATTAATTATTATATTTTAAAACTACGCATTGCTGAATTTTAATAAAGGGGATCAATTTTTTTTATATATAAGAAATTAACGACTGTAATAATTTATTAAAAAAATATTTTAAAATTGGCAAGCATTTCTAAAGTTTTGCTAATACATAAGGCAGAAAAAAATCTATGTTATACATAAAAAGTTTCATTAAAATCGGATTTTTTTCTCTATCTCTCTCTCTCTCTCTCTCCTCCCCTCTCTTTTTATACTGTATAAAGAGTGAAGACTTTTATAAAATATTGCCTCAAAATATATAGTGCAAAATTTTACATATTTAATAAATAAAAAGCAAAAAAAGTAGATTAAAACACTTTTTTGTATATAAAATAAGATTTTTTTTAACTAAAATTTTGTACGTAAAAGAATAAACAAAACGGCGTAAGGATTACAAAATATTGTGTATAACATAATACAAAATTTTCTCTCTCTCTGATAAAGTAGAGAGCAGATAAAGTGCGAGGAACGCAAGAGGCTTATGTGTAATGTTGTGTGTTTATTAGTTATGGTGTCTTATGAACTTGGGCGCATGTATGTAATATTATTATGGAATCAGCTTAATATTAGGTTCTCTAGGGAGTAGGAAAGAGAGAGAGAGAGAGAGAGAGAGAAGCTGCTTACCTATATATGTTTTGCAATATTGTATTAAATAATAGTGGGGGAGGGGGGGTGCAATATTCCATGAGTAAACCAAAAACAGGGAGAGAAATCTATATAGTTTGAATGTGCATTTGCTTCACGAAACTTGGTATTTGTGATTAGAGTATACCCACCTCTCTCTCTCTCTCTCTCTCTCTCTCTCTCTCTCTCTCTCTCTCTCTTACTCTCTCATACTCTCTCACACTCTCACTCACTCACTACATTACATAATATGAATTATTATATTCAGTATGTCACGTCGCTATACAGTATATGTAATACAGTTAAGGGGTTGTTATATACTGCATGTGTACAACAGTATATATATGTATATATATGTGATTACCTATAGACTTCCCTCCTATACCTAAGTGAAATACACAATTAATGAGTCATTAACTATAAGTTTCTCTCTCTCCATATATATATACACTGTTAAAATATAGACACTGAGAAAATTAAGATAATTAAAATTTTAATTAACTATATATAGACAAATTTATATATGATTAAAAATTAAAATGATATAGTATATAAAAATATTCTATCAACTTTTTTTATATATATATAATATACATATTCTTTTTACTACCTGAGTGAAAGAATGTTTCTTCTTTGCTGTCAGTAATATTGTTCTTATATTTTTATATGTTAGCCCAATCATTTTTTTTTCTTGCTTGTCAATATCTACTCACTTGACTTGCTATCTAAAGCGGTTCATTTATTGAGAAATTGAAAACGTACCAGAGTATATATATAGAGATATTTATTATTATATAGTTTACATTGAACAGGCAATTTTCTCTTTTCTAACTCATCATAGTAGATGAATACTATATACTACTAGTATAAACCATCAATACCTGAATAGAATATTTAATATTGTTTTAAATTTACTTTCTATATATTATATTACTTTATCTCACTTCATAAAAGTACTTTGCAGGAAAAGTTTCATATAACAAAAAAAAAAAAAAAACTTTTATGCAACTGCATTTTAATAAAAGATCAATTTTTTTTACAGCATGTTTTCATGTATATACCTGGAGAAAAATAAAAACTTATACTTATAATATTATATTATGACTTTTGAAAAAGGAAAAAAAAAAATCTTTTGATATCCTTAGAGAGTTATACTCATTATAAAGTTTTAATTATATTTGATAAATTATATGATGAGCTAAAGACTTTTTTTTTTTGAAGAACATTTCATGTAGCCGCAAGGTAAAGAATAAAACATTAATATTATATCTCATTTAAAAAAAAAAAAAAAAAATAGACTTACTTCTATGTTATATTGACCTACAATATTTTTATATATACTTCTAATATTTTTAAAATAATAATTTTTCAAAATACTTACAACATAAATAGTTAATAATTTATTATTATTAAATATACTTAATAGTAATTTGTGCGGTACGTAGGTGGAAAAGAATTAATATTTACAAGAAATAAATAATATAATAACGATTTATTTAAATTTGACAATAGTGATTTTTAGTATATAAATTATTGTTTTTAATTTGTTGAAAGAAAAAAATAGGGATATTTATATTGTATCATATGATGATTATTGCCCAATGAAAATCATATAACTCATAAATTGAAACTTTTTTTTTTATATAGTTTTAATTAATTTTTTTTTTAAATGCACGTTTATATTATGAAAATATTATGTCAAGTTGATGTAAAATCAAATAAGGTTTAATTAGCTTTGATGTTTGATGATTATTATGCTAATAACAATTAGTGTATCATGTAATTATAAATGTTAATTACTCTACATAAAATAAAGAGAGTGGATCAAAATAATATTTTAATTAAAATTTTCATAAATTATTATAGCATAGGAAGTTAAGATTTTCCGTGTATTTGTCAAATTAATATTGAGCATGTTCTGGGAAAAGGCAAAAAACACACACATTAAATAACACTACAATCAGGACATCGTAATTTTGCAGTATCGTTATCTGACATCGCCCATTTTAAACGGCGTTTCATGGTTCAATAAACGATTTAGTTAAACATAATCGAATATTCCCCACTTTATGGCCAATGTAGCAATGGTTGCATTGTAATTGTTAGTTGCAATGTAGCAAATATAAATTACTTTACAAAAATGCAAGAATTTCAAATATAATAACATTAAAATTGTAAAAAGTTAAATTAGGGAAATCTTAAACTGAAAATTGGCTTTTTCTTATTAAGTTATTAGAAAGTTATTGATTTTCTCCCTTTTTTCTATAGTTGATACTTGATTGGTATATATTATTTTTTTTAACAATAGATTTTGCAAATTACCTTTTCTGATTGGCACTTTCAAGATATTAATGAAATGTTCCAGTATTTAAGAATCTCAGATATAGAATAAATATCATCGCTTCTTTTTCTTCTATTCTTTTACATTAATAATAATTAAAAATAAGTACTTTTTTTATTTTGTATTTCTGCAAACTTTTTGTCTTTCGTAATGAAAAAAAAAAAAATGAAATATGAGTTCTAAAAATCGTCTTTAAAAGATTGTAATAATTATAGCTGCAACCACTTCAGATAAAAGCAAAGACATTTTTCTTTTTATGAAACACATTTTTTTCTCATTTTTCTTTGTAAAGATATGAAATCATACATTTTTTTTCTCACTTCCCTTTTTATCTTTATACAATATGAACAAAGAAAGAAGAAAAAAAAATTTATTCACAATGCATTTAATGCAATATATGTCGTAATAAAAATTCTTTTTCTATATATAATGTTTGAAAACAATTTAAAAACAATTAATAACTCAAAAAATTAATTAATTATATTTAATGAACAGTTTAAAAAAAAAATATATATATATATATATATAATTGATTATATTATATATGATGTAATTCAATGAGTTTTAATTGTACTATAGTTAATGGCTCAAAAATATAAAATGAAAGTACACTTTTTTTTTACCTAATTTGTGATGTCACGATTATATAGAGTAAAGAAAAAGAAAATTAGAAGCACGGCGCCCTTCTACTTTTTTTTTCTTTTTTTCGTGTTGAACCCGGAATTACTTTAACTTCACCCCATGCGGAGTGGTATAGCGTGCAAAAACCCATAGTCAGGTCATTTTTGCAACAGCTAAACTTTATCTTATTATTATATAAGAGTTTATATAATATATATATATATATATATATAGGCTTTTATACTTTAAGAGAGAGAGAGAGAGAGAGAGAGAGAGAGAGAGAGAGAGAGAGAGAGAGAGAGAGAGAGAGAGAGTTTTTGTTCCATGCTACAGTGCAATGAGAAAATTTAACAAATTGCAATATGTCTCACATATATTATATGACTAAAAGGTCACATATAGGCCAAATATACAATATATAATACCATATACATTACATAGCATAATAGTAGTATTAAACAGCTAGCTTCTTCATTGCATGTTAAAACCTAACATATAATACACTGCATAGACTATATCATAAATAGAAGAGAAAAAAAAATAAGCCAAACATATTAGTTAATATACTACAAATAATTTAATATAATTAATTTTAAAGTTATACCATGTAATAAGTTCCAGTCTAAATTTTAATATAAATTATGATATTATATATATATATATATATATATATATATATATATATATATATATATATATATATATATATATATATATATATATAGAGAGAGAGAGAGAGAGAGAGAGAGTATAAAACCAATCAAAAAATCTAATATATATATATATATATATAACGATTAAATCCATTTCAGGTATTAAAGAGATACCATATATATACAAATCTTTGTAATCCCTATTCTCTCTGGAAAATATAATAATAAATCAATTTTGATTTGTAATAATAATAATAAAAAAAAAAAAGTACAACAGGACGTAAATGTAATGTTTTTTCGTTTTTTTAATAATCTGTATACATGCGTAGTTTTGATTTTGATATACGCAACACAAAAAAATACTATCTTAATAGATTTGGAGTAAACTGTCATATACGCACACAGTATAAAAAGAAAAAAAACAATATTTATTACATTTCATTGATATTATTTTTTGTATTTTAACATTGATACAGTGTAATCAGAAAAAAATATCAATTATAAATTCTTATCATTTTTACCATGCTTTTTTAATATTATATGTAAATAAATAATGTATGTTGCAATATATAAATTAATTATATATACAGTACTTCGTATAATTGCAAAAATTCTGTACGTAGTAATTTCATTTGAATGACATTATTTATGATGGTATATTTATATAAAATTATGTCATTTCAATATATAAATATATTTAATTCATTTCCTTTATATATAAATACATAATGTATATTTATTATAATGTATTTCGAATGAAATGAAGCAATTTTAATATTATTTACTATATTATATTAAATCAAATAACGTTCTCTCTCTCTCTCTCTCTCTCTCTCTCTCTCTCTCTCTCTCTCTCTCTCTCTCTCTCTCTATATATATATATTAAATAATTTAAAACATTCTTTTTCTATATCTCCCTACTGTATTCAAAACAAAAGTATTTTATGTATACTTTGATGCATGAAATAGATTTCTCTCTCTCTCTCTCTCTCTCTCTCTCTCTCTCTCTCTCTCTCTCTCTCTCTCTCTCTCTCTCTCTCTCTCTCTCTCTCTCTCTCTCTCTCTCCCTCTCTCTCTCTCTTACTGACTCTCTCTCACTGTTAAAAAAAAACAAAATAGAATACGTCAGTGTTGAAGTATTAAACTATTTTTATATATACATTTTAAACATGATGAGAATAATAATAATGTAAATAATAATAAATTTCATTCATGATTGAATAAATTTCTATTATTGTAAATAATTCAATATACTGATAAATGAAATGTCTTAGCGACTTTTTTTTATATATATAGTACAAAACTAAGAAAAAAAGAAAAAAGAAAGAGAGAATTGGAACATTTGTGTAAATGAAATCCTCTTCTTTTTTTTTTCTTTTTTTTTTTTTTTTTTTTTCCTGTGAAGAAAATAGAGACGTGATTGCTTCAAGATTCAACAAACAAAAATGTTTCAGACAATTTTTTCTTTTACTTCTTTCTTCGTCTTCTCTAGATACTACTTCCTTATACTTTATCTAACACGAGTGTAACATAAAAGAGCTCTTATTCTTAGTCTTTGATGTTCAGTTGCAATGAGATAACATAAAAAGAAAGAAAAAAAATTAAGATATTTTTGCGGCCTGCTTCTGGCTTTAAAAAAAAGAAAATCTCTAGGTTGAAAATGGTCATTTTTTTAATACTACGGATAGGACTTTTATATATACATAAAGAAATCGTCCAATGCAGTTAAAAAAAAAAAAAAAAGAAAAAAAAGATGCCATCTTCAACTTGGTATTTTATGATATTTTTTTAAGCTTTAAGATAAAATTGAAGACGTAAAATAAAAGGGGTGGTTTAATTTAAGAAAAAATAACAATGTGGTAAAGAGACAGACAATAATAAAAAAAAGAAGACAAAAGGAGACAAAATCGTATATAAAGAGTAGTTTATTTTAAGAAAAAAAACGAGTTTAAAATTTTTCGAATTTCAAGACACAATAATATTCTCGTTAAATAAAAATGCAATTGCAGATTTTCTGAATACTTTTTCACATTTTTTTTCACATAAATATAATTATTTCTTTGTTAGTGGCAAAAAAAAAAAAAAAAAAAAATACAGCAGGAAACCAATTTTCTAAGAATTGGAGACATAAGTGAAAAATAATTTTGTTGTATGCTATGCATGCATGACAATGAAGTTTTTTTTTTATATTGTATATATGAGATGATTACCTTCTCTTTCAATGACATTGTTTTTTTCTCTCTCCCTGTAACTGTTAGCTCTTTGTCTCTCGTCTGACAAGAAATCAGGTGTATTTTTCGTCTTGTACTCACTACATGGTGTCTGTCTTCACAAAAATCAACTACGATGAATATTTTTCTCTTTGTCGTTTACCGGCTTTGGTGCTACTCTCAACCACAGGGGGTATCACGTCTGCGATTTTTTTTTTTTTTTTTTTTTTTTTTTATTATAGAAAACGCATACAGCTATCTACAAGTATAATAGCATCACTTTAAAAAAAATATATATATATTGTATTAATTTTTTCCTCATTTATTTTACACTATTCATAATTTTTAAAGAGTTCAATAATTCAAGTTACATACAGCGATATAATGTTAAACTTATATAGTTCTTTTATTGAATTCCATGTATGGTCAAAAAAAAAATTGCAACTTCAAATAATTTACAATTAAATTCAATTAAATGTCTGTATACAATTGCAATGATAAAAAACTAGTAAATTACTTTATTGTTAAACTTCATTGTACAAGTTTTAAGACTTGAGGCTGTAGTTTTATACCAAAGGTGCACTACGTATATATATTATATGAGATGTATGAATTTTAACGTGCGAGTGATTTTACTTAACTTTATTACAAAATTTAATGACGTCACAGCATTACAAAATCAATTACAAAACACTTTCATGAAGTATAAAATTGTAATTAAAAAATAATTTTATGTCTTATAATATATATTCCCTAAAAAAAAGTCATTAATTACTTTAGAAAGACATTAAAAATACGGAAAATCCAATTTTTATTACTCGTAAATATTTTTTTTTGTTCATTATCGTAATACGTAATTACTTTTGTTATTAAATTTTAAAGTTTAACTCTATTTCGTAGACTTTTTTACATATTATGTACAGAAAGTGAGAGAGAGAAAGAAAAAGAAAGAGAGAAAGAGAGAAAGAGAGAGAAAGAAAGAGAGAGAGAGAAAGAAGAGAGAGAGAGAGAGAGAGAGAGAGAGAGAGAGAGAGAGAGAGAGAGAGAGAGAGAGAGAGAGAGAGAACTTAGTTATTACATTATACAGTAATACAATTCATGATAACTAGAAAACTCGAAGTACAAATAAAAAGTTACGTTATTATTATTATATATTTTGAATGACAGGCTTCTTGACTGTCATGTTCTGTATTTCTAGATGTAAAAATCTTTACTTGAAGTGAAGTGAGAGAAGAGAGAGAGAGAGAGAGAGAGAGAGAGAGAGAGAGAGAGAGAGAGAGAGAGAGAGAGAGAGAGAGAGAGAGAGAGAGAGAGAGAGAGAGAGAGAGAGAGATAGCATATGGGTAAAGTTTATCTAAGATAAGTCACGAACTTGATTTTATGTCAAAGTCAGCTATTTTCAACTCAATATTACAACATTTAAACGTCATACCAATTAGTATATTATAAAGAAGATGTATATTATATATAATAACATCAAATACATATATATACGTATATACCTCTTGTGAAATATGTTAATTTTTTTTTATTAAATAGACATCTCTTATACATTTCAATTCTTAAGTCAATATAACATTTTGTAATATATATTTTTAATATTTTTCACATGAACTTTTGACCTTTTTTATATGTATACGTATATGAAAGAGGTTATAATATCTTTACATATTGAAAATAAAGACTTACAGTGTTAATTAATTAGTCAATCTGTAAATATTTACATTCGAAAATTTGATTAAATTGAATCTTATATATCATGATTATGGTAAATAAATTTAGGCGATGGGAAATTGAGTAAATACATTTGTTTAGTTTTGAAGCTTTAAGAACACTCTAAAAAAATGTGCATTTCTTTTCAGTTACAAATAATAACTTATTTAAGATAAACACTTTTGAGTTATTGTATGAGTAGCTTAAATGCATTTTAGCAAATTATTAACACTATAGCTAATTGAAGTGGTTTGAAACTATTTTAAGTTTTTTAAAGCTACTTTAAGTTAAATTAGCTATTGATAATAATTTGCTAATATGCATTATTTTAGCTATACTCATAATAACTCTATAAAGTGATTATCTTAAATCAGTTATTATTCGTATAACTAAAGTAATGCATATTTTTTTAGAGTGAAATAATTTTACTTTAAGATGATGAGAAGTGTATAAAATATTGGCGACTTTCCTTCTTCTTAATGTTGTCAATTTTAAAATGCCACTAGCTGTTTTTGTTGAAAGTAATAATTTTACGTTGCTTTCTTCTCATACATTTTAAAAATTGTAGCATCAGTAACTTATACATTTTGAATATTATATTTATATATAGGATCAGAGTTTGTAAGAAACTAATATCATATATGACAAAGGAAAAAAAAAATCTTAACAAAAATGTAGGGTAAATATAGCATGAAATATTTTTCATAGAGTATAATACAATAAAGGAATTTATAGTTATGAATCTACGAGGTAGGTCCCGACATTCTTTTTGTCATCGTATAGAAAGGATATTAGAAAAGATTACAAACGATATAGCTCTATGTATGAAGTTTTTAAAAAAGATGGCCCTCTTTATATATTATCCTTATAGATATTATTATATACATATTTTTTCAAACATAATAAATTTTAGGCTTAAATAAAAAATCGTTGACAAAATATAAGAAAAATACAGACATGTGGCTATTGTTAATATGAACAATATTTTTCCTGGCTATAAATTAAAAAAAAAAGGTTTAATTTATTATAATTTTTTCTAATTAAAAATATACAGGGAAAAAAAATGTTTTATTTCAATTAAGATACTAAAGAAGGTATATTTTCCTGGTACGATGCGTTGAAAGCGAAAAAGAACTCGTTAGTATTTCGGACATCATCACCGCCTTCTTCTTTCTCATTAAGTTTTTAGACGTAAAGGTATAGAATGAGAGAGAGAGAGAGAGAGAGAGAGAGAGAGAGAGAGAGCAAGATGGAGAGAGGAGGGAAGCAGAGAGGGAGAAAAGGGTTTATAAAATTGAATTATATCACCATCTTCGCACCACAACTAATTTTCTTACCTAAGTTTCATTAACATTCTAAAACATTTGTCAAAATGAGAAAGATGAAATATTATTATTGAACGCATAGAAACTATATGGAATATAATTAATGCAAGAAAAAAATTTTTAATAGGGAAAAGTTGCTGGAATTGCAAAAATACAAGATAGAAAAAAAATATATAATATATTTTATATAGTTCATTCGGAATTTGATATATCATTATTTAAAAATAGTGACAGACATATTTTTAATGAGATTTGTTTAAGATAAAACTTGTTTCTAAAATTTAAATAATCTTCTATAAATATATAAAGAAACAATAGGAATTAATATTAATATATATATATAAAAACTTTTTGATATATTTATAATAAATACAAATCATAGTAAAATATATTTAAATTAGAATTCTCTTTTGTTGATAAAAAATTTGCACAAAATAAAATCAGACATTATTTTTATCTGGTGATGTTAAAATTCTTTTAACATTTAAAAGTTATGTGTATTTATAATCATTAAAATTTTTACAAATCGTTGTGTGGTCTTTGTGAAAAAATAAAATAATAATAATAATAAATAAATTTGCAAATCAAAACGTATATTTCGTCGTGTCGTTTATTATGCCGTATAGTTGTGTGGTATATAATAAATAAATATCAGTTAAATAATAAGAAAAAAAAAAAAAAAAAAGAAGTACAAAATGAATGCTAATCAATTCTACTAGATCTTGATGTTATATAGCTTTTTATTTTTATTTTTTATGCATTCCGGTATGAGCGGCGTGCGGTCCTTTCTGCTCTCTTACAAAGTTTTAAAAAAAATAAAAAGAAAGAAAAAGAATAAGAAGAAAAAGTACTATGAAGGCAAAAGCCTATATACTACTACTACATACCAACATGAGAATATCCCATGTTATGCATGTATATAACTGTTGTCATCCATAAATTAATGTCCAACTGATTTAATACTATAGCAAAGAAGTATAGTAATAAGTATTATAATACACAACAACAACAACAGGAGTGAATAAGAAGAAGAAGAATATTAATATAAAAAGCTTTTGTCATGAAATATATTAAGAAAATAATGTTTTCCTTAAGATCGTGTAAATTTTCATTCCTTTCACAAATAATGTTTGTTCAAAGAAAAAAAAAAAAAAGATAATATAACTTATCATATACACAATGTTAAAAATGAAGAAGAAGAAAAAAAATCTACTCTTTATTATTATTATTTTACTCGTTTGACCAGTCTTAAATATATATATATATATATATATAAAATTTATTTTTTTACTCTCAAAGGTGGCCGATCGGTCAGTAACAAAGTAACATTCGAAAGAGAGAGAAAGAGAGAGAGAGAGAGAGAGAGAGAGAGAGAGAGAGAGAGAGAGAGAGAGACGATGTTATTTTATTTGAATCTTCATTTACATTAACTTATCATCACTTAACTTTTATTTCATTTACTTTTAAACATGTAACATGTTATATAAAAATACAATATGTATATAATTTTATTTCAATTTTTATTGTAATATAATATTGATTTTATTTTAAATATTATTTATATTCATAATAATAATAATACATGTCTTCTTATAGAAATAAGATACTATATACACAAAATGTTTATTTTATTGTATTCTTATATGTATAAATTTTATTTTAATATTAAAAAAGAAATTAGAATCATTAATTTCATGAACGTCACGGTTTTTAACTTTTATGTAACGAACATTTTATTGAGTTTTTTTTATGACTGATTCTGACCACTATTATAACAAATTAGCCACAAAATCAATCTAAAACATCCATGTACGAGAAAAAAAAATCACATCAAATGTGTTTGTGTGTGTGTGTGTGTGTGTGTGAGAGAGAGAGAGAGAGAGAGAGAGAGAGAGAGAGAGAGAGAGAGTGGGAGAATAAAAGCAATTTTCGGTCACGAGAATATAAAAAATTTAATCAGAAAATGATGAGATTTATAGTTTATTACTTTGATTCAACAGATTTATTTTTCAATTAAAAAGTTTAATCTTTGTTGTTAGTTTATTGTTGGTGATTCGTGATTTTTTATTGATAAATGTGCGAATTTGACATTTTCGCAAAACAAAACAAAATAATAAATGCATAACGTAGCAATTTTTAGTATAGCATGCAGAAAATTATGTTTTAATACCATCCAACAAAATAATTGCATAATTATAAAAATTTGAAATTGACGTTACAGTTAAATACAGAGATCCACCATCTTGGTGCCTATATATCTTTAAAGCCATAGACCACATAAAATAACATGTGCTTTTTTATAATGAGTAAACACGAAATGGGATCTTCAAAACTGATGACAATTTTTACCAGAATGTTTGTAGCCCCACGAGAGAGCGTAAAAATTCTGTAAAGTATGCAATTTTGTGACTATTCATGTTTCTGACGTCAGAAACATGCAAAAATTAGTAAAAAATGTTGTGCGGGTTGCATAAATCGAAAATTTCTGATCACTACTAAGGAGCTACAGTTGGGTTTTGAGACAAACTAAAAGTTATTTATGTAAATCCCATCACGTGTTTTGTGATATAAATGCTTACGTTTTCTTCTGCTCTATTCCTTTAACATTAGAAGAATAGAAAAACATGCAGTCAGAACTTATACTAAAATTAAATAAAGTTCTTCATTAATTAGAATATAGCTGTCCAATGTCCATTGTTTTACCAATTACAAAAATATTTTTCAATATTGTGGTGCCTCAAAATTTTATTTTTGGTGACTATATATAATTTGCATATTATAATATATCTGCAAAGCAGATTTGATTAAAATACATAAACCGCATGATTCTCATCTTGAAAATAAAAACTGAAAAATAAAATAAATTTAAATAAAAAATTCATGATATAGTATAGTGAGACAGAGAGAAAAAGAGTAAAAGTAATAAAAAAACAAGATTCATCACATAGACGATAAATTTGATATTCATGCTCAGTTTGATTTGAATAAATTGTACAGTACGTATACGTATGTACATATATATACATGAGTGAGTTATCTTTGGTGTGTTAGGAACAGCAGCAGCCGCACTATCGCACAAAACGCGTATATGTGTATTGTAGATAATAATATGAAAGCATCTTTTCAACCACCTGTTTGCCAAAATATATTTATAAACTATATTATACGTTACTATATTAAAACTTCCTTCTTTATAATATTAAAAAAACAAATTATATAATACATCTAATTCATAATATCATCATCATATCATCATCATATAACAGATCGAATCTTTTATTTGATTTAATCGTATTTGCCTTTGGTCTACTTATTATAAGCTATATGTATATACTCTCTATGAAATTAATAGCTTTAGCTAAAGGCAAATAAATAATAATTTTATGTTTAAAAAAAAAAAATGTAACATTTTATTTAATACAATAAATATTTCTATCTTATTAAACAATTTATTTATTTAATATTGCAATCAGTGTCTTTTAAACATGATCGTTCACTCATTTTGCCATTAAAAAAAAATGTTATAATTTAAAATTAGTTTCAAACCCTTGAAATTCTTCTTTTATTTTAAAGTGTTTGCTATATAAAAGTGTTATTTTATTTTCAAGTATATGATGTAAAATATTTATAAATATTTACCTTTTTCTATCTTGAAGAGAAGAAAAATAAGAAGAAGAAGGAAAAAAAAGCACTTCAAAATAAAGAGAGAGAGAGAGAGATTCTTTACGTAACCTCAAGCTCTCATCCTATACACACGCATTTTATATAATATAAGAGAGATTTTTTTGAATGATATAGAATAAACAAAAGATTTCAGTCGTAAAAAGTGTTAAATAAAAATTACTGTTTCACACTTCACAGCTAATTTTAAAATTAGGCATAGAGAGAATGTTTTTTTTTTTTTTTTGTTGTTGTCATACTTTCTCTATGGATTGTTGTGAGGGTCACATGAGTTCGAATCAAACATATTATTAACTTTTTTTTATTGCAATGATACACAAAATCATTTAAATACTTTTTAGGTCAGTGTAAATTTTAGTTTTATACAGCATGGTATAACAAAGAATGAATTGATACTTTAATAAATAAGACATTCAATTCTTTTCTTTTATATTATTATTAAAGTTAAATGGTGCTGTAGTATACTATGGTGGTAATCATATCATATAATAAACGAATCTATATTTTTTCATCTCTTGATATGTATACACCCAATAGAGAGAGAGAGAGAGAGAGAGAGAGAGAGAGAGAGAGAGAGAGAGAGAGAGAGAGAGAGAGAGAAAAGAGCCATGTCATTAAATTTAATAACCGTAACAATAGATCAATGAAAGAATTGATTATAACTTTTACTGATTCATCAAAATGATTAATATAATTCTTTAAAAAAAGTATGTTTTTCACATGTTACATATATTTTTAACTGCAATTTTAATTTTTGTTTTTATATAGTATCAGAAACTGTAATCAAAACTATAGAGCCTATAAACATTTTGATATTATATACTATATATTATGTATTATATACTATAGTCTCTTGTGTATATATAGGAGATATATAAAGAGTAAATTGTTGTGATATGTATAAGTGAACCTTTCTTTTACTTCTATCATACTCATGCTTTATTCATGTATAATATTTATAGGGAATCTTGTTCTCTCTCTCTCTCTCTCTCTCTCTCTCTCTCTCTCTCTCTCTCTCTCTCTCTCTCTCTCTCTCTCTCTCTCTCTCTCTCTCTCTCTCTTCTCTATGTCTGCGGTGTACACCCTTAGGCACAGTAGTCTCTTCTCCATCCATCTCTACTCGTCTTCTCTGTATATCTACCGCAACATTAGATGCAAATTAAAACAACCTCTCTCTCTCTCTCTCTCTTTCTCTTCTAGCTATATATGTATATAATATAAACTCTGATTGATGTATGGCTGTCTCTTTTAAACTATCAATGCCACAACAGGTAAAAGATTTTAAACTCTTTTGGTGTCCTCTCTTAAAAAAAATAATATATAATAAAAAATCTTGTTAGTTATAAAAAGATATATATAGAGAGAGAGACTATATAACTTGAATAATTACATATAAAAATACATGATCATCAATTTAATGATAATGCTTAAAGTTAAACTAATAACATAAATTTTTTTATTTATAGTTTACCAATATACTTTTTTATCATCTTATTCATGATGTTACTTTAAAATATATTTTATGTAGCTAATTATGTTGTAGAAGTAATTAGAGTATAGAATTTTTTTTTTTCAGTCGCATGTTTTTTTTATTATTATTATTTTTTACCGTAAATGACGTGACCATTAAATTAATATATTAAAATCCTGTTTTAATTCATTAACTGTTATATATGCATAAAAAAATTATATTTACTAAAATGTGATTGACTCGAGGCTAAAAAAAAACATGATATTTTCATTTAGTATGTTATGATAATCAAATAATAATAATAATAGAAAATTAATTTAATTATTAAAGTACATGTTTTTTGTTTTACTGTGTGGTGTTTTGTTTATTTTTTATTTATTTTTTTAGAGGAATGTCAAATTTAATAGAAACCACTGATGAACTCAGTTTATAGTTTTATTATTTTAAAAAGTAAAACATTGATTGGAACTTGCGCTTCGACGCCATATGTGAGCAAAATATAACATAGTAAACAGTTGAAGAAAGACACAGTTTTAGGATAATTAAAATTCATCAAATAAACTATTGTTGATATAGTTTAAAATAACCTAATTAAACTAGGGAATAATAATACAATTTTCAAATAAGATTAATTTTCGTACGAAACACTGAAAATTGCATTTCTTTTATATATACGTTAAGTCTTAACTTATGACAGCAGCACGCAATGCCATGCGAAAACTTTATATCATTTCAATATATATTTGAAAACTATATAGTTATGTCTGATTATGTCTGATATTTTTATTTACCTACTGTTTATTATGACATTAAATAAAATATAATTGAAAGATGTTTAGAGACTTTATGTCATATTATCAACCATAGTATTGTCTCCACTCTAACCCACCAGATTATTGTTATGTTACCATAGCAACCAAGAGAGCACAACTCATTGTTTCTCTAGATAGACAAAAAAAAAAAAAAATTATCATATAATAACTTAAACTATAAAAATAGGTGTGGTTTTCTTAATTTTTTTAAATTTATGTTCTTTTTATGAAGATGAAATTTTCTTGAATTTAAAAATGAGGCAATTATATGGGCGAAATCTATTTTACATTTCAAATTAAATGTTATTTAGCTTTTTATTTTTTTAAGAGAAAGAACTACTGATATAATTAATCAAAGACTATGATTTGCAAAAAAAATAAAGCTCCAATTTGTTGGATTTAGTAAGTTAAAATTGACCATCAATTAATCAAAATCTTATATGTTTTTTAATGTTACAGAATAAGTAAGGAAGCTATATGGAACTATTGTATATATAAAAACCCTCATAATTTTTAATCATAATTTCTTCTTAGATTTCCTTTATTATGTATAACTTATGTACCCTATATTATCTATGGTAAATGAAACATGGATATAAAGCTTTTACTGGTACTCTTAGTGACTTGCTATATTTACGACATCCTATCCAACGACATTGACAAATGAGCATAAAAGCAACCTCATCATGCATACGTATTATATATACCAGCAGTATAACTATACTCTCTCTCTCTCTCTCTCTCTCTCACTCACTCTCTCACTCTGGACACAATTATTATTATTATGCAACCATATGCTTTTATACCCTATATATATATATTATGTATTATATATCTTTACTTATTACCATTATGCATATTTAAAATACATGAAAAACTTGTTTGTTTAAAAAAAAAATACTTAAATGCAATATGTATGTGTATGTACAATTTTTTTTATATAAATCTAAAGTTGTTATATATATTATTGCATATTATATTTTTGTGACGTTTAAAATATTGAGATAAAAAAATAATTAATGAAGGTATATAACAATTATTTATTTATACGTGCATTGGTATTATATAGTATAAAACAAAAATACGATATATATTATACAATTCATATATAGGAACATTTTTAATACTCGTTATTATTGTCATTATATATATCTTGTTCATTTTTTTTTCTTTTAAAAATATGTATAGTTACCGCATGCAGTATTAATAATGAATCCTTATATGGTATTTTTGTTTTATAATATAGTAATATTACAGTATAATATGTATACAGTATACAGACATATTTATATAACTATATATAAATGTAATATTCATTTCGTTTTATAATATACATGTTGTTTTACAATAAATATAATATGCATATATAGTCAGAATTTATATATATATATATATATATATATATATATATATATATATATATATATATATATATATATATAATAGACTTTATATGTTCATACAACTATTGCCATAAATAAAATAAATAGTATATTTTTATTGTTATGATATTTGATATTATTAAAATTGTTGATTTGTTTATATTAAAAGTAATATATAGATATAGAGGGAGCGAGAGATATAATCATGGTGAATGTAATTTTAAAATAAGTTTTTACTGTTATATAATATGATTTTTTTATATTAGATTATTATTGAATATGTCAAATAGAACCGGAAATAGTTCTATTTGACAAAGTCATGTCTTATATAATATTGAAAAAGCCAATGGAGAAAAATCATAGTCATGATGGATTGCCAAAAAATATATTTATAAAAGAAAAAAAAAATTGAGGGTATTTCCTGCTGAAATTGAATATAGACTTATTGACTGATTTGGTTTAAATCTATGTGAGTCATAATACCATATTTATGTATATAGAAGAAAATTGAATTGACATTTTGTTTTTTCAGATATTGCTCAAAATTCAATAAAAAAAATAAGAATTCTTGAATTTTTTTTGATATGCTTGTACATATACAAGGCACTGTATAGATTTTTTTTATTTAATTTTTTTATTTTGCTATACTTTATATGTTATTATACGAGTACTACAATGTACTCTCATATGTAGACTTTAATTAACTTTTTGCTAGATAAGTACTTGGTATTCCCATAAGACAATACACAGTAAAATAATAATAATAACAGCCTCTGTATAAAAAAAAATTTTTAGTATAAGTGATAAATAATTTGATAAATAATTTGCAGAAATAATGTGAAACCAATTCAAAATGTTCATTTTCCACCAAAGGCACTATAACAAGAATATAACGCACTTATTTCCATTTCCTACATCAGGAAGTTATACAGAAACGGTATAAAAGCAACAATTTAGGCCAACTTTAATTTACAAAAGAACACTTAATAAGAATTTTTTTATATTATAAGAGACATCAACCTAACTACATTTTAATGTGAGATATGGTATGAAATCAAAAAAATATATTATCATTATATAAAATTTCTATTTCTTATTTAATATTTACCGTTACATACAATTTAAAAACATGAAAGTTATTAAATGTTAATTTCATATATAATTTTTTGTTACTAATTTATTTTTCACCTACATCTTCATTAACTTATATGTCTAAAATGGAAATTAATCTAAGTCTTCATTTTTATATAAAAATATATATATATGGGCGGCATCTTTTTAATGTTATAAATATAAAAAAATAAATTATTATCTCTTTTGTATTTTTACGTGGTAGAAAAGTAAATGACCAAATCAACACTTCCGGACATGCTGTGTTTATAACACTCTTTTTATATTAATGCATTTTAGCTCCTGTGTGCATGTTTTCTATTTCCTCTATATAACAATGAAATGTTGCATAACAATGGGGAGAGTCAGGTGCATTTATAGAATATTGATGTACTATTTTTTTTTGTAATAAACAATATAATATATTATGTTACTTTTACACCAATAGTAACACGTAGAGAGAATATTATTTTTATTACTTACAAATTAATGTTTTGTAAAAGAAAAAAAAAAAGGAGTTAAAACAGGTATTCTATTAAACTGTATTTTTAAAAGAGTTATATAAATTTTATTATATTTACGTCATTTTTATATGTTTAAAAGTCAATAAATCCAAGTATAAGTTGCACATCTGATACTCATGCATTTGTTTTTACAAACTTTTCTCTTGCTCTGCGCAATTTATTTATATTTTTATCAGTGTATAGTATTTGCAAAAAAAAACATTAAGTCATTAAAAATACATGTAATTAAAAACGTTAAATAATGTTGTTTATAAAATAATATTCATATATAATTTATTTTAACAAGTTATATAACTAATTAATATTAAAGCTGGAAAAAACAATGTCTTTTTTATTCGCTAAACTATACGTTCACAGTGCAATACTAAGTATGGCACAAAAGAAAAAAATCGCAAAATTGTAATTAGCAGCTTTTTTTATATAGATTAATTCAACGAAAGCGGGAAAGCTCGATTTTTGCTCTATAAGAAGAACTTTACCTCCCACATGCGTTTCTTCATGGTTGATTTGTTGTACAGGCATAACAAACTAGGGGAGAGAAGAAAAATGAGGGTGCTGTCAAGTCGACATTCTATGCATCACCATCTGGAATGCAGTCTATTTTGTACTTAGAAGCCAGTTTTACTAATAAAATTCATTTAAAGTCGCCCTTATGATCTTTTTAAATTTGGATTCTACCTTTTTGCAAATCATATTAGCTATTAAATTTTAATTGTCAAATAATAAATAGTACATTGGCTCACTTCAGATTTGATATTTGATTTTAAAATATTAATAATTGTTTATATAATATTAAAATGTATATATATATATATATATATATATATATATATATATATATATATATATATATATATATAAACAGTATATATTACAGTTTACAAACTAATAAAGAAAATATGTATGTCCAACTAAAGGCTAGAAAGGGAAAGCGAAGCAAAGTTTCTGAGAGAGAAAGAGAGAGAGAGAGAGGATAGAAGAAAACTATTTTTCTATACAATTGGAAAAAATGGAATATTTATAAATATGTATATATCGAGGAAGAGAGAGAAAACGGAACTAATTGAGTTACAATAGACGCATACTTTAATATTACGGTTTTTGTATGTATGATGCTGTTTGTATATATTACGAAAAACAACAGCTAGTATGCGAGTGGCTTACATCAACGACGGTTGTGTTGTGTATATAACAGTGTGTAGCTACTCATAAAAGTACAAAATGCCTTCATGTAGCATTATTGGTTGCTCTAATAGCTCACATAAAAATAAAAAGCTAGGTACAAATGTATGGTTTCATAAATTTCCGGACAAAAACCGTCCTCTTCGGCGGCGCGAGTGGCTCAATGTAGTGCAAAGAGGCGAGCTACAAAGAAAAATTAAACTTGATTGTGCATGTGTGTGTTCAGAACATTTTATAAGTGAGGATTATACTCCTACGTCTTGGACTCGCTATAAAAAACAGCTTGAAACAGGCATGAAAGTAAAAAAGGGACCGCAACTTTTAGAGGTAGCTATACCGCGTCGTAAAGCAAATCAAAATTTAAATTATACACGTGAAAAAAGACCCACTAAGACAGCATTGCTTACTGCAAGTAACAGCACTTATGACGAACTTTGTGAAAATGACAGTCAAATGTCTTGTATGCAATTAGATGCATGTCAGCCAGGTACGTCGAGCAGCAATGAAGCTGTTACCCAGTTGCCTTCAGTAACTTCATCACCAAGCACTCAATATAAAAATCAAAATATAGCTAATAACACAGATTATATTTCATCAGATGATGATAGTTCATCCCTAAATGAAGACAGTGATTATGTACCCGAGAGTGATTCTGATTACAGTGATTGTGAAAGTGAATACAATTATGAGGAAAATAAAATAAATTCCTTTTCTACTGTGTTAGTTTTTATGACCAGCTTGCTACCCTTATTTAACATTTGCCACGTGTGCGGTGTACCTACTATTGAAATCCACAAAAGTAAAATCGGTGCAAATTTAGAAATTACAACAATTTGTAATAACAAACATAAATATACTTGGAATTCACAGCCCCTCTACAATAGGCAACCACTTGGTAATATCATAATATCATCTGCTGTCCTGCTGTGTGGTTTACCTTTTCGAACTTTTTATATATTTTCTCGAGCATTAAATATGCTTACAATAAGTCGTACAACTTATGATAGAATAATCAATACATTTGTTAAACCAGTTATTATAAATACGTGGTTTCACCACAGAAAACAAAATTTAGATCAGTTGATGCAGCAAACAGATATTAAATTGTCAGGTGACGCACAATACGATTCCCCTGGTCACTGTGCTGATTTAGGTACATATTCTATTATGTGTCTCACTACAAAAAAAATAATAGATTTTGTTGTAATTAAAAGAGGTAGTGTGGACGGAGAGCTTGAGACCGTGGCTTGTAAGACTTTGCTAACAAGGTTATATGCTGTTTTTGGAAACAAATTTAAATTATTTTTAACTGACCGCCACACAGGAGTAAGAAAATTATTAAAAACTGTGTTTCCAGTCATAGAACACTCTTTTGATATTTGGCATTTGTGTAAAAGTTTTTCTAAAAAATTAACAATTATACTAAAATCAGTTCCTATTTTACATGAATGGAAACAAAGTGTAATAAATCATATATGGTACTGCTGTGAAACTTGTAACGAAGATGCAGATTTACTTATTGAAAAGTACATCTCTTTATTACACCATGTCCGAAATCAGCATGAATGGACTGAAAATGATTGTGTGAAAAAATGTGAGCATGGCCCGTTATGCAGTGAGACAAGACTGAAAAACTGGTTGGTGGATGGTAGCCAAGAATATCAGGAACTTCGAAATGCTATGATGAACCCACTTTTTTTAAAAGATTTAAGACAAGCGCGGCATTATTGTCACACTGGTGAACTTGAATCTTATCATAATGTACGTCTAAAATACGCTCCAAAAAAAATTTATATACCTTTCAAAGGTATGCAAATAAGATCAATCTTAGCTGCGTTGGACAACAATTATAACATAAACAAAAAAGTTACCGGTACACGGACAATTTACTCCAAGGCAGCAAAAAAAGAGGTGCTACAAAATGTATATGAGGCTACAAGTGACCACTGGCGCTTAGAAATGATGGAAGCTATTTTAAACTACACTTTCTCATCGCACATACACAAGCGACAGATAAAAAAAGAAAATTCAGAGTTTGAGTGTATATTAACTCCACATCTGCCAAAAACTAGAAGAGATATACGTAATCAATCCAGCATTAATGATTCAACTTCTAACAAAAAGGGTAAGATGTCATTAAATTAAATACGATCATTGGAACAATTTTTATAAATACACATTTTATATTTAAATAATTTTACTCAATTTTAAATTTTCTTCTATATTTTGTTTTTGAATATTTTAATTATAATTCAAATAATAATAAATTGTTATTTTAAAAAAATTGCTCCAATTTTCTATCATAATATATCTACAATATTTTAATATTTACCTTCTAATGTTTACAATATAGTTACAATATAAATATTTAACTTCAATAATTTTATTAAGTTTTATAAATGATTTATTTTTATGAACATTATCTTTATTGTCATTTAAAAATAAGTAAAAAATTTCAGGTGCCACTGGGTCAAAACGAAGGCGATCGTCCTTGTGAGTCAAAGGTTTACCAAGGCAGCATACGCAGGTAAGATGTATGCAAATGTAATCCGTGTTTTCCTATGAATGAAAATAATTCCCTTTTCAATTTTCGTTTAATAACTATAGACTTAATATAAAAAAAATTAAAAACGTCACAAAGTTTCAAATTAATTAAATGCAAATCATATAAAAATAAATTTTAAATAAATATATTTATTTTTATATATTTACTTTAATAATACGTACTTTATATATGTATTGTATATATTTATTAGTATTAAATCTCACCTGCATGGTAGCAAAACAATCAATGTGGGTACTCGGGCTCGTCCCCAGGTACTGCTGTATTGAAGCCAACGTATTCACCTGATGTCTCTGGATAACAGTCTCTTATTTTTGTTACAGCGCAAGCAGGGATAACAATGCGATTGTGCCGTCCGAGTGTGTTCCACGAGTTTATCCACGCGACGAACTGCCGATAAGCAACATACCGCCACATACGGTTATCTGAAGCACTTAGCTTGCATTTAATTACTTTGTCCTTGCTGAGAGATTTTAACGTGTGACGAGCTGTATTCAGTGTATCCATGTTTAGAACAGTTGATATAAAACTATTATGTTTAGTAATGCAGTCATTTAATCCTCGAACTTTTTTAATTAAATCACTTTCATCGCAACAATAACTTTCTTTGTCAGTTTTCATTGGTTCACAATTCTCGCATTTACACCAGTTTGCTTTACCGGCTCTCCCCGCCATAACTTCATTTTCTTTCCTTATTTTATCAAAGTATTTACACTTTTCTTCATATTTTTCTACAGATATAGTAGGCTCGTACTGATAGGGCTTATGTTGGCGTCGATGCATTTTGCAGAAGAGCACTAAATTACGTCTGTTGGTAACTGAACCTTACTCTAAACTAGAGGTGTTGATGTGTGTATAACTGTATGTGTGTGTATATAATATATATATAAAAAATATATATATATATATATATATATATATATATATATATATATATATATATAATACAAACACAACACATTCATGCACATTCGTGTACATAGTATTTTATTTTAAAAGTGTTTCATATAAAACTCAATGAAACCGTTATTTTTATCCTGGAGCATATTATTATGTTTAAAATTGTAAATATTATAATTCTTACTTTATACCTGTTACATATTTTCAATTTTTTTTTTTTTTTTTTTTTTTTGTATTCAATAGATGATTTACAATATATGCCAAGAAAATGCATTGTGTGTATGTGCTTATATGTGTTATTTTTATATTGTGAATTATACACACTTTTTTATTGAAACGATATTTCTTTCTCTCTCTCTCTCTCTCTCTCTCTCTCTCTCTCTCTCTCTCTCTCTCTCTCTCTCTCTCTCTTTCTCTCTCCTCATCCTCCTCCGCATACTTTTATCTATTTGTATAAAAGTATAAGAAACTTTTTTATTACCATTAACTATAACAATATGCACATACTTGTAGTTATCATTCAAGAAACTTAATTATTGATAGTTTTTTTTTTTTTTTTTTGCTAATTTTTTTGGCATAAATTTCATAAGTAGTTTAAAAATGATATAATTATTAAATATTTACATATATGTCTTTTTTGTCGTAGGTTTGTGTTTTTTAACAATAGTTTGTTTGTTTTTTTATTAAATTTTATTGATTTCTTAGTTATGTGCAATATCTAAGCTAATGAATGATATAATACTCTGTATGATTATATTGCATATTGTTTTAATAAATGTTGGAAAAATCGGTATAAGTGAATTTGTAATTTTGTACTATTTTTAGTCTTTAAATAAAAACAATTTTTTATTTTCTTAATAAAAATTGAATAATCATAACCTTTGTTCGATTTAATATATATATATATATATATATATATATATATATATATATATATATATATATATATATATATATATATATATATATATATATAATATATTTTATTTAGTCAATTAAATTTACATTTGTTAACATTTTTATAGTTTTAATAATAAGCAAACTATAAAGCAGTATAGGAAAGAAAAAAAAAATAAGAAAGCTTATAACTATAATTATATAAAGTGCAGAAATATTTTTCTTTTTATTTACTTGTTTAAAATTAGTTTACAGATATCACATGTGTTGGCATCTATACGCACGTGGATGGCAATTAGTCTCTGTCACTACTCCCCCTCGATACACGCCTCTTAACCACAGGCGGCAACATAAGAAAGGGGGAGCATTTTCTTTTAATATTTTTAAGTTTATAATTAATACGATACTGACCAGTAATTTTAATATAAAACACTGACACTTTGCCATTTTATTGTCAGTTATATGACGCATACTTTTGCAAACTCTCCCTGCATAAATGATACTAGTTCTTGAGTTATAAGGTCATAAAGTCGAAAAATTGAAATATTCCTATCTCTTTCAATGGATGGGAAACTAGCTTTCCCTCTTTAGACACAAATGATACAAAATAGAAGAGGGAAAAGGAAGGCTAAATACAATTTTGCGATTTTTTTCTTTTGTGCCATACTTAGTATTGCACTGTGAACGTATAGTTTAGCGAATAAAAAAGACATTGTTTTTTCCAGCTTTAAGTATTTTTATGCAGAATAATCAGAAAATTATAAAGTATGTAGTATAAATGTGATATGATGTAATACCTCATATATCTTAAATTATATATGCAAAATAAGGTTATATTTTATTAAACGTGTATGTGATAAACTTATGTCAACTGATATGAGTAGAAATTTTAATCATTTTCAAAATAAATCAAACAGATTACTTTTATAATTAAATTATATCACGTATATATAATAGTATACGTTGATTTTTAGTCCATATTTCACTATATAGTTAAATAACATAGAGAATGTTATAGCAACTTTAAATATTCTGTTTATATAATTATGAAGTTGAAACGAGAATATTTTACAATTTAATTTAAAACTACATTATTTAATATACTATAACACCTTTTTATAACTTTCGTTTCATTGGACTTGTTATAGCTTCAGTCTATTGGTAATCCAGCTGTAGATATACTATATTATATATAAATCTATAAAATCACGTTTATATACTACCTCAACATTTCCTTTTTATACTTTGACGTTCATATATGTGCAGAAAAAGTTTGTGTTGTATCCTGCAAGATATGCAACTGTTTGAACCAAACCAACAAGTGCTAGTGACATTTTTAGATGCTATAAAAAATATGTTACAAAACGTAAATCTTATGCTTTAAGCTATAAAGAAATCAATTCTTTTTGAAATCTATCTTTTATATATATATATATATATATATATATATATATATATATATATATATATATATATATATATATATATATATATATATATATATATAATATTTATTTATGCTTAAAGGCATAAAAAAGATTGATATCTGTCTTCATCATATTTGCATACTTCAAATAAATCTTTTCAAAAGCAGTCACTGTACTTACGTTAATTTTTTTTCGACTATAGATTATAATTTCTCTCTCTCTCTCTCTCTCTCTCTCTCTCTCTCTCTCTCTCTCTCTCTCTCTCTCCTTCTCTCTCTCTCTTTCTCTCTTATAGTATAATCTAGATGACCTTTTAATTTTTTGTTTACATATAATAATTTAACTTTTTTTCTTGCTTGTCCGTTTAAATTGCAATGTTCATTATTTTATATAATATACATAACATACAATCCTGGAAATTGATGAGTTCAATATATTATTGTATACGTTAACCATTGAAAGCTTACGGCTTAGATATAGAGCTCATGTAAATTAACTAAAAAAAAAAAAACTGGTTACATTATCATTCATAGTCTATAATTTGTTTTGAAAACAAATGAGGAATAAAAAAATATGAAACCTCAATTAATATGGAATTTTCATCCGCTTCTGTATTAATAATTACCTATGTTCATATATATTTTTTTTTATCTTTCTCTACTGTGTTTTTTTTTCTCTCTATTTATATATTTTGTGAATATATTATAATTTTTTTTATATTATTTATCCCTGTCTTTATTTTATTATAATTTAAATTTTTATAAATATTAATGCTTTATTATATCTATAAATATAGAGTTTTGTATTTTCTACTATATTTATATAAAATAGACGAAAACACTTTTGGTTGGAAACGTTGCGTGGTAAATATTAATATAAATCTGCAAAATGTGACACATACAAAGGTGATTTTTTTTTTCTAGAGAGTAATAAAATTTTATTCGATTTGAAAAGTACGGTAATTGCAATCTATATTAAATACTTATGAGCCTTTATGACATTTTTCTCTGATATTAAACTCAAATTTATTTATATATAGAAAAAGGGGAAAAAGAGAGAGACCATTTCCTTTTTTTTTTTTTTTTTTTTTTCAAATCATATACGAAAAAAAAATGTGTGGATTAATTAAACAAGCTTTTATTGATGTAAAAAATGAGTGAAATTATGATTAAAAAAAAAAAAAAAAAAAAAAAAAAAGGATTAACTTGGTGCTATGGAATATTTTTATAGCGTGGTTCTTTTTTTTTTTTTTTTTTTTTTTTTTCCCTGCATATTTTTCCATACTGGTTAAGAGACGCTTATGGCAGAGTTTTTAGTGGTTTGTTAAATGTGTAATATTGCTTGGTAGAAAGCACAGAAACACTCCAAGCTTTAGATTAATAACGTAGACTAGCCCTCTTGGTCATTGCTGACCATTTTTCCTTTTGCCTTTTCAGTCTGATAAATTACAAACTCATATATCACAAAATGATATATATATATATAGAAAAAAATTGAATTAAAAAGAGCATTTTATTAGAGCATGATCAACGCTCAAAACATTTTTATTTTATTTTTAATATAATCCTTTTTCATACTAGACCTATTTTTAGAATTAGGGATATTCACATATAGTATGTAGTTCTATATAATACAGATTTTCATATTTAATCTTTCTTCATATGATAAATATAATATTAAAATTTATATATAGGATGAAACTATGTGATATTAAAGCCATAGACCACATAAAACAACATGTGCTTTTTAATGAATAAACACGAAATGGGATCTTCAAAACTGATGACAATTTTTACCAGAATGTTAATGTAGCCCCACGAGAGAGCGTGAAAAAACTGTAAAGTATGCAGTTTGTGTGAAATTTTATGTTTGTGACGTCAGAAACATGCAAAAATTAGTATGAAAATGTTGTGCGGGTTGTAAAAATTGAATTTTCTGATTACTGCTACGGGGCTATATACTGTGGGTTTTGAGACAAACTAAAATTATTTATGTAAATCGCATCAAGTGTTTTGTGAAATAAATGCTTAATATGTTTTTTTCTGGTCTATTCCTTTAATAAACTAATTTAAAATTTTACATTACTCTTCTGATGAATTAATAATTATTAGATCTATTTTTTTAAATTGTCAATACAATAATATAAACTTGCTTTTTTTTTTTTTTTTTTTTTTTTTTAAAGTTAGCTTTCACATATTTTTCATACCCCTTTCAATTTTATAAAATATCACAAAGAATAAAATATATATGCACATTTTTCTTTATATTGATTCTTTTTTTTTTTTTTTTTTTTTTTTTTTTTAATTTAGAAAAAATCTTTCAATAAAAGTTATATATAAAAAAAGTTTGTATAATATAATAAAATATAGCAAGAAAAAAACTTTAAAAAAGTTTTGCTATTAGAATTATATAAAAAAAAATAAGGAAAAACGAGAATATAAGGAAAGGGATAAAAAAAAATCATTGCATGTCTCAAGTCATATAATGAAATTTATAAAATATGCGCGTGCAATGTTATTTAAAACTAAGCTGTAAATTTTATTCTATATACTTGAACGTATATATAAAATGTACTTTTATGTGTATATAGTGTTCTGCAATCCATGAAAATCAGATGCAAATAACATAGTATAACATGCTTAAATATTTTATATAATATTATCTTCTATACAAACGAGATAGTGTATATTATACATTGCATTCTTTATTATTATACATATGATACAACATGAATGCATTATTTTACACCGGTAAAGGGAAAAATATACATATAATAATATTTAAGGTGAATTATAATAAAAATATATATACTGTATAATATAAAATATACCATTATATTGTAATAAAAATCATTATAATATCTTATAATATGAAATTCCTCTCTCTCTCTCTCTCTCTCTCTCTCTCTCTCTCTCTCTCTCTCTCTCTCTCCTCGTATTTATTTCATTATGTCATTTTAACATATAGGTTTTGTTTTTTATTGGATGATTTGAATCTTGAATATGACATTTAAAATTAAGCTCTGATGTCTTCTCAAAAAGAAAAAATATATTTAAAAAACAAACAAACATAACTAATCGATGTTTATTTATCTGATTTCTAATTTTTTTTTTCTCCTTCTGTTATAGGTAAGATTGGATGAGACGTGTTTTTAATTTGGATTCATTTGTTACACGATGGACGGAGATTGAGTGAGTACAAAAGAGATAAAAAGAGTTTTGTGTGTGTGTGTGTTCTGTAATTTGAGTAAATTTAACAAATTATATTATAGGTTAAACAATTGAGATTACTCAAAGTATATATATATATTTAATGTGCCGCGTCATGATGTGATTTTTGCTACTTGATTATTATTTTGTCGTAAACGTCATAATATGTGAAACTTTCAAGGATTTTTAGCTGAGAGAAAAAAAAATACTTACAAATGATTTTCCTTTGTTTATGCTAAAATTAGGGCTTTTTTGACAATACGTATGTCATTTGACAACATAAAAAAACTGCTTTGTATATAATTATCATAAATTTTATTACTATTATGTAATATTACTTGAACAATGCGTATTTTTGCATTATATATATATTAAAAATAAATATATATTAGGTTTTTGAAATATAATTTTGAGAATTTTGGATTAAAAAAAAAAAGATAGGAATATCATTTTCAAAAAAATATATAAATATAATCCAGATGTCAAATTCAATAAATATTCGAATAACTTTTGGAGTTGCTCTGTAAATATATATATATATATATATATATATATATATATATATATATATATATATATATATATATATAATTCTCTGAATTCCTATAAATACTCTACTACAGATGTAAAGGACTTGAAATTCTATTGGTGTGATAATATGAAACTATATAATATATATATAGGACCACTCGATTGAAGATTTTGCAGTGTTGTAATACAATGCCATTATAGAAGTTATACGTAAAGATGTAGCTATATACTATGTATTGGAAATAATCGATATATTTTTATTACATTATTGAAGGATATAGAATTCGATATGACACGTTCTGAGGTATTCAAGAGAATAAAAATGAAACAAAATTGAGCTTTGTCTGCAAATTTATAGCTTGCCAATATTCAAGATAACACAAAAAAATGTACATTTTTTTATATATAATATAATCTTTCTTTATATTAAAAAAATTCTATAAAAAGTAATTTCTTTCTGTATAACTTTTAAAAGAATATACATAAAAAATTTGATTTATATAATAAAAAATATATATATTATGGAAAAGTTAAATTAATAGCTATAGTTTATGAGTTTTAATAATATATTTAATTTTTAACTTTATTTTTTATTTTGTATAGTAAATTTAATGAACATGTCCTTAATTACTCTTTATAATTAAAAAAAAATGTAAGCTATGGTTGACATTATAAAAATGAAAAGTTTCGAAAATAAAAGTACAAAATTATCCTTGGCATTAAAAGAATTTTTTTTTTTTTTTTTTTTTTTTTGTCAAGTAAATTGTGAACAAAAGTACAAGTCTGACCCGAATGTAACCCTCTACTGTTTGTATAAGAAAATAAAAGTATAAGCAAAATTTCTTTTAAAACAACGAGAAGTACAATACTACGCATTATTTGCTGTATAATTTTGCTGTATCAGAGAATTCTAAAATGCAATCTTAAACACTTGTTTACATTTTTTAATATATATTTTATAATTAAATTATGTGTAAATATAATATAATACCTTATTTGCTATTTGCTTCTTGAATAGAAAATACTTTTTTTTTTTTTTTTTTTTTTTTTGCTAACTGCGAATTGAAATTTCACATTTCAAAAAGTTATATAAAGTTCTAAAAGTTAGTATATTACTTAAAACAATATTCAGAAAATGAATTCATCATCCTCATGAAGATAATTACATTTCAACTAGAGTCATGTAATTTAAAACAGTGACGTGAAAGTAAAACATACAATATAACTAACCTTTATATATATATATATAATATTAGTGTATAGAAATAGAAGTAAATTAAAGTCCGCAAAGTTTTGTCAGTTGATGTACACTTGTCGCAAAGACGAAGGAGCAATTAGTAGCAAAGGACCATTAATTTTCAGTTGCTTTCTGCTTCACTTCGTTGTACATGACGGACATTTTCTGTTCATGACAACTCTTACTTACTTACTTACTTACTTACTTACTTATACTTACTTTCATTTCTTTCTTTGTGTTGTATCGTCTTCTTCTTGTACTTTTTTTTTATCACCATCGTGTACACCACGTCTTCTATTATACAACAATGCTACTTCTTTTAATACTAAAATAAAAATGTTATATGCTATATAACAATTCTGCATAAAATGTAACCTTAAATTTAATATACGCCTACTCGTATATACGTATTATTGAAAACTTATACGAGCTAAATGTAAATACTATGGTTAATGTTATTATAAAGCCATAGAACACATAAAACAACATGTACTTTTTAATGAATAAACCCAAAATGAGATCTTCAAAACTATGACAATTTTTACCAGAATGTTAATGTATAGCCCCACGAGAGAGCGTGAAAAAACTGCAAAGTATGCAGTATGTGTGAAATTTTATGTTTATGACGTCAGAAACATGCAAAAATTAGTATGAAAATGTTGTGCGGGTTGCATAAATCGAATTTTCTGATCACTGCTACGGGGCTACTGTTGGGTTTTGAGACAAACTAAAGTTATTTATGTAAATCGCATCAATAATTTGTGATATGAATGCTTAAATGTTTTTCTCTGGTCTATTCCTATAATGTGTGTTTCGCCTTCGAATTTTAATTGTCGTGACAATAAAAATGAACATTTTAAAATTATAACGATAATAATAGTTACAAAAATTTCAATCTCTGATTACAACAAAATAATAATACATAAGCTACTGTGTAAACTCATTACACGTAAACGTTACATATATTAAATTTATATTTACATAAAAACATTAAAAAACAGATTTGAAATAATATAAAATATATATATATGAGAAAAAAGAGAGGGCTTGTATAACGTAATTCGTATAACATTAAATTGGTATGTGTGTAATATGCAAATTTGTTACTTTTATTTTCTTTTACTTAATACTAAAGAGTTTTTATTATAAGTTTTAATTTATATAAAAATATTCATGTTAATGTTGTTAAACTAAATAAAAATTATATGGTTATGCTTTTAAAAAAATCTACAATTATTATTACTTATTTTATTATACTAAAAAAAAAAAAAACGTAAGGACATTTTAATATATATTTTTACTAATTACATAATGATTATAGTAGTATTAATAATAGATTGTTAAATTACTATTTGATATATATATATATATATATATATATATATATATATATATATATATATATATATATATATATATATATATATATATATATATCATATATATATTCAACTTAATAGATTTATGCAAATTTATGAATTACTTAATTTTTTTTATTCAAGCATGTACATAAGATTTATATATATTTTACGTAAAATAAAATAAAAAATCATCAATTATTAGTTATAATAAATGTTTGTTAAAATTGATTATAATATTTATGGTTATTAAATATAGAAGGGTTTTTTATATTTTAAATTTATGCATAAATTTTTGTATAAAATTAATGAGCTTAATTGGTCATAAATTGCAAAATTTAAATATAATTATTGGTATACTTGCTCAAAAAAAGAAGAAGGAAAAAAAATCTACGTATTTTTTTTAGTTTATTCAACATCCTTTGGGATAAAGTAAAGGATAATAAAGCTATTGTTTTACCTGTTAACTCAGAGGAAATTGGTTAAAAGAAATAAAAAACAATACACCTTTAGGTTATAGTTTTCTATATACCTACCCTGTAACACATTTGCATATTAAAAATATACATATTGAAAATTATCTCTTTTTAAAAATTTTAGTTATAATTTATACCTTTTTTTTTCTGACTTCTCAAAGTAAAACTAAATTGTTTTGAAATTTGATTTATAACTTTTAAAATAAAAGTGTGTTATTTTTGAAATAGCATTTAAAAAAAAAAAAAAAAAAAAACATGTTAAAAATATTATATAATGTTTATTCTATTGTCCATAACTATTTTAGCCAAACAATGATAAAGAAAAACTCCCGTTAGATGATATATATGTTCCTACTTATTCATCGTGTTTAGTGAGAATAATAATTTACTATTTTATTGATTAATTTAAACATGATGTATATGATATTCTATTCATCTTGTACAGTACAACACATTTATTAAGAAAATAAACTGAACAGAACATAATATTATATACTTTATTATAATATTTTACCTTATACACAACGCAGTACAAAATAAGTATGATTGCTTTTTGACAATATTGCTCCCTCTCTCTCTCTCTCTCACTCTTTGTGTGTGCGTAAATTCATAAAACACTATACCCAGCCGTAGCTATTTATGAATTGATGTATACATTTTTGATACAATAATTTAAATTAGGAAGAGATATTCATACAAACAGTGCGTCAAGAGAGAGAAATATATAATAATATGAACATGAAACACGTATATCGTGTTGTATCACGGTGGCTAACCGCTTTTGGCACAACGGAAACACACGGAGTGAAGAAGATTATTATTTTTTTGGTGGTGATACGAGATTTTTTCTTTCCTCTTTTTTAAAAAAAAAATATTTCGATTTTTTTTTTTTTTTTTTTTTTTTTTTTTTTTTTTTTTACGATTTGTCCCGGGGGAAATGGTTGTAAAAACTCACCCATAGTATGGATAATATTCTTACTTACTATGCTGCTAGCGAAAACACATATACATATCCACGTTTTAAAAATAGGATCACGATTTTAATCCTAAACATCATGACCACACGTTTGTACGTGATCAATATATATTTTTCAGACTTTTATAAAATAATATAATAAATAAAAATATCAAAAAATTTCATTTAAATAATAATTTTTTTACTCACACGCTGATGTTAAAATTATAGCTCAAAAAATACATAAAATATATATATATATATATTTATATACAGTACAATTCAAAATTTATAAAGCAATAAATGAAAAAAATAATTTTGATAAAAGGGCTACCATTATTTTTTGTTTCCTAAACACGAAAATTGTTTATTAAAAAAAATTCAATTACATTTTTATTATAAAAAATTGTAAGTAATGTATTCTTACTACTGTAATTTTGTAGTAATTTTATTCTTTGATCTTCATAAAGGTTACGACCTTACACTCTCAATTTTGGAAAAGAAAAAAAAATCGTATAAACTTTCAAAAAAAATAATGCAAGCTATGAAAATAGTATTATTATTATGAAGCCTAACATAATTTCAAGGAAATAATATTAAAATATATATTTTTTTCTATGAGTAACAAAGATTATATTATAATAGTTATTCAAGTTTTTTTTTTTTTTTTTTTTTTTTTTGTCGGTGGTAGTGGGAATTGGGAATGAAACGCCATTAAGTTGCAAATTTATTAAACACTAAAAAGACACTAGCACCGGTACTTTATGTGCACGCGTTCTATACACACTTTTTATTTTTTTACATCTTATAAAAAGTTAAAAGAAAAAGTTCATTGTACTATTAAGTAGTGTCTTAAAAATTCTTATTTTGTCTAAAACTTTTTTTTCCCCTTCTGTGACATTTTATTGCTCATTTTCTTAACTTTTGCTCTGATGGCATTAATAAAATCAAGAAACAAGTGAATGAAGAAAAAAACAAAGACAGTTAAGACAGAGAAACGTAACATTGTCAAAATCCATTTAGAGAGAGAGAGAGAGAGAGAGAGAGAGAGAGAGAGAGAGAGAGAGAGAGAGAGAGAGAGAGAGAGAGAGAGAGAGAGAGAGAGAGAGAGAGAGAGAGAGAGAGAGAGAGAGAGAGAGAGAGAGAGAGAGAGAGAGAGAGAGAACAAATTTGAAGAAAACCACATGCTGAGCTTTAACACAAACACCTTTAGTTTTAAATCAACTGAACGTTAGTAAACTTAAAAAATATATATATATATTTGAAATATAAAATATAATAAAAATCCGTTACATTATGACATTTATTATAATGCTTTTACAAAGACTATTTTAATTTAATTTAATATTATTCAAATTCATAAAGACAATTTTTTTCAAGGATCTTTTATTTTATTTTTTTTTATCATAATTTTTTTTTCTTCCTAAACATAATCTGATTATGATGTTAAATTAAGATTTAAAGTCTCAGGGTTATTTAAAACATTTATTATTTTTCTGTCATATTTTCAAACCGATTTCTAAAAGCTTTGAAATATGTAGTTATGACGCTATCACTTTGTCATCATACCTTTAAAATAACAAAAAAAGAGAGAAGATTCAAAATATATAATAATTTGTCAAAATTATTTATAGTGTTTACAGATTATATATTTTTGTATTTTTTAAAAAAAATAATTTATCTATAATTTTTTTTACATGACATATAAAACCATTATAATCCTTTAAAAAAAATGTTTTTTAATTTTTTCAAATATGCACAAAAAAATGTGTGCTTTGGGATTTTTTTTTTCTAAATTAATTGCGTTTAAAAAAAAGGTAGAAATATGTTTATTTACTGTAATTAACGTGACATTTTTTTTTTGTTTTTTTGCCACGTACACAGTCTTAAAAAAGATGTTTCTTTACACATAATTTAGAAAATAAAAACTCTGTTCTTTTTTAATGTTTAATAAAAGTATATTAAACTAATTTTGAAATATGAAAATTTTTCCTTGCAACAGTAAAAAAAAAAAAAATAATAATAATAAAAAGTTTATGTATTTATTTTTGGGGAATAAATATACATAAAATAAATATGTATAATATATAAAAATATAAAATGTCAACAACTAAAATGTGTGTGTGTATATATATATATATATATATATATATATATATATATATATATATATATATATATATATATATATATATAATTTATCGAATGAATTTATTTAGAAAAATGAAAATTAAATCGATAAATTAATTGATTTAAAACCCACACAAATAATATATTTTTGATAAATAAATGTATTTACCTGTATTTTTAAATATATATTGTAGTATTGAATTAAAATATGAATACTAAATAATATTTTTTAAATTTATTATATTGATATAATATATATATAATATATATATATATATGTGAAATAATAAAATAATATTTATTGACGATATTTAATTTATTTGCGCTTTTTTTTGTCAGATATATTAAATAGTGCAAGAGGGTTGTTTAATAATGAGAGAGGGAGGGGTCTTGTATGGGTAAGAGTAAAATGCAGAGTTGTATAAAAAATAAAAAAAACATACCGCAATCCAATCTTTGCTTCCCTCATAAAACATTTCCTACTACGTTCATTATTCTTTTCTAGACAATCTTATTTTTAACTCATAATTAACAGCAACAAAAAATACAAACAGAATATGTTTTGTAGGGTTAATAAAGCACTAACAATTCTTTACATTTTTTTTAGATTAATTACTTAAGTACACAATAGGGGTATTCTATTTCTTTTTTCTTTCTTTTCTTTTTTTAAACTCTTATACAAGCTCAAACTTACTAACTAACACAGCTTGATTAGCTGAGCAATCAGTAACATATGCAAGAAAAATAAATGTCTATCCTTATTTAAATTCCACTTAACATTGCAAAGAAAAAGTAATAAATCGTAACGTAAACTATTTATATCTAAAAAAATAGTTTCTTTACTCGATATATATATAAAAAAAACTAGTATACTGGTCATAGAAGTATATAAATATTCATTTAGTCAAAAAAATACTTTGTTAAAAAGTAAAATTAGTTAACATATAAAATTTTTGTGGTTTGTACTTTGTTATATTGTATGTATTTTGTTAGCTTCTGAAAAGAAAAAAAATAGTTGAGAAACTAATGATTTATATATATATATATATATAAAAAATACATACGTGAAAAATGTAAATATTTTGGATTCCAAACACAGTTGTAAAGTAATGGTCAAAAAAAAAATCTTACATTTTTTTTCTATGTTGTTTGAATGCTCTATAAAAAAACAACTTTAAATATTAGTTAAAATAAAAAGAATAAAAAGTATAGTATGGCTTTTAGGAATATTAATTAACTCTGAGTTGTAAATAAAATATTTTATAGTTTTGTGGTATATTGAAAATTAATAATTAAAATATCTCTAACCGCAATGTACTAAAATATTAATATTGCAATATTTTTAAATGCTAATAAATAATAAACATTATAAATTATATTTAAATTTTGACCGTGTATATTTTATATTTAAAAATTACAAAAACAAAATTAATTAACCAAAAATGAAGAAATTATTAGCATTAAAAAAATATATATAATAATTTTTTATTAAAAAAAAGGACGAAGTTATGCTAATGAAAATTAAATACACTCTACTAATTTAGAAATATATATATATATATATATATATATATATATATATATATATATATATATATATATATATATATATATATATATATATATAAAACCAAAAATTATTACGCACAATTTAATTTCTAAAAATATTTAACTTGATTTTAAGTGATGAATATAAATTTTACTTTAATTTTATTATATAATGAAACTGTACATTAATTTTATATAGTATGTGAAATTTAGTTCACTGCTGGAAGCTGCAAAGTATTATATATGTGTATATGGGGGAGGCATATAGCTAGGCCACAATGAAGTGGAAGTTTCGGCTCATTAATCGTATGTCATTATCATTTTCCTCTCGTCGTCGTGTCACGCATAAAGGCGCCATCATGACTGGGGGCGCCACACGCGTGTCATGGGGTAGAAACTCTCAATGTGTATAGAAATGACACCCTATAAAATATATTATGACGAGTCTGAAATATCTTTCTATACCTAAATCTGTGTTAATATAAGAGAAGAGAATCTCAAAATTATAACCAATCAAAATCACGTAGATATTATGAATTTTTAAGGGTAGCTTGATTTTTTTGGGTGTTTCTTTACTATGCGTGGTTAAGGGATTGAAGTCATGAGAGAGAGAGAGAGAGAGAGAGAGAGAGAGAGAGAGAGAGAGAGAGAGAGAGAGAGAGAGAGAGAGAGAGAGAGAGAGAGAGAGAGAGTAGAGAGCTATATAGAGAAAAGGTGACAGAAGAGTGCTTTTTTTATACTGATAACAAAAATACCTTCCCTTTTTTTATCAATATATACGTAACGTAGAAAACACCTCATAAATATTAACTTACGAACACATTAAGAGCTTGCTATGAAATAATAATTATGTTTTCTTATATATTATATAATGCGGTTATATTTACCTTTTGTAGACACGAAAATGCGTTACAAAATTGTAGAAAATCAACTACATATATATACGTTTTTGTGTGCGTAATAGTTTATGTGGTAAATTATTTAATAATTGATCTTATAAAAAATGTACTTACTATATATACTTATGGGATAAAAAAAAAAGTTTAAGAGGGTACTTAAATACCTTTATTTATATATATATAGATAAAAACCCTTTTTAAACGAAAAACTCTTTATTTTTATATTATATAAATTGAACCTATATACATGTAAGTACATTTTATAGTAATAGAAAATAAAAAGTTTTATTATTTGTAAACAATGATATTGTTTTAACTCTACTTAATAATAATAAAAATATTTAATTAGTAAATCACTTTCAAACACGAAAAAGTTTTCAATCAGATCATATACACAAAACATAATTAAGTAATTAAAAACGTAAACATAAATTACTATTTTCTTAACAAAGCCTTTTAACACTCTATACTTTAAAAAAAGAACCATATAATACTTTTTGATACTTATCACTTTATATATATAACAATTATATTATATAAATTAAATTTGTAACTTCTTAAAGTATAATAAACAAAAGAAAAGTAGATTACGCCCATATAAATTGTAATTTAAGTATTATAGTGATAATCAATTTTGATATGATTATATTTTTAGTTTTATAATATATATAGATAATATATCTCAGTCTATTGCATTGGTAAACTCTCAATGGAGATTGGAAAATGTTATTTGTAATGAGATGTATAATCACTTGGGAGTTAATGGTAAACGTGGTAGAAGTATAAAATTGCGTGCAACGTATATATATCCTTATACTTTGAGCTAACTGTGGGGTAGGTATAGGGGGTGGGATGATAGGGATGGGGATGTGTGGGGGGTTGACAATGTGTCAGGATACGACAGCTGATCACCTGGGACAACACTAATGTAATGAGAGGATAAACAAAAAAAAAAAAAAAAAAAAAAAAAAAGAGAGAGAGAGAAACAAAAAAATCATCATGACCATTGTAATATTATGACATTCTTTTCTTTTTCATCTAATCGAATTTTCATGTTTTTTATTTATGTGTGTTATAAGATATTTTTTTAATTATTTTAATAGGATGAGTCACTGTGTGAAATATTAGAAATATTTTTATTGCATTTGCTTGCATCTGTGATAGAGAGAGAGAGAGAGAGAGAGAGAGAGAGAAAGGACAGTAAATTACTTATGGCTTTGTGAATGCTTTATTGACATAATTTAGTTTTACTTCATCATTACAATGACACAACATAAAAATTATATAATTAATTACTCATTAAATGATTTCTATATACCCTTATATCATGCTATATATATACGTACATAATTATACTTTTGAAGCAGATTATTCTATAATAACTCTATACTTCTCTCATTACTACAAAAAAAAAATACACATTTTCAATTCAAATAGTACACTTGTTTCTATTTGAACGTTTTATACTCATGATGCTATATCTACAATAAAAAAAAAGTTCCATTACAAAATGCAAATGATAGTAAAATTTTATATTATTTGTTGTTAACTTTAATATTATACGTATTTTCCAATTAAATGTATAAATAAATAGCTTTATAATTCAGTGTATTTCCGCCTCATTTCACTATAAAAACTTTTTGTTATATATACTGTATGTATGTATATATATATATAAATATATAATATGTAAACCAATTTTGCACAACAACTTAAATTAAAAATCAATATAATATATCATAATAAATACCTTACATATTGAACGAAAAATCTACTTTCAATTTTATATTTAGAAAAAAAAAACATCCACGCCCTTATAGTTTATAATACTTTTGAATGAAATAAATGTAGCAATAAAACAGATAATTTTAAAATAAATCATGTAGGAAGTATAGGAACATTATTTCTATTCATTCAACAATAATATATTACATTTTATTATTTATATTGTATGTATTGTAATATATTTTTATACATAAGTTGTTTGAACTATATAAATATATATACTCATACATAATATATATGTATATGTATGTGTACACACACACAAACATAAATACATCATACTGTATACACTGTTATAACGATACGTAATTTTACAGGATTTAAACTGCATAATAACAAAACGGAGAGTTACAGGATGCGTCGTTTTTTTTAAAAACTGCATTTGCTGTTATTTTTAATAGTAACGTAAAATTACTGGAAAAGTACGGGCAAATTGACGTACAGAAAGAAACGTACAACTACGTTGTGCTTCTGTTACAGCAACTGCAGTTTTTGTCACGGCAAGAAGCAGTTACTGGCTTAAGACGGTGATTGTCCGTATAAGTACGTTCAATTTTACACAACGGCATCACCGTATTTATTATCGTACGGCAACTGCAGTTTTTGAAGACTAAAAACCAGGGGAGGGGGATTCGAGGGGAGAAAACTGCCTCCCGTGCTTCCACTAAAAACAGCCAATTTTCATTGAAATGGCTATTCTTTGAGATATTGTCAAAAACTATAAATTAAAGAATTTAACTAAAAGTGTCAGTTTTATAAAATTGCTTTTATACTTTTACTGAAAACATATATCACAAAATTTAAACAACTAGTAAATATTTTATCCAAAAAAGAAAAATGAAGAAATCGTATTAACTGATAGACCTCAAAATAGCTAGGCTCAGTAAATTATTTGTAAGTATATCTGAAATCTCCAACTACAGTCAAACAATATTATGATCCACAGCCTAATAATAATATGGACCCATGTTCCCGCGATGATTAAATATGTTTTCATCATTATTTTTTATTAATCAAATTAATAATTTGATCTTTTTCTGGCTATATTCACCAGTAAAATTACAGATTAAGCAGCAACGAAAGCTGTTATTTCACAGCAAAATTCGATTAATAAACGGTATATCAAATAATATTATCAAATAATATAAATATACAATAATTATTTATAATATATAAATAAATGCAAAATAACGTGCATGCTCCGTTTAGGTACGGCAAATGCAGTTTTTGTTTGCTACGGCGAAACCCGTGAAAAAACGGACCAGGCGTAAATATACGTACAGCGCGCGTAACTCAGAGAAACTGCAGATGCCGTTTTTTCACGGTAAAGCCGTCTATCGCCCGTAGTATGCAATGACCAGTTAATACACGGCGTTTGCAGTTTTGAAACCGTATGCCTTTTTGCTGTTTCCGACTTTACTGTGATCCTGTAATATCACGGCAGTTGCAGTTACATAAATAACCGCGGAGTTTGCAGTTATTTTACACCAAACTTTGCTAACAGTGTAGATAATTTGCATGAAATTGCAAAATGCATTGACGAGTGATGACGAAAGTTGTCAAATAAACTCATTTTCTATTGACAATAATAATAATGATGATTATTATTGTTTGTTAGTATTATTATTATTCAAAATATTTTGTTTAAAAGTTTTAAACAATAGTGAATGTGATTGATCGACGCATTCGTCCAAGAGAGAGAGAGAGAGAAATTTGCAAATGAACAATTTTACTCTCTCTCTCTCTCTCTCTCTTTTGTTCTATTGATAAGTTTGGAAAATGAGGAAATTACTAACAGTCATACACACGCAACAACCCTATCAAAATCGTATAACACAATTTATATCCAATTCAATGACCAATCATAAATATAGATTTTCATTTTATAATAACAAGGTTCCTATATGTATATGTTATCATCAAACGTGTGTGTGTGTGTGTATATATATAATATATATATTAACTAGTTTGCAGTCATAGAGTAATAATACAATGTATATAATGAACATTTAAAATGTAAATATATATATATATATATATATATATATATATATATATATATATATATATATATATATATATATATATATATATATATATATATATGAATTAGGAAAATAAAACTGTCTTCCCGCAATATTTGGGAAAACGATTTTAAAATATAAGTCATTTATACATGTGTACAGTATATATGGGTGTGTTAGTTTTACGTTTTGTAAACATAATTACTACACTATGTATATCATTCAATGTAACGAAAAGCTTAATTTTTGAAATAAAATTTTCAGTTATCATTTATATTACTAATATTAACAAATAAAAATTGACTATGTATGTATAATGTAATTAAATCTAAAAATCTGTATTAATTTACTATATTTTCAAATCTGTTTATTCTATTGATTTTTAAAATAAAACTGAATTATTATGACTGGGTTATTATTGTTATACGTGTACATACTTTTCTTTTTGTTACTTAATACATGTTTTTATATTAATCGATCATAGTTTATGGTTATTATATATATATATATATATATATAGAAATTTTATTAATTTTTGTTGAACATACACGAAAATTATAAATTACCTGGGTCTTTTTTTTTTCTTTACAAACTGACAGGATTATTTATTTAAATAATAAATAATAGATATTTTTCATACTTTTTGCAGCCTTTTTTTTCTATACATATGAAATTTAAATGTTGCCAAAAGTTCTCTCTCTCTCTCTCTCTCTCTCTCTCTCTCTCTCTCTCTCTCTCTCTCTCTCTCTCTCTCGTAATCAACAACAATAATAAATGCTCCAAGCAGATGTTAATTTATATTTGTCCATTTTATATTTTATATAATATGGTATAGCAAAAAAATTGTTGGCAAAATGTTCTACATAGTCAAATAATATGACATATAACATGCAATAAACCATTTTTTTTATATACATTATATTCTATTTAATAATTTTAATTTACACTGTTGAAAAATAGTTTATTTTTATTATTGTTTAACAGTAGTAAAAAAATTAATATTAATTTGAATAATATTTAAATTTATTAAAAATGAAATATTATAAGCATATAGTATATATATATATATATGATGTTTTTCAAGGGTTCTTGTTCATATATTTATGTAAGAGTCTCTTTGTTATAAAATTATGAAGAGCACTAAATTTAAATTAATGGACTGAATAGGTATAATTACTTTTTTTTTCATTCTCTCTGTCTCTCGCTCTCGCTCTTATAATATAATGTATATATATATATATATATATATATATATATATATATATATATATATATATATATATAGCTGTATATAGAGGATAATGGATTGCATTTTTGTCATTTGTAGTATTTTTAGTGGAAACATGCGTTTTCTAACATAAGTAGAAGAAAGAACAATAAAAAGAAATTAACATTTTTTTTTCACTAAAATAAAAAGGGTGTGTTTTTGTACATTTATTTATATAGCAGCTTAACATGGCATGAGAAAGAAAATATCTTAAAAATGAGAGTATGCATGTGTACTGCCCATGACTGGATTAAAAAAACAAAAAAATATATATATGGAATTATTTTATTACAAAAAAAGAAGAAATATTTCAGTTTTGCTGTAAAAAAAAAAGTTGGATTTTTATGTTATTTGAAGGGGTTAAAAATACTTTCATAAATTTTTTTTTTCTCCTCGTAAAATATTATGAAATCTAAAAATCTTTTTGAACTTTTTTCGTTATATGCATATTATCTATAATTGCTTTCTTTCAAGGAAATGTTTAATAAAAAAAATTTTGTATTTCAGCTCTTTAATTATTTGTACTTTTCTGTATAAATTTAAAAGACAATATTTTATAAATCTAACGTAATATTTTGTGTGACGTAGTCTGATATATTGTTAAATTTCTTTGTATTAACTGCCTAACACGTTTATGTATATATTATTAAAACTAAATTATATTAAAATATGATCCCATACCTTTATTTCTATATTAAATTATATTAATTTCAACTATATTTACTTATGAAATTTAAATTGACTGAAATATATCATTTGATAAAAGCACGTTCTTCATATAATTCTACAAGCTAATTTAGCCTTATTCTTGTTGTATATATTTTGTAGTACAGTAC
>OX439132.1:36147059-36225914 GCA_949318235.1 Ecdyonurus torrentis | reverse complement strand
AGTACAGTACGTCCAACTTCTGTTATAGAAATATATGATATAGTTGAACTATTATTAGAATATATTATTATACTTATCGTGATTATACGTGTACTTGAACCGGAAATAGTGTAAAATACTGATTTTGAAAGAGTGTTTAGAATTTTTAATTTTAATCATGGCTTCGTATGATTTCATATATTGTAGTATATTGAAATAAATATAATTTTGAAATTGTGTCGTGAGTAAAATTGGTAAATAGTTATAAATGGTAAATGTGATGAATGAACACTTGATAGGACCTACATAAATAACTTTAGTTTGTCTCAAAACCTATAACTGTATAGCTCCGTAGCAGTATGATCAGAAAATTTCGATTCATGCAACCCGCACAACATTTTTTACTAATTTGTGCATGTTTCTGACGTCAGAAACATGAATAGTCACGTAAATTGTACTTTACAGTATTTTCACGCTCTCTCGTGGGGCTGCATTAACATACTGGTAAAAATTGTAATCAGTTTTGAAGATCCCGTTTCATGTTTATTCATTAAAAAGCAAATGTTGTTTTATGTGTTCTATGGCTTTAAATACGTAAAAAAGTGTCTTTATTAACCCAAACTTAAACATTTCCGGTCTCAGTGCAGAATTTTTTTCGGAAGAGAGAGAGAGAGAGAGAGAGAGAGAGAGAGAGAGAGAGAGAGAGAGAGAGAGAGAGAGAGAGAGAGAGAGAGGTGAGAGAGAGAGAGAGAGAGAGAGAGGAGAGAACTCTAAAAACAAAGACCTGCAATGCTAAGGGATATTAAGTAATTAAGAGCCCCTTTCGACTGTAAGAGGATAGCTCGTTCCACCATATTCCATATAAAGCTTCATTCTAAAAGTAGTCCTACTGTATTTTATGTAGTATAATATTAATACACTCTATTATTCAGTTACATCATAAATTATATAGTATTATAATTTTTTTTTTTCATAATAAACCAATTAACGTTTTATAAATTTTGTATTTTATGAAAACAATGTAATAGATTTTAATTATTTCAAATGTTTACTTCTATATAACTAACTATGTATAGATTAAAGCATTTTGCTATGTGCATGTGTATATTAATTCTGTGCTCTACTGTATATATACCATGGCTCTTGTTGGTATAATATTACATATAAATGTATATGTGTGTATAATTATTCTACTGCATACGTGATTAATTTTTTAAGTATGTATATATACACTATACATGTATATATACTGTTATATTCCCAAAAGGTTTTATAACTCTCGCGGAATCATATTGTATCATGAGTAAAAACCTCTAAAATTTACATAAATGTATGTTTTATGATAAAAAGTTATATACAGTACATTTAGAGAAATATTTTAAAGTTCTATTTTCAAAATTTATTGAAGTAAAAAAGTGTGATTATGTTTTATCCATAATACTTCAAAAATATAACAGAAATTTAAAAATAAATATATGTTATTTGTAGATTGTATTGGGTTGAAGTAAATATTGTTCTCGTTCATTTTGCATGTAAAAATTTCAAATTCGTATCGAGGTAGATATTAAAAATGTTATCCATTTTTCTTATTCTACTCACACCCATAAGAGCTTTTTTCTTTCTTTTTTCTTTTTTTTTTTTTTTACTTCTAATGTTTTGTAATTTTAAAATATATTAACTATAGAGCCCGCAAATTTAGGAATATATGCCTTTGCAAATCTTTACGCCTGATGTAATGGGCACGGATCTTATAATTTGGGACAGTTTATGGTAAAGTAAATAAAAACGCCTTATTTTTAACCTATTTTTGAATTGATCAATATTTATTGTTATAGTATATTAGTAATAAATAACTATAATAACTCTAAGAAATTTTGACTTTATTCGTTTATATATATATATATATATATATATATATATATATATATATATATATATATATATATATATATATATATATATATATATATATATATATATATATATATATATATATATATGAGCCGAAGAATAAGGGGTGCATCTGGTTTGAGAGGGAAAAGAAAAGATCCACTGTGCAAAAGGGCGGGTAGGACCTAAAGGTGCCTAGTAAGGGATGTACAAGAAAATATTAATTAGTAGAATGTCTCTCTCTCTCTCTTTCTCTCTATTACGTATATATAAAATGTATATAAATATGTATAAAATATTTTATCTTTGATACCAGTGTTCATGAATATAAGCTATAAACTTTACAGACACTATGACAATAATATGAACTTTATATTATACTTCAAAAGTTTAACTTGTTAGATATATATTATATAATGTAAAGAAAATTATATATAATAATATTTCGAAACTGACTGATGAAACCTTAATAATAATTTTGTTCTCTCTCTCTCTCTCTGACTTTTGTTTTGTTTTGTTTTTCATACAAGAACGTAAAAGATTTGCTGCAAAATACAATATGATTGTTTGTTTGTTTGATATATATTATTGTTGTAATGAAACTTCTTCAATTTTAATTTTCAAACTTTGTTTTAATAAATTTTCTTCTTTTGATTTAAAACAAAAAAATTATATCCATTATATATTAATTTTTAGAATATTTATAAGAAATGTATTATATAAAATACCAGAAAATTTGTACAGTTTGTGTTCAGAGATATATTTTCAACTTCAAAGTAAAAAAAAAAAAAAAAAAGACACAAATAAAAGTCAGAAAAGCTATATTAATATACAAGCCCGCATGCAAAGAAAAGAAAATGCTTTATAACCTTCATGACACAATTTATTCGCATGAATAGAATATACAAAATAGTAATTTATTGTCAATAGCGTTCCAACAATTTGGTTGAACTTAATTTGTGAATATATAATAGTCAGTATAATTTGTTTAAATCTCTTGTCAGTAAAATAGTATTATCGATTTTATTGACAATACTTTGACAATGATGTCGTGTTTTTTTTAATATTGATTAATTCGATGAGGTCATATATAATTAAATTTAAAAAAAAAAAAGAAAGAAAACATATGTGCATTGTTTACAAAACAAATTATCATATATATATATACAATAATAAAAGTGTCTTATTTAACTTGCAAATATATGTAGCATAGTGTCACAGTAAATAAATGTATTGGCCATTGTTTTTTTTTATATATATTTTTTTTAAGTATATATAGAATTAAATTAGTATTTTCTATATATGAAGGTTGAGATAACGAGTTTTTATTATGTTTTTGTGTCTTCTGCCAGTGTAAATTGTGTACATATATGTCATGTGTTCTACATATATACATGAAGACAAGTTTTTAGTAAACTTCAAGTGCGGTCTCTCTCGTCACTTGATTGTAGTGTAGTGACAACCCAACAATCGCTAGGGATAACAACAATGCAATGTCAACGTATATATATATATATATATATATATATATATTGTATAGGTATACAACAACATCCCTTTATGTTTATAGTTTACTGAAATAGTACACAGAAAGAACGGTACCATTGTGGGGTATAAATGTTACAACAAAATAGAATTTAATTTAACTTTACGTATACTATATATGTTTATTTCAAATGATATTATTAAATAATCAATATAGTAGAAACATATTATGCGTGAAACCTTTTTTTGTGTTTATTTTTTCAAAGACAAACTATATTATGTAAAAATGTTGTTGTTAAGTATTTTTTTTTTTACCTTATATTTTCACAGCAAATTGAGAAGTGTCATCACATTTACGTATATATGTATGTGAGATATATACAGATAATTTGTAACATTGTGTATACTCTATACGTATACGTATGACATGACTATCTGTGGTATACTTTTTTTCCCTCGTGTTTTTTCGGTGTAGAAAAATGTACTCGCAATTTCATCTCTCTCTCTCTCTCTCTCTCTCTCTCTCTCTCTCTCTCTCTCTCTTTCATTCCGTTTTATGCTATGTACAACATAAAATATACAACATCATTATTTTTATCGCTTGCTCTTTCAGAAAGAACAAAATTATGTAGACTTTTATGAGTACATCTTGTTAAAAAAAAAAAAGGTAAAAAATCTGAAAATAATTATGATTTTCTATCCCCTGCTCAAGTTTTCATATATACGTTTATACGCTTGAAATATTTTTAAAGTTTTCGTTTTTAATTATTTTCTTTGCCAAAATTTTATTTTTCACCCATTTTTCAGCTGCATTTTATATGAAAAAAGCTACATATAAAAAAGAACGTAGCATAATTAAAACTATTGAAGCAATTTTTAATGTAATTATAAATTTATAGTACAGTATATAAGAGAAAATTTTAATTAAAGAAAATAAATTTCAAAAAAAAAAAATATATATATATATAATTTTAATAAAGAAGAGTTAATAAGTTAAAGAAAAGTGCAATATTTTTTGCATCTCATAAACATATCAGATAAAGTAGAGAAAATATTTTACTTAACTTAAAACTTTATTTAAAAATATAAAAGAGAGAGAGAGAAGAGTTGGAGGCTTGCCTGAGGAAAGAAACTGTAGAGAGAGAGAGAGAGAGAGAAATTAAACATGTAAATTGTGGTGGGTTATAAATCGGGGGAGGGTATACTTGGTCGCGTGTTTGCATGGTTATATGTACAGATATAGGGGAGGTAGAGGGAGTCATGAAGATGGGGAGGGGGTGGGGTTGGTTACTCAAGGGGTTGATATAAAACGGACGCGTGGCTATGGGATTATCCTTATAGAGTTTAAAATACGAAAGCTAAAGTATATATGGCCATAAGCTAAAGGCAAATTATATCACCCATATAATGAGAGAGAGAGAGAGAGAGAGAGAGAGAGAGAGAGAGAGAGAGAGAGAGATCTTCAGCATAAGCTTACGTCACGTGCACACATACACAAATCTTATATTAAATTATTTTAAATAAAATAAAATGATTTATATTTCTTCATATATATACATACACATGTATAGTTTATTATTAAAAAAAACTAGTATTTAAATTTGATTTATTTATAATTTATATTCAATTATTTAAATATTTAAAAAAAAAACTGTCAAGTTGTTAAATACAATAGATTATTTTATTAAAATTTATTTATTTTTTGTCTATATCTTTAAGTTTTGAAATAAACAATAATAATAAAGTTTTATAATTGTATTATATTTTTAGTTTGTACAATAATAATTAAAAAAGTTGTTCTTGGTTGAAAATTATTAAATTACATGAAGAAGGGAAAAAACATTACGTCTACTGTTTATTGATTATGAAAGAAAAAAAAATAGTAAGTTTTGTTAACTTCATAGAAATGAATTTATATTATTTTCCTTGTCAAATGCAGCAGTTGAAAAAAAAAAATGAAAATTAATGTAATGTTGATATTAATCTTTCTTATTATCAATAATAAAATATACAGTAAATAATTTTTTTCTTCCTTTCTATTTTATCACTACTGTAAACGGTTTTTTAATTACTAAAATAAATTACTTATTTATAAATACATTTATTAATATAATACTAAAAATGAATATTGATTTATTATATATGTATTTTAGGATCGGACTGTCCAAATTTAATCCTCTTGATCGTCTAAGTACCACAATTAAAATACAATTTTACGATTTGATAAACTAAAGTATATTTTACGTTATTATTTGATATTTTTTAAGCTTTTTTAAGCTTGAAACTGTATTTGTGTAGTATAATATATTTAATTTATAGGTATTATAATGAATGAACCGGTCCTGTACTTGTACTATTGGTATATAAAAAAGTAACAACAAAACAACCCAAGATTTAATTAATTTTATATAAACGTAAATTACAAGTGATGTGAAAACCAGGAATATAACATTTTGTTTTTTTCTCATATAAAAAAAATATATATTCACATGTATCCATGGTACATAATAAAAAAAAATCAATAAATTTTATTTTTATTCATACAGGTATTTTATTATACTATTGACGAAAACTTGTTACTTGTAATTTACGTAGTAATTCAATGCTCCATTTTTGTCATTCGGAAAAAAAAAAAAAAAAAAAAGGTATGGAAAGTTTGATTGTCACACAATTAAAATAGATATCTTGTTCTCTAAGATAATATGTGGGTGTCATTAAGAGGTATATACACACAGTATATATACATATAACAAATCATTATCAACTTTAACATTTGTAGAGCTGTCTTTGACGTATAATATTACACTTTTTTGATTTAATTATTATTACTTTTATAAAGGTTGAAAATCATACATCATGCCTCAAAAAGGTATGAACTAAAAGAAATTGGATATTTGATACTTTGGTATTATTATTACGATAGTGTTCTGGTTTTTCTATTTTTAAAGGACCATGACATAGAATGTGTATATGATTAATATTGATTATAAGCTTAATTTTGTTTATTTTAATAAAAAGTAGTAGTTTAGGTGTGTTTGTTATTGAGTAATGAATGTCATTACAACGATGTTTTTTGCTTTTTTTTTAAGAGTTAAGATGTGTTTTTTTTTTTAAGAAAATATATGAAATAATGTCATTTGTCCTATTATATTGATAACTCCTTCAAGATGCTGTAAGCTAGTGGGTTTCAAATTTTGGTTTATGGTATACAATTAAATTGAAGATATTGAGAGAGAGAGAGAGAGAGAGAGAGAGAGAGAGAGAGAGAGAGAGAGAGAGAGAGAGAGAGAGAGAGAGAGAGAGATCAATTCGTTATATAACTCGATGAATTGAAATACGAGCTATACGTATCTCTACAGTTGAAAATGATTCAATGCTCTCTCTCTCTCTCTCTCTCTCTCTCTCTCTCTCTCTCTCTCTCTCTCTCTCTCTCTCTCTCTCTCTCTCTTGTCTTTTACTTGACATCAAATTTGTTAAAGCGTAAAATTTATTCTTAAAATTGAAGTGTATTATATATTGGTTAGTCTATTTTATTCCGCACACAATAAAACAAAGAACACATTCAAATCATAATATTTGCAATTACTTTCTTTCATTCTTATATATATGTATATATTTCAGTCACTCCCTTTTACTTGTTTTTTTATATATACACTTTTAATGTATAGGTGAGGGGTGAGGTGATATATTGTATAATAAACCATTGTATTCTAGTTTTTAAATCACATTAAGGTGTCTATATTATACTTACTGTGATATAAAAAATTAATTTATCCTTCTTTAACATTTAATCATATAAGAAAATGGTCTGACGCAATAATATGCAAATATATATAAAGTATGAAATTATCATAATCATGTGTATAATATACTTTTTAGTATGTAAATATGTTTATGTTTAAAATATATATACATTATTAATTAATTTTATTATTATAATAATAATAATATTAAAATTTTGCATGCAAAACTTGTTAGTATTTCAAAAAGGTAAACAAAAGAGAGAATTTAAACCAGATATCCTTTTATACCACCTGAATTTTATATATTATATAATACAAAGGACTACCGGAATTCCGTTTAATTTTGTTTTCTATCTTGACAGAGTATTATAGAGTGTTAATGTTCTTACTTTTCAAAATTAGATGTATTTTTCTATAAACACATAACTAAATATTGCATTTTTGGTTGTTACTGCTTATAATTAATTTTTGTTTTTAGTGTACAGAGTGATTAAAACACGTAAAAGTGTACAGTATCACGTTCTTAAACATTTTTTGGTCTCGTGGTATTAGTTTTGTAAAAAAAAAGTACAAAAAAAAAATAAATTAATAAAACAGGGTCACGCGAAAGGTTTTGAAATTAGGGGTTCCTAGCTTTTCCTCGGGATAGTGCGTGGTGAATAGCGGATAACACTGAAAAACCCCATTGTATAGCACGTACAACTATAATCACGTAATTTTACATAATTAGCTCGTTACTAATTGTTATATTTTATTTAAATGAGTAGCAAGAGAGAGAGAGAGAGAGAGAGAGAGAGAGAGAGAGAGAGAGAGAGAGAAGAGTAATTTGATAATTTGAGTGAAATTACACAACAAAATATAATTTTGTCTATTATTTCTGCACTTATTTTATTATAGTTCCTTTAATTACTATCAGATGGCAAAATGTTAATATCTTAGGCAACTGAAGATACAGACTCTGTTACTCTGTTAGTTTTCCTGTTTTAAAAGTGAGAAAAGTGACACTTTTTCTTTGTTCTCCAAAAAGAGATTTGCACAACTGGGACACAAATTTTTTTGTTCTTGTGTCTTTCTTATATATCTGTAGGTGGAATAAAGATGTTGTTGCTGTTGTTTGCAACTCCACAGGGGCGTAATACAGAACGTCATACTATTTCTTCACCACCCTCTCATATGTGTACATATGGGAAAAAATATATGTATATATATATATATATATATATATATATATATATATATATATATATATATATATATATATATATATATATATATATAGAAAAAAAATGATATAATAGTTAATTGATTCATTCACTAAACACTCTGCAGGAGATCAGGTAATAAAAGTCTTACTAATTTAAAATTGTGGAATTGTTAAATGTCAGAGATATAATAATTTTTATTTACAGGTTATATTTTTATTATTTATTTTTATTTATTTCTCTCTCTCACACACATATATTTATTTTTTAATATATATATAAATTCACAGCAGTATGTAAGTTAAATAAACTACCTTTTGTGTAATATTTATTTCATATTATGTACCGGTTCTTAAAAAAAAATATTATAATTTATGATTTTTTTTTTTTTTTTTTTTTTTTGTAAACAGTAAAATTTTATTATATCATTAATTTTTTTAAATGTTTCTTTAATAATTAATTTCAATTTATTTATTTATAACGTATAATTCAAATGTATAAATAATTGATATTTTATTTACAATGAAAATATTACTATGATTTAATAAAATGATAAAGCTTCGATAATGTAAATAAAAACTTTTGTAAATGACAAATTGGATATCATTTAAAAACTATACTTTATCAAAAATTTATTTATATATTATATTTATATATAAAAAAAATGATAAATTTCTAGCTTAATATTTTATAGTTTTTTTGGCTCTTGATTGAAACTATAATTCATTTTTATCCAAAGTAAAAAAATATCTTTTAAAAATCAGTTTGAAATAAAAAATCTGTTATAAAATTGTACAATAAAAATTGTTAAAAAAAAAAGGTTTTAGCTATATATATTTTTTTAATACTAAATTTTGAATGACAAAAGTATTTTATGGGTTCTTTTTTATAATAAAACAAAAACATATAATTCATATGATAGTACTGCGTTTGACGTAAACTTATACAGTTTAAATCAAAAACATTACGCTGTGATTTCACAAAATTTATCCAAGTGTGATTTTTTTTTTTTTTTTTTTTCATATGTGATGAACATTTTGTTGTTTTGTAAATTGTGTTGGAGTGTATTATGTTTATAAAATTTTGTTTTTACAAATATTAATCTGTAGTAAATTAAATACATAAAACTTTATTTATATTTATTGTTTAATATTAAAAATAAAACAATTAATTTAATTAGCATATTGATGATAAAATTTTATTTATATATATTTTTTATAATATAAATTATATACATAGATAGATTCATATTTTTATTGTTTTGTAAAAAAAAATAATATTACTAATTATAAAGCTCGCGGTGATTAAATTTAGTGAGGAGGGGGAGGAGAAATGAATCAATATTATTTATGTATCTAAAAATAGTAATTTGTTGTTTTATGTATTTTGGTTTTAAAAGTAAATAGCTATTCTAATTTTAATACGATTAACCAATGTCTTCTTAAAATTTCTCCATAAAGTATGTTTTATACCCTTCATTTATTTTTATATAATATAATACGTAAAAATAAAACAAGGAGAAAAGGGAAGTAATTAATTTTTATCAACATAAATAAATTATAAAATTTACTTTTTATTTCTCTCTCCCTCTCGTCTTTTAAAAACAACAGCCTCTTTTTTTTTTTACTTTTTTTTCCTTCCTGAAAAATTTAATAATTTCAAAGTCATTTATTTTTCTTGTCATGTAAGGGGTTTAAAAAATTTACTCTTCTTATTTTTGGTCTTTAATTTAGAAAAAGTCAAAGAAGTTTACTTCAAATTGATATTGACCCAAACTACAATAGACTAAAACTTTAATAAAAGAATTCTATTTCATTAAGGGTTATTTTCCAATGAAACCTATACAAAATTTAATAGTATAATTCTAAGATTACAAAGATTGTATTATAGACCATTTTTGTCTTCACTGGTATATAAATGAATTGGCTACATTGAATGTGGGTTGCCGTAAAACGAGTAAGTTTGAAGTTAGATCGTAAAGTACCATGAAGCTTACATGTCTTTTTCTCTCTTCTTTTATATATATATATATATATTTGATTTTTTTTTTTTTTTTTTTTGCCTTTTTTTCTTGCTTATATTCTGTACTTAGAAAATTGTATAGGTATATACTATATTGCTTGTATCTAACATAATATATATATATATATAAAAACAGAAAACCATAATAAACTTTGTGATATACTAAGGATCAAAACATTGTGATTTTATTTTTTTATTATATTATATAAGATTGGATATATAGGAACAAGAAAGGAGAAGAAAAAAAAATAGTGATTTTTACTGATGAAATTTCTAGTTTTGTATTTTTATTGTATTTTTATGTTTAAAAGTGACAAAAAGTACGTCATTTTGAGTACGTCTTCATAAAATTTTCTGTATGTGTCTCTTTATCCCTGTGTTTAAAATACTGAAATGTGTATTTTTTTTTTTTTTTTTTTGCCATATAATTTCTAGCTAAGGAAATAGGCAGTCAGAAATGTTGTTCATATGATTTTTTTTTTCTTCGTTCAAATTCTTTTGTGCTGTGTGATTTTTATAGACTTACCAACTTTTTCAATTATTCTTTTTCTTTCTTTCTTTTTTTATTATACAAGGCCACAAAAATGTAATATCTATTTTTTTCATCTTCTTTTCCGTGTGAAATTGAAAGAAAAAAGTTTATATTATAATATGTAAAAATATTTATGATTTGGAACAAATTTAGTCAATTTAAAATACTTTTGTTGAAAAATAGAAAACCGATGATAAGCATTCTTTTTAAATTAGGATTAAAGTATAAAATTACCTTTCATAAAAAATAACATTAGAAAAAAAATGTATCTAAAAGTTAATGTTTGGGCTATTACAAAGCATTAACACTTTTTCTATAGTTATTATCATGTAAAAAAAGTATTATTACATTTTATTATAATATTATGATAAAAATGTACTTATTTTATTATTTAAATTTAATACTTGCTTTATAAAGATAATAGAGTTAATATATATATATATGATGAGAATTAAATTATTCAAATTATAATAGTATGGTATTTTTTTTTTTTTAAACGTATATAAATTTTAATTTTATATGGCATTTTTATTATAACTTTGCACTTTTTTTTTTTTTGTCTTTTTTGTATTATATAAAAGGAAAAATTTCGTGATGTTCAATTTTAAAGTTTTGAAAAAGGAAAACAATTATTTTAAAAAGGTATGGAAAGTGGAGAAGTTTTAAGATATAGCGTGTTCAATTTTTCATTTTTGAATTTTGCTTTTCAAGTGTGAGTGTTTTTGTGAGTTTATTTTACTTTTATGGAGAATGTTCGCTTCACATACATATTATATACAAATATTATTTCATATTCATTTGCATGACTCTAGAATACTTGATGGTCTTGACTTGACATGTTTCTCTCTCTCTCTCTCTCTAAAGAGAATACTCATACTCTGACAAGTGATTTCTCATATAAAATGATTTCACATAATATAACAATATTAAATTCTATATCTTACATACCAAAATCATTGAAATAATTAATTGGAATCTAACAATTAATACAGTCGAATATATAGAAATTGTTCTCAAAGAAAATCAATGCAAAAAATTATAACGATAACGAAATTAATAAAGAAGAAGAAGGGTGATATATATGTAGTAAACGTCTTGTACGTATTATTTTATTCATATGATATAAAGTTTCTGTGGTGTATATAGTATTAAAGTGACAAGTGAAAAATGACGTCACAATGTAACAATGTTTGTATTGTGTTTGTTGTGCTTCAATCAGGAAGACAAGTTGTCTCACGTGTGGGCAGTATTGTCACAGACATAAGAGAGGACACACCTCACTGATAAAATGTAATCTTATAGCTCTCATAGAAGACTCTATAGTTCACGCAAATGTAGCTTTCAATAATGTAAGGTATAGGCAAGGTTTACCAAGGGTATTATAGTGAATACGCATTTCGTTCGTCTTTTGCCCAATCGCCAAGATCTACTTCCGGTAAAAGTTAAAAAGTCTTAAAAAAATATATAATAATAAAAAAAAAATCTTTTTTTAATTTCAAAGGGTTTTATTGTTTACATTCATACGACATACATAATACATATTGTAAGGCACAAGTAATTAAACCATCGGCTGTCTCAACCTTATATTTAAAAAAAAAATGGAAAAATATTTTACCGCCATCAAAACGCCAAAAAATAACGGAAATAAAATAATTAAAATTTGCAAAAGGCGAACAAAATGTGTTTTCTAACTTGCATTAGCCAAAGCTTTTTACATTTGTTCACATTACAATAAAAGTTGATCATTATGCAAAAATATTTTGTGAAATATATTGTAAATTGTAGCACAATTTTCTTATGTCAATATATTCATAATATTATTTCATCATATAGGACCTGTATAACCTTTATATTACATCTATAATATAATGATACAATTTTCATATCAATTTACGTCAATTACTAATTACTGCGTCTAAATTAAATTAAGAGTTATTTTAGAGGCCCTATGAGCTAAAAAATACTTTCTTCTCTTTACAAATTATTTTAACTTTTTATTATGAACAGATTTTCAATTTTTCTAAAAGTTCCCATTTCTGACGTCAGTGCTATATAGTAAAAAAAAAAAATTATTTCCATTAATTTAATTAATATAAAATACGATTGGAAATACAAATAAACTGACAAAATATAGTATCCTCTATTTTATCTATGACTTTGCTATTTTGTGTCAACTTTTGTATTATAGTTTTTGATGACCTCTCCTGCAAAAAGTTTAGGACCTATACAAAACTTTATACTCTAACAGTGGTGACGTCTATAAGAAAAAGAAGAAGAAGAAGAAAAAAAGAGCATGTGGGGTTGCTAAAAAAATGTGACAGTCGCAGATTATCGAAAGAAAAAAGTACAAAGTGAAAATCAAGTATAACTTTTTTTTTTGTTATTGTATTGTGTGCGTGTATATATATATATATATATATATTTTTTTGAATGACAACTTCTGTGTAGGATTATAATGTTATCAATCAAATTTTTATATGTAGCAGAGAGAGAGAGAGAGAGAGAGAGAGAGAGAAAAGTTGTATTTTAGTATTCATAATATACAAATGTAGCAAGAAGCAAAAGAAAGAAAATAAAATAAAAATTGTAAGAAGATTAAAATAAATTGTGAGTGGAGAGTAAGAAGTAGCAGCAAGTTTAGTATTATATTATTATTATTCTTTAGAACATTTGTGTGGGCTAGAAAATACTTGTTGGTTATAAATACCTGTCATGCTTTGCTATATACACTGTGAGACAATCTTACATAATTAATGAGATTTTGTTTAGTTATATAATACTAAGAAATACATGATCTTTTTACACGGGAAAAATATGTATAACAATTTCAACTGTAATTCTATAGAAGACGAATACTTTAACAAAGACTAATATACGTATAATTTAATGTATTTCGGTTATTATTAGAGTTTATAATTTTTTTAGTTTTACTGAAATTTATTGGCAGAAACAAAAGAAAATTGGAAGTTTTTGTATACGGATAACTGTAATTACATATAATAATTATGCTAGCTTTTTGTTAGCAACATTTATGCATAAAATCATAATTTATGTTATACAGTTCAGCTATTCTACTACATAGCAAAATAGTTACAGCACTTAAACGTTACTAAAAAATAACATCATTTGTGCTCTATAGAATATAATAGTTATTCTATATGCAGCATATTATTATTTTCGTGTATGATACATTTTTAGCTTCTTTTTCAAAAATATAAGAAATTAGTACTTGTAGACCATAAAATTAACTATATGGAATATTTTTAAGTATACAATGTGACATAAAACACTTTTATATCATTTTAAAATACATGCATATATGTATGGAGCATTAAGTTTTAAAATCTCCTATAAAGAACATGATGTTATAAGGCAATATAGTAAAATTTTATATTGCAATTTTATAACATTTAGTGTCCAGTATATAGGACTCAATTTGATCTTGAGGTTTAACTTTCTATACTTTAAGATCCATAACCGTGGTCTTTACGATATGTCCTATATAAAATTCCATATTTATTCCACTTTAAAAAAAAAAATCTTTATAAGAACAATTTCTTAAGAATACTTCTTTGGTAGGTGGACAAATTTTAAGGTGGTCCACACACAGAAAGAGAGAGAGACAGAGAGACATATACAAAGATAAAGTGAAGTAGGCAGGGGGAGTATATTGAATGAATGACATTTTAGCTACCACTCCTTAATAATTTTAACAAGCATACATAAAAAAAAACTTAAGTAAACAATAATAATAAAATATGTTAAACTATTTATCTTATTTTATAATTTCATCATATATATATAATACAATATGCTTTCCTATATAATAATATTATATAAGACTTGCATAATAAAGTGAATTAAATTAGACCCTAGATGGTATTAACAAATCATGTTAATAATTGTATACTCTATATGTTGGACATTTTACTGTAGGGATAACATTATTACACTTATTTAAAATAATTACATTTCTAAAAACCCTCTATATATATAAAAAATATATTATACGTTTAACAAAAGGGAGGGTTAAATTTTTTTTAACAACAAATAATATTCACTCATGAATTTTTTTATACTAAAAAAAATCTCTAGTGTGTTTTAAAAATATATATATATTTATTAAATTTAAAATAATAGTTACATAGAAAAACATAATAATTTTAATCTCTCTTTTCATTTTTATATATTATATAATGGGACTTGAAATTCAGGAGAGGACGTTAAGTAGAAAAAAAAAGTTCTATCTTTTTTTCATACTTGTCCACCCAGTAATAAGGTTTTATTATATAAAACTCAAACGTTGGTGCCAACTCTTCAAGCGAAATAATTGGCCTCTCACCGACGTTATATATATATATATATATATATATATATATATATATATATATATATATATATATATATATATATATATATATATATATATATATATATATATATACTCGTTTGCATATATACCATAGTAGAGAAGACCCCTCTAGAATCAGTTATAGTTAGTATTATAGTAGTGTATACTGTAGAGTCATCATGATGACATAGAGGAAGGATATATATAAGGAGGGGGTTAAATGCTTTTGATAGTCACTTTTCACCACATTTTGTATGTGATTTCTCAAGGGATTTCTACTTTATCTTTTTTGAATGACATACCATCATTTAATATAAATGTAAAGAGAAAGAGAGAGAGAGATGTTTTCATCTCTATCACTTTAATAATACTTATGTATGTACATCAAAATGACATGAATTGTATGTTTCTTCCTGAGTGGTTTCTCCAACTTAAATTAGAGAATTACAGTTTATTATTGTTATGTTAAGAAAATACTTGATGCTTTTATATACTTCATCGTATAATGGTATTTTTGACAATTTGGAGAGAATAAGGTACATTCAAAGTATAATGTTAACCATATATTTTATACTAAAATTTTATCATAAATTTGGCTGATATTTTATATTTCCAATTTTCGCAGTAATAATATTTTATGAAAATAATATATAGATTTATAAATTTTTAAAAAATATACATATATAGCTCAATCTAAAAATAAAATGATTTCTCTATTTCATACAAAAATATTACTTTTATATGTACACTATATGAAAAATGTTTGACTTTTATAAACAACTTTCCAAGTTTTTTTTTTTTCTTTCTACAATAAAAAATGTCATTTAAATCTACCAGCAATGCGCAAAATTCAAAAATATATACAACATATCTTTTTCTATTTTCACACCTTCTTATATTATATGTATAAGTAAATTTTAGAGAGAAACACATACTAAAAGCTCTTTTTTTTTTCTGAAAGAGTAGAAATAAAAATAACACTGCTTTAAAAAAAATCCTTAAGTTTATATACAGATCTCAAGTATGAGACTTAGAGACTTTTATTTCGAATCTCAAAGCAAATTTTTCATCGCTCGTTGACTTTATATATATCATACATATTTTTTATATTCAAATCTGTTTCAAAAAAGGTTATATTATAATATAAAATAATCAATTTTTATAACACCTTTAAAAAAAATGTAACATTTTTTTTTTCTATACGAGTAATGAAACTTTATGAACTATTAATTAATCTCGAGTGTAGTTAAGAAATTTTCATCCAAATTTAAACCCTCAATTTTTTTTTCTTTCTAATTCATTTGCATTTTATGTTTGTGCCTGTATTTTAAGACTTAGCAACCCTTACTCTTTGCAGTGAGTTTTGTACGTGTTTTTTTTTTTTTGTAACTCCCTGTGTCTATAATATTAGATTTGATCTCATTGTGGCTACTTTATATTTTAATTTTTAGAAGCAAAAAGTTGTATTCTACGCCTCTTTGTTGTTATATTTTAAAAGGGGTAATTTTAAAGTTCTCTCTCTCTCTCTCTCTCTCTCTCTCTCTCTCTCAAACGTTTCTTTTTAAACAATTACTATATATACCAGTGCTTTTAATCTTTACTTTCAAACGTGATGCAAAAGAGAGAAGAAAATAAAAAAGCATAAAAAAATTAATGCATTAACCTTTTTTTTTTCACGTTAAGTTTTTATTATTGAAATATTTTAAAATTATTAACTTTCTCACAGTTTAAGTTGATGATTTATGAACGATCATTTATTTCAATTTTTTAAATTATCTTTTCGGCAAGTAGTATATTCAAAACTTATAAGAAACAATAATTTAAAAGTGTTGAATAATGAAATAATAAATTTAAATGAAAAAAAAAATTCTAAGAAAAAGTTTTATTCTTAGAATTGCTATTCTTTATAGTTTGTATTTAAAGTTAATTTACATTAAACTGAAAAGTCAAATGAAAGTTGTTTTTGTGTTATAAATGACTTGTAATTTGCAAGTATATAAAAATAATTGTTTCTTTTCAATGAGCAAATAAACAATGGTTATTTTGACCACAGTTTAATCAACAATGTAAACCACCGCAGATACAAATTTTGTATATCTCTATCTTTTCATGTGACTTTATTATGCGTATAATATAACAAATTTTAGATAAAGTTTATTAAAACTTTTATATAATATTATACACTCAAGAAACAAAATCTAATTTTTAAAAAACCCTTTGTAAGGTTATTAAAAACTAAATTATAGAGATGAAATTAAAATTATTGACTTTATAAAAAAGTCTTTATATTATTATATATTTATATATACAAAAAAAAAATTATAATGTAATTTTCACTTTTTGGTGTTGTACAAAGTATTAAAAATTGTATAAGAGAAACTCGTTATAAGGATATAAACAAAAAAAAAATTATAATTTATTTAAAAAAAAAAGTTTAACAAAATAAAGGTAAATTAATGTTATACCTTGTTTGTTTATTGTTTTATTACGGCATGTCTCGCTGAAAAAAATATTTATAAATTATGAGATTTTTGTTGTTTCTTTATAAGAAAATTTTAATACTTGAAAAAAAAAAAAAGTATATGGAAAAAAACACAACAACAGCCCTGTAATTTTAAGTGTCATCTATTGTTTATTATGATTTAAGAATCTTAATTTTTTTTTTAAGTTGCAAAAATATTACTTACATATACGTGTTTAAATTTTTATTAAAATTACAACGTTGCCCTTATACTATTATTTTCTTTTCACTAAAAGTTGGTCAAAAGAAGAAAACCACATTTTTTATTTAAAACTCCCAAAAGGGTTGAATAAAATGTATAGTGTAAAATTTCACAAAGTTTCAAATTACTTAAGTGTATATGGTGAGATTAATTGAGATACATTTGATGGTTTATTATATCTCATGGGATATATATATATATATATATATATATATATAATCTTCAATATATTCATTTAACCAGTCTTAAAATAATATATATCATAATGAATTAACAAAAAATTAAATTAAGATTATATAAAATTAAAAATCAATTTTAATTTTTTTTAATTGGTTTAAAAAATATATATCCTATATAATTTTTCGGCAATAATAGTTTCTTACTGTTATTAAATTAATTTTTTTAGGCATCTATATTAAATCAACTATTAAAAAAATTATTTATCATTAAAAACATTTAATATCCTAATTTAATGGTCAATTTTTAGCTTTTAATAATATAATAAAATAATTTTATATTTTAACCTTGTTTTTATCTTTAAATTCTTTGAAGAATATTGTATAACATATAAATTTGTTATTTATCTCGATTTTCTATTTGTGTCGATTGTTCGATAATTTGAAAAAAATAATACCAATATTGCATAGATTTTACATGTACAGTACTTCAAACTGAAGACGTAAAAATGAGTGTAAATTTTTTTTGAAATTCCATTGTTTTCTTCACTTCTAAAAATGACTACTTTGTATAAAAGTTTGGTTGTGGTGCTTATATAAAACGTAATAATAAAAATAAATTTATTACTTTTTTTTCTGAATAAATATTAAATATTTTATACTTCATTAAATTAAACGTTTTATGTGCATTTTTTTTCTTATAATTTTATTTTTTAGTCTTGTTAAAAGATATAATGTTAAATTTATTATGGGTTTGTTGCAGAAATATTTTCATAAATACACTTTATAATTTAAACATGTGTTTCATTTTCGTGTCAGAAAAAATATATATAACAAAGAAAATGGTAATTTTGAGATATTATGTTCATTCATTATTAATTATATAAAAAATATGAAAGAAAATGTTTTTATAGTAAGGCGAGGCATAACAAAAAAAAATATCAGCATTTGAAATAAAGAACATTTTAAACAATGAGCTTTCATATTACAGCGCTTTATTATATTTTTCTTACTACTTTTTTTTCAGTCAAATGAATGGCAAGTAAGTAGTTGTACAGTAGTTACGCCTTCTAATGTAGCTTCTATTGTTTTTATACAGTTGTACTCACTTAAGAATGAATTGGATAATATATATCATAGTAACAGTTAAAATAAATGGAATAGTAAAAATTAAGAAAAGTATACAAAAAAAAAATTTAATAATGCTTCGTCGATATTTCCATTAATTCGTGTGGCTTCGTCTAAGTCTCATTCTATGATTAGTTTGACTGTAAAATCACATCAACATAATGTATTGATTTTTTTTTTTTTTTTTTTTTTTTTTTTTGCATTTTGCATTTTGCATAATGCATGAAAAAATACATTTAAATATTAAATATAAAACTTTTGTAATTACAGCAAGTATAATAAGTAATTAAAAAACGAAAGAAAGAAAGAAAAAAATGAACCAAAAAAATAAAACTATAGACTAAATTATAATATAATAGTTATAAATGTAATATTATATAATATAAAAATGTATATTTTCTTATACATTCTTATTTTAATGTATTTTATTATATATAATACTCTCTAGGATAATATGCTATTATTATAAAACAAAAAATGTACTTGTTTTTTCTTTACAGCTTTGCCAGATGCTTAATTTTTTTTATAAAATATACATTATGTAGAAAAATGCATTATAAGATTTTTATTATCATTACTATAATGTACTAAAGTTTTAAACATAAATATGTAAAAATATGTTTGCGGTGTTATTTATATTTATTAGCTATATCTCAATATTTTTAATGCCTCCACAAAGACTCATTCAATGTCAACACTCGGTTGTTTATTTTATTTTTTTTTTTTTTTACCCTTTCTATTGTTTTTTTTATATATAAATATATATTATTTTAAATTATTTTCTTCTTCTTACATTCTTATATATCACTTTAGACAATTTTATAGTCACTTAAAAACCATGAGTTCGTGTCCTATACTTCGAATGTTAACACTATATTACACCATAATTTAATCATTTTTACTGCATTTTTGTGGAAAAATAACAATACCTTATTAGGACTATGAAATTTACTATATATACGAGAGTCTCCCACGCACTATTTTTACGACTTTTTTTCTACTTCTTCTTTAGTATTTTTTTTAAGGTAATAAAAGAAGCAAATGAACAAATTTTAAATGATAATATTCATGCAGTACAGTACTGTATATACTCACTGGTAAATCAAAATTAAAATCAGAAACAAAGTTTTACACAACAATATTCTGTAAAAACTTTGTTTCTGTATGTTTATATAATGAATATAACAAAATACTATTACACAATTAAATAGTTTAATAAACAAATTGATGCTTTTTTTTATCTATTGTATATATATTTTTTTTCTACTTTCATAGTTTCTTTCTCTATAACAATAATATAAGATCTCTTGAGAGTTAAAACATATATTATATAGAAGAAAATAATTAGGGTAATGGTTTCTCATTTCATATACAAAACGTTTTGTTGCGCGTATAATATAAAAGCAGTTTGTATATAATACTATATATTATTATATATACGTGAATACGTATAGTTTCTAGTTCTACATATACATACCAGTATACCTTTCTATATAAACTCCTACTATACAGTATATAAGAAAAAGAAATATTGTTATAGAAGAAGTATAATATGTATAACAGTTATATACAATTGTATATATATGCGTAAAGCTCCAGTTTAATTTGGGATCTGATGTAAAATGGAGAGAGTGAGAGAGTGTGTGTGTTGTATGTATGTATTATCAGAATAGAAAAGGAAAATGCTAATGGAAATTATTTCTGTATGTTACAGGTATGTGTTACGCGACTAAACCTAAATCCACGACACATTTCATATACACACATTATATATATATATACATGTTCACTTATAATATAGAGAACGTATATATATATAAATAAAGTTTGGTATTATATTATATAAGGTAAGGAAAACTATATTATTATATACATATATATAGAATGAAGTCCTGAACGGTTGTATAATCCAATGTATAAAAAGAGGGGGGGGGGGGTAGAAAATTTTCCAACCCTATGTAATAGTGCGGTTGGTTCGTTCCTTGACTAATTAGAAATCAAGCCCGAAGGTATATATAGAGAAGTAGAAATCTCTAAAATCTCCCTTTTCCTTCTTCCTTCCTTTCCTTTTCTCGTTCTCTCTCTCTCTCTCTCTCTCTCTCTCTCTCTCTCTCTTATTATTATTACTATACCCTTACGTTTGCTTTGCTTAAAACATTGAAAATCAACACTTGTATGCTTTTAGCTTTATTCTACTACTACGAAATTTTAATGTAATTGTATATTCATATAAGAGAAAGAGAAAGAGAGAGAGAGAGAGAGAGAGAGAGGAAGGGAAAGGATAATTGTATCAACTATAATAATAATAATTATTTTATTGTACAATTTATTTTAAACTTAAATAATTTTAAACACAATTTAACACTTTTATTTCCGGGTCGACTTAAAATCAGCTTATTATGAAGTTTGGTAAAATTATGTAATGTTCAGGCCTTTTTTTCTTCTTTTTGAATACCAAATAGTATAAAGTTTTTGAAAAATTTACGCTTTGTATACATATATAATACCTCAAAGCTCCATAATATATCGTCTGTTTAAAAATCAAAATAAAGGAATTCATTATCCTTTTGTTGTTTTTTGTTATAACAAAATTCCTTTCTGAAATTGAAAAATAAAATAAAAATGAATTTTAAATTATTAATTAAACTAGAAACATGATTACAATTAACAAACAAAATTTCCTTTATAGCTACGTATATTATAAACTATCCAAAATGTTAACTATTTAGTAAAGTTATTTTATTAATAACTCAATAACTCTTTAAGAAATACAGCAAGAATTCTGTTATTAAAGTTAACATTAATTAGTTTTAGAAGTAAATTAGTTAAAACATATATTTTCTTATTATTATTTGCTTTCATAATAACATAAGTTGAAAAACTAGACATAAAATATGGCAAGTAATAAGTATATACTTGTAAATATGATTTTAATTTATTATTATACCATTATATACCAGGTGAAACATAGCTATTAAAGATTTCTCACTTATTTCTATCAAATGTAGGGCAACATTAATTTAAATGCAATAATAAAAAAAGAAAATGAAGAATTATTATATATATATTTTTTAAGGATGTCAATTTGATTTATTCTATTCTGATTGATAGGTTTTTTTCTATTAATGAAAAAAATGAAAGTAAAAATTTTTACGGTTAAATTGGTCACGCATCAAACCTTTTATATTGATAAGACATTTATATATTTAGGCAAAAGAAAAATCTTTTGAAACCTTATCATTTTTTTACCATCTTATCATTAAATATATTTTAGAAGTTAAAAGTATTTTGAGAATCTTTTTATCCGTATAATATAGAAGAAATTATTATAATCATTTTAAAATCCTTAAGGTAAAATTAGTTATATATATATACAAAAAATTTGTTTAATAAGATAAAAAGTCTTGAGAAATGCAAAAAGTTTTTTAAAGTACTTTATGAAAGTTGCTGTTTCTTTTCTAAGGTAAAATTTATGAACGTATGTAATGAATAAAGAGGTTTTAATTTTTGTTAAATTTGTTAAAAGTTTATGTAAACAATAATATTATCGTGATAGTGAAGCAGACAATTAAGGATAATCTTTGAAAAGAAAAGAAGAAGAAGAAAAAAAAAGTTCTATTTTAAGTATAATAATATCTTGCGAGTTACTTTAAAAAAGTTTTCTCTATACCAATTGTAATAGAAATAATATATAGAATAAATTTATCAAAGTATTATTATATTGTAATTTGCAAATCTTGTTAGTTTTTGCACAATATGAACTTATAAGTTTAAAACTTAATAATATGTTCTGTTACTTTGTAATTAAAATTTTGACGAATGTTTCAAATGCAATACTAAGTTGGAATCGTAAAAAAGTTGTTAATTTTTTTTTCTTCTTTTCTTTTCAAAACACAAGTTTACGAATAAATATGAAAAGTACTTGAACAAGATAAGTACCTATGATAACAATTTTATATATAAGTATATAAGCACTTCAGATATAACCCGTTCTTGAAACAAAAATATCATCTTATTATTTTTTTTTCTACAAGTATCTCCAAAGTATTCCATATTTTGAAATAATATATAAATATGTATCCTTTCCGATATAACAAGGTGTCGATCAAAAAAATATATATATAAATTTTTTTTTTTTTTTTTTTTTTTTTTTTTTAGCACGCACCATTCAAGTATCACTTTATAGAGTGAAAAAAAAGTGTTATTTATTCACTATAATACCCTTTCTAAAGTTGTTTTTGGGGATTTTGAAATTTTTTGTTTAACTCTCGATATGAAAAACAATTTTTTTTAGACGAGTGACGTTTTTTAAAACATCGATTGTGTTCTATTATGTGTCACAACACAACAGCTAGCAAGTTAGATTCTCTTTCTCTCTCTCTGTTTCTCTCATATACGTAGGTATTACTACGTCACTGTGTGTCATTTTCATCCCTCGAAAACATACGTGTACGTGACGTTTTCACACAAACTCACGTCAGGTATATGTTATTTATTACATACATCTTGCACATTATATGATATCACAGAAAAAAATATTATATATATATATATATATATATATATATATATATATATATATATATATATATATATATATATATATATATATATATATATATATATATATAATAAAAACTACACAATGCCAGATAATAACATCATATCCAAAAATTTGACAAAGAAATGAAGCCAAACATTTTTTTCCTTAAAAATATATCCATTTCAATCGCAAGTCTTCTACCGGAAAATATGTTGACGTTCTATATGAAAAGACGATCTCATGTAAAAAAAAAATATATATATTTTCAAGAAAAATGTCAAAGATTATATTTCAACTGTTTTTTATTTTCAATTAGTATTATTATTTTTGCTTTGATGTTATTGATTACATACTATTTTTTTTTTCTCTTGAACTTTTCCATGTTTCTTGCTTCCATTTCATATATATACACTATAATTAAATTAATGGTTTTATTTGCGCGGAAATTTTCATTACTATTATAACATTATATAAGAAATGCATTTTCCAATGTTGTTTTTGCTTTAAAAATAAAATGACATTTTTATTCAGTGGGTTAAGAAAAACAAATAAAGTTAATTAATTAATATAAAAAAAAATAATAAATAAAACTAATTATAGTAATGTTTATAATAATGTAATGTAAAAAAATGTAAACTGTTTAAATTTAAAATTAATATGAAAATTAAATTATAATTAATTATACAATTTTAACCATATTTTATATTAATTTTCTTATATATTATAAAGAGAACAAAAAGACTAATTAAAACTTGTACGATTTAAATAAAAAGTATTTTAAAACATTTTATTGCAATGTACTATTTTTAATTACGTATAATAAAAATAAATTAATGTTATAATTTTGAAAATCATATTATTAAAAACTTTCCACGTGTATGAACTTATATATAAGATTTAATTATTATAGAATAAATCAATAATGGAAATTTAATTTAATTAACTTAATAATAATTAAAAAATATATACGTATATAGTTATATAGAGAGAATATAACAATCGACAAGTTAAGGTATAAATTTTCAATACGTGCATGAGACGTTGTACAATAGTATTAGGTAATTTTAATATAGTTCAGCTTTAATATAGCTAACGTCTTCTCTCTCTCTCTCTCTCTCTCTCTCTCTCTCTCTCTCTCTCTCTCTCTCTCTCTCTCTCTCTCTCTCTCTCTCTCTCTCTCTCTGATCTCTTTCTGTTGTAACATTATTTTTAGGAGTTGAAATTACTTTTCGTAATTATAAGTTTAATAATGCACACCATCTACGGTAAAAGCATACAAAAAAAAAAGAGGAATATGAATATAATATTATAATACACATACAAAAATAAATACATAATAATTACATAGTCAGATTTTAACAATATTTATTCATAATAATAATTTTAGTATTATTGATTATTATAGTACTGAATGGCATAATTATTGTTCTTAAATAACATTTATGCTACTATATGATATAAAAATAGCATAAATTACGTAATTTAGTTTATATACGTGTATTATATACCGTATATGCTATATACAAGGTAAAATTTCAAGACAGTTTATAATATTCTGATATGTTATTATTATTATAGTAATTATTATAAATATTGCGTATCTTGTTGTACTTGTATAGTACATAGAATATAAATCAATTTGTCCATTCTGGCATTTTTTTAAAATATAAAATATGATTAATTAATATCCTTGTGTTTTATATATATAACGCACCTTCGAGGAATCACGATTATTTTAATTTCTTTAAAACAAGATAAACCTATCAAGCTTTTTTTTTCTGCACTGTGCTACATATAAAAATTTATTTTGAAATTTAATATTATTTAGAGTTGCAGTACCATATAATATTAAAATAAAGTTAATTAAAAAAAATTAGGCGTTATATACGTATAAGTATATGGAATTTTGATGAATGCTCATATATGTTATTACGGTACATTTAAATATATATATTATGAGTATACACTATTTTTTTTCTTTTCTTACATGCATGAAAAAAATATGAATAATTATTCATTGCTATACATTATATAAATTATACTGTATAAAAGGCCACAAAAAGACATGCAAAATTTAAACAAATTTTGAACACTGTTTTCAAGATGTATACATAAACTTTTTCTTTATTTATTTAGTGTAGAAAAGTTAATAAAATTTTCTTATATTATTATTATTGCTATACTTTAAAAGCATTTCGTACACTCTATATGTATATAGTAGAAATATATTTATTTCTCTCTCTCTCTCTCTCTCTCTCTCTCTCTCTCTCTTCCCTTTTGTGTGTATTTTCTTGTCTTATTTATGAGACATTCTAAATCATTTTCAATGTTTATTCACTTGAAAAAGCTTCTGTTGACATGAACTTTATTTGATTTCTCTTCTTCTTTTTCATTCTTTCTCCCTCTCTTTCTCTTTTTTTTTTATATAAACCAATGTTTTATACGAGATTTTCTATATATTTACTTTTATTACAAACATGAAATGTTAAATTACTACTCAATAACGTATTAGTATTTACACAATTACATAACAACAAAAATATATTATATATTTATCCTATTTTTTTATATTTTATTCTAACTTTTGCGTGGTTAAAAGCATGTGTATGGATATCATGTTTAAAAATAAAAACTGAAAGTTGCTCCCTATCGTTTACTTAACTCGTGGTTTGACTTGGGCAAACATATAACAAGAGCCCTTCATAACCTTCTCTCTCTCTCTCTCTCTCTCTCTCTCTCTCTCTCTCTCTCTCTCTCTCTCTCTCTCTCTCTCTCTCTCTCTCTCTCTCACTTTTTTTTTTCAAGTATGTTCTTTATACATATACTTGCACGCACGTAAATATATAAGGGCGGTACAATATATGAAGGGTGATCAAGGTAGAGTTTTATATGTGATAAAAAAAAAATACACATATCGTGAGTGTATGTACATATATAGTAGGTAAACAAATTGATTAATGATACTTGTGGTCTATAGTTCTTAATAACTCATTTCATCTCTCTTATGGTTCATATAATATACTATGAGATGAACTTTTATAAAAATATACCTATCCTATATACTAAAAGGCTATTATTATTATTCTCTCACTTTATATACTGTATATAGAAAAATAAAAGGGCCAATATCAACACAATTTATATACAATAATGAAAGAATAATGAGAAAAATATATATTTTAGTATATACAGTACAGTATATAAAATAATATGTTGTATAATCATGTTCAAAGTCAAAAGATTCTTTGTGTAAGTTAATATTTGAGTATTGACTTTTTTCTTTCTTTTAAAGTTTATAATAATAATAATAATAAAAATATATTTATTCATAGAAGTTTTTACAACACTCCTTCTTTATTGCTCAGTTACCTAAAACAAATTGCTTGTTCATGTATACTATAAAACATAGAGATGAGAGAGAGTTGGAGAGAGAGAGAGAGAGAGAGAGAGAGAGAGAGAGAGAGAGAGAGAGAGAGAGAGAAGAGAATCTTTCCATTTTATTAAATTTGAAAAAAAGAAGTTATTGTTGTTTATGCAAAAATATATAATCAATAACTAACTTTTGTATAGCCTGTAGCATTATTCACACCAATAAACTTATAACGTGTTCAATTATTATTATTATTTTTTTAATATTAAAAATAGCCCTGATGTGTCTTTCTATTCATTCACACAAATTTTAATAACATTTTATAATTATATAAAAGATTAAATATTTAGATATGAAATAAAATAAATGAAAAAGTGTTATTTCAATATAATTTATCAATATCAAAATATTATAAATCACAAATTATTTATTTCTTTTAACTTGTATTCAAAACTCGTACTTATATATATATATATATATATATATATATATATATATATATATATATATTCTTTTCCAGTTTAGTAAATGCAAATTTTAAAATTCACACCACGTTGCTGAATAGTGAATATTTTTTTCAAACTCGCAACTTATAAAACTTTATTTCTTTAATATATAATTTTTTTTCTTACTGTATTATTATTTTTTTCTTGTTGCATGTTTGGCTGGATTATGTGTGTGTGTGTGTCTATATATTATATATATATATATATATATATATATATATATATATATATATATATATATATATATATATATATATTCATTTATTGGTATGGAGCTACCTGTATTCTTTTTCTATTAAGTTTTAGCAAGGTCAAATATTGGCGAATATATAATTTTTTTACACGTGTAATTATTGTACTTCATCTAAAACTTGTATTTTTTTTCCAATCATTGCGCCGTAAACTCGTCCTGAAAAATAATTAAAATTTTAAACGAATATTTTCTCGACAGTATGTAAAATTTTAAAGTTTTTATTCAATTAAGAATGACAAATTATCTAACATTGGGCAATTGTGTAGTTATTTATTCATTATTTTATAATATTTATATATCGTACTTTTTTCTCATGGTGTCTTAAGACTTAAACAAACAGTAACATATTATACATACAGTGCACATTATATTTTGCATTTGTCGCTCAAAAACAACAAAGGCTTAATAAAAGCTTTTGGGTCAAGTCAGACGAAGAGTGAGGTTTCGAGAAATACCTTTTAGCTTGATGTATAACGTTAGAGTTTTGAGTGTTGGAGTTGAGAACGGCAGGCAGGCAGGCAGGCATACAGGCAGATACAACCACACCAAGTGCCAACCACAGGCTCACAGAATAATAACTCGATATAATAAACCAAACTTGAGGTAACCAAAAAAGAGATAAAATGGAAATTGAACATTGTACAGTACTTGTAAAACTTTCAACTAATTAATGTACGCAAATTTAGCTTTAAAAAAATGAATGAAAGAGCAGGAAAACAGTCTCAAACTTTTTTTTTTTTTTTTTTTTTTTTTTTTTTTTTTGCACTTGACAGAAAATATAAGATTTTAATTAAAATAAATTAAAAACAAATTGATATAATGAGTGCCTTATTAATAAACGATTTGCATTTTTCATCTATATATAAGTTATAGATATAATAAATAGTAACGAAATAGTCTTTTAAGAAAATAAAATTTACGATGTAGATATATAAAATGTTTTTCAATATCAACTTTGATTTGAAACATATTGATGATTCTTATTGACAAGTATTGACATATTATATACTTAAAAATTGATTTGTAATGTGTCTATATAGACAGTTTAATAAATCAGTGGTCCAATAGTTTCAATCTATATATCCCCCCCCCCCCCCTTCCTCCACTTCTCTCTTTCTTCTTCTTCTTTTAACTTTTTTTTTTCTGTTACAAAAGTTAGAGAGTATAAAAAAAAAAGCTAAGAAGAAGAAGAAGGATTAATTGTATCTTTCACAAATTGACGTCATTCGAAATATAAAAGTAACAACAACACAAAAAATAAGTTAGCATAATTTAGTCCCATGTTATTGAGATCTAATTTGCATACTTTATTAATTACAATACTCTTCACGTCTAACATTAACTAATCGAGCACGTATACAAAAAAAAATTACCATACAAAAAAAAAAATGAAATACGAAAAACATTTTATAAACGATACCCATATTAATGAGCTAAAAAGCAGTCTTATTTCATTTATATAAAACATGGCTGTCAATATTACTTACATTTTTTTTTTTTTTTTTTTTTTTTCGTTTCGTTTTTTGATAGAATTGTTTTCAACGTTAATTAAGATATAAACTTAATAAATTTTATTGAAAGTTTTTTTTTTATATGTAATGAATCTTAAATTATTTGATTTATGTTTTTAAAATAAAATGTCTCATTGATATACACTTATGCAAATTTTATTTTTTAAAAGAAGTAAATACATTGAATACTAATTACTTTTTCTTAATCAACGGATTCGTGAATGGAAATTAATATTGGATCAACTTTTGTATTATGCATCAAAAAAAGAAAAGTTTAAATAAAAATTTAATTAATATTATTGAGGCTACTATTTTAATACATTGAAATGGTTTCTGAATAGATAATGAACTTTATAGAAAAAGTTGGAAATTAATGCAAGAATTAGCCTTGCCTGAAGAGTATATTTAAACCACGGTTATACAGTATATAGGATTATATAGAAGGTCTATAGTTGGAAAAATGTTACTTGAAGCCATAGACCACATAGAAGAAACACGAAATGGGATCTTGAAAACTGAGGACAATTTTTATCAGAATGCTAATGTAGCCCCTCGAGAGAGCGTGAAAATACTGTAAAGTATGCAATTTGCGTGACTATTCATACGTCAGAAACATGCAAAAATTAGTAAAAAAAAAAAAAAAAAAAAAAAAAAGTTGTGCGGGTTGCATAAATCGAAATTTCCTGATCACTGCTACGAAGCTACAGTTGGGTTTTGAGACAAATTAAAGTTATTTATGTAAGTCCCATCAAGTATGTTGTGATATAAATGCTTATGTTTTCTTCTAGTGTATTCCTTAAATATGTAATGTAGCTCAATTTTTGTCAAAGTAAGTTAGTGTCTCTGTTTTAAAGCCAATCTTTAAGTTGGCCGTGATGGTAAGACAAAAATACTATAATTGTTTTTTGCGTTATATATATATTTTAACTACATCATTAAGGGGATGTTTTTGGTATATAAAGGATAATAATATAAAAGCTCAAGAGTGTGATTCAAACCCAAACCGTACTCATTTTATTATACAACGATATTATTTCTTCAGCTTTATTACGATAAAAAATCTTAATTTACAAGATATCTCCTTTATTTTATTGTTTCACCACATGTACTGTACTGTACGTACTTATACACACCAAACTTAATTTATGAAAATGAGACAATAATTTGTATAATAATATGCAAGATAGTGTTGCAATTAACTTGTTATTAAGTACATAGTGAGAATGCAATTAAGTGCAATAATTTACAATATTATACTATACAGAATATTATCTAAGTAGGTAATAACATTTTGTTCTTTATGATGTAACAAAACAATATAGTTAAACATTAGTGGTTGTTATATAATACTAAACCCTTTTACATTTCTAATATATATATATTTTCTTAAATAATAAAATAATAATGCACTTTAAAAGTGAAGGTTGTGGTTTTTAATAAATTATGTATACTTTTTTTTTTTTTTTTTTTTACGTGAAAAACGATTAACTGTCTTTTCCTCATATATATACATACAGTATATTAAGAATTTAGTATAACATTCATGCCAAGTTGAAACAGTCTAGGGAAGAAATTAAACATCTCCTATATCTTCCGGTAACTCTCTCTCTCTCTCTCTCTCTCTCTCTCTCTCTCTCTCTCTCTCACTCACTCTCTCTTTTGTAGCTTTATATTCAGGGGATGAAAAGGAGGAAATTAAGTATTTTCTAGGGAAGTATATTTACACTCATAAATTCTAACTTTAAGAAAAAGAACATTATTTTTTTTATATACTTAATTTTTTAAATATTAATCTCCATCTCACTATGTTTCTTAAAGGTCTTTTTGTTTTATTAAAAAAAAAAAAAAAACATTTTTTTATTCATACATTTTTCAAAGCTTGGAAAAGCAATGTCATCAATTTTCTGGTACCTAAAGTAAAAAAACATCTATAAATTATTACTTGGTAATTTAATATATAATTCTCTCTCTCTCTCTCTCTCTCTCTCTCTCTCTCTCTCTCTCTCTCTTCTTTCTAACTAGTTTTATATTATATTATCTTCTTTTTTTTTTAGCAATAATAAAATATTATCGTTTTATATTACAAAACCATTGATATTACAGAAAAAAAAATACATAAAGTAATATCAATAATTTGTATTGAACATTAAATAATATTTATAGTCTTTAAATACAATGTTTTAATATAATATTTCAAAAGTATTAATTTCATATTAAAAATATGTTATTTTAAAGTTACCACCTATATATGTACGTATATAAAAAAAAGTTTTTCGCAAAAGCTGTTTAAATTTGACGCATGTTAAATTTTCAAAGAGAAAGATATATGTACACTTATATTAAGTTACGAGCGTTTTAATATATACGAAGAATTGAGACGAAGTATAATAGTTTTAGCTCGTAAATCGTATAGTAGTAAGCTATATAGTATACATATCGACGATATTACGGCTTTATGACTTATATCTTTATTTAATAAATTATTAAGACAAAGGTATATTTTTAATTAACGACAGTTACGTATTCAAGTACCTGGGAATTATTGATTTCTTTGTAAATGAAAATTAAGACTTCATAAATATAGATATTAAATGTTTTTAAACCAAATTTCTGTGGCATTGACGATGTATAAACGCAAAAAAGGTACCTATATTATACGTATAGCTCTTGAGAGAGAGAGAGAGAGAAGGGGTCCATATGCTGGTAATTACTTTGCTTCAACTTGATATCAAGGTGTAATCTAAATGCGCACACAAGCTAGCACACTCTTAGACCATACTCGAAAGTAAACTATATAATATGGTTAAAACTTAATCCGATTATAACTTTAATTGTAATCTTTTATAAACTTCCAACATGGAATATACATAAAATAAAACTCTTACAGAACAAAATTGAATATATATATATATATATATATATATATATATATATATATATATATATATATATATATATATATATATATATATATATATATATATATATATACATATATTATATATTTATATTATCAAACATTTTTGCTGTTGCAAATATCATATATTTTTCTTTCATTCTTTCTTTACAGATATAAATTTTAATTTTTTATTTTTTATTATTATTTTATTTATATATGTGTGAAGAGGATATTTTTTTATATGGTATTGTACAGACATATATTTTCACACCATTTAAGTAATTTCTTTTTTTAAGCACATATATACACGCACATATATCATAAAAATACTGTAAATGAAAGATTTTTTTTTTCATTTATTTTATATGTATGAATTCGGAAGCTTTTTCTTTTTATTTATATTGTATTGTTTATGGAGTATTAAAGTTTGAAATTAAAATATTATTATTTTTTATCGTTTTATTAAAGAGAGAGAGAGAGAGAGAGAGAGAGAGAGAGAGAGAGAGAGAGAGAGAGAGAGAGAGAAGAAAAAAAGTTTATTTTTATAAGAATTTCAAATGTATATGAGACTGTCTTTCAAATGCAAATTTCATGAATAGTTACAAAAACAGATGTTTAATCTGCCATAATGATGTCTTATACAATTTGATACTTTAAGGGGCGGTCTAAACATGAATATTTCTTGTTTTCAAAGTAAAGAAAATGAAAGAAAAAAATTAATATATAAATTTTAAAAGAATTACTATAAAATAAATACACTGATCAAATGGAACATGTATAAGACTTAAATGTTTTCAATTATAAATTAAGTGAGTTACAATTCAATTCCCAATGGAGTCATGAAAAAAAAAGGGTTATAATTACCCTATCTAACCTTTTTTCTTTTTTTCTTTTTTGCGCCACACACAATATAAAATAAGCCATCGTGAAAATGCATTTTATCTATAGTACTTTACAAAGCACGTATATATATACATTATTGAACTAAAAAGGGACAAAGAAGTGTAAGAGAGAGAGAGAGAGAGAGAGAGAGAGAGAAAAGTCACTTTATTTTATAACCCCACGTGTGTGATCAATGTGATAGTAAAATTTTATTAAAACCCATTATCAATTATAGCTATACGTATTTTCATCTTATATGTAGCTTTTTACTTTCAATATGTAAGCTCATGAACACCTCCCTTACCCCCCCCCACCCAAAACCCCTAAAAAACTGGTGAGAGGGTTGAATGTATGGGGGGGGGGGTTCAGTTTAGTACATGCAAAAGGCAGCTTCAAACTTTATGTAGTCTTCTCTACCCATAGTAATAATAATAAGAGATGAATTTTTTTTCTTTTTTTTTTTTTTTTTTTTGTAGGCAATTTTCCTCTGTTGATGTTTTATACTTTTTGTTTGTTATTTACTACTGCATGGTATAGTATACACTATTTTTTTTTTTTTTTTTTTTTTTTTTTTTTTTTTTTTTGGTCCAGAAAAAAAAAAGTAATTTATTTTTACTAGTGTATTTGAAATACTATCTAATAAATCACATGTCAATAACTGTTTCTGTGTGTTCTTTCCAATACTGTTTTTATTATTACTAACAAAAATAATCGTAAAAAATATAATATATTTTCTGACATTACAAAAATTATATTATTTATAGTTTTTTTTTTACTAAATGGTTTTTATTTAAAAATATGGTTATTTAAGTGACAGGTTATTAAATGTTAATAGTTTTATAAATTTGACAATTTATACATTGCATGCATGCAATATAAATCCAATACTCTATAATAATATTACGATATACATTATACTATATACTGTAAATGGCAGTTCTATTTATATATACAGAAAAGTTTAGAAAAAAAAATAAATATTCAATATTCGTAATAAAAACTTTTTTAATTAATTTTTTTTTCAAACTTATATATATAGATTATGAAATTTGTTATTTCATGTTTATACTTTTTGAAAAAAAAAACTTTTGAATTAATCTTAAATAAAGTTAATATCTATAACATATAACACAGGTTGCTTCATTTTAATATCAAGTAAAAAAAAGAAAAAAGTGAAGGAAAATATAAAGTTTTTAGTTTATATAAACGATTTTTTTTTCTCTCCATATATACGTTGTATATAACTGAAAGTTCTGACATCTTTCTTTAAGAAATTGATGTTAGAAAATCCCCTTACACTTTATTATGTTTCCATCATCACCATCATCACTACTCTATACTAAGTTTTCTTGTTTTCTGCCCCCATGATTGTACAATAAAACTACATGACAACATTAGATAATACACTGGAAACTTATGTGGATATAACTTTACTTTTCTTGTAACAAATAAACAAGCTTTATATAGATGTTTCTATCAAAAATACATTACATAATAATCGTTTGTTATATAATATTATAGTTATTTTTATTGTTATACCTTTTTTTTTTTAATAATAATAAAAAAATGAAATTCAAGTTGAAATTTTTGACATTGATTTTTCAATGGACATAAAAATTGAATAAGCTAAATTTTTAGAATGAAATGGCTATCAACAAATTATTATTGATAACTCATGTAAAAAAATAAAAAGCTTAAAAATCTGCATTATTATTGAGGTATTTTTTTTTTCAGCTTTAAAGAACAATAACTCGAATTTACAATAACATATATAATAATAGTACATTCAGATTTTAGCTTTTTATACAGCAATAACAAATATATTTTTTAACAGCATTTTTATGTACAATAGTCTACTCAAATTTTTGTTGAGTTCAAATGAGAGTTATAATAAAAAAAAATAAAAAGGATTTTGTATGATGCTTTGCTGAAGAGCTTGCATACAAAAGTTACTGCTTGATTGTGTTTTTTAAACTTTGTGTTTACTGCGCTTAAAATGTCCATTTTTTTTGTATATTATACTGTATGATGAAACAAAAACTTTTTAGCAATCATAAAAAATGTACATTGATATAAAAGAGAAAGCATAATTTATACAATTTCTCTCTCTCTCTCATACACAACTTGGCAAAATGTAACATAATCCATAAATAAAGTCAGTCAGTATTTTATATATATATATATATATATATATATATATATATATATATATACACGTAGAATGAAGCTTATATGTTAAAAATACAATCTTACTTTCATACATATACATGAAAAAAGTTAGTACATTATTATTTTTACGATAGGAACAGTAGATTAAATGTGTAAGAAAAAAAAAAAAAAAAAAAAAAGAGGAGCAAAAAATTTTTTGTTTTGTTCTATACAACTGCACAATGTTTAAGCTTAAAGGTAAAAATAATATAATATAAATATATATTTTTAATCTTATATATTGTGAGGAAGCCTAGGGAATTATTATGAACATTATCTGATGAAGGAGTTTTAGGTAATGCCATGGAGAGAGAGAGAGTCGCTCCCACAAAAACAAAGGCACCATTTGTCATCATGCAATATACACATATATATATATATATATATATATATATATATATATATATATATATATATATATATATATATATATATATATATACACACACGCCCGAAAGCTTCACAACACGTATGTTTAGTTGTACACATTTTACATACCCACTATACATACCACCCCAAAGTTACCAGCTTGTCGACTTGTCTAAAACTAACTGGGCTGAAATGTTTTCTCTTTCTCTCTCTCTCTCTCTCTCTCTCTCTCTCTCTCTCTCTCTCTCTCTTTCACTGTTTTGCATTCCGACTTTTGTATTATTTAAACCACTAAAAAAATAACACACAAAAGTTTTATTTAATTCTACAGAGTCACAAAAATAATACGTCAAAAAAAATATATATATTATATATACCAACCATCAAATTTGGTTGTTTTTATTTCCCCAATACTAATTTAATTAATTAAAATTGTTATATTTATCAAGTGTATATATATGTCAATATTTTATTTTATATTTATATATAGAAATGCTATAACATGTTACCTGTATAATAAGGGAATAATAATAATAATAAAATATATATTTATGAATATATGTATAATATTGTATTGAAAAATATAATTGGCTATTAGAGTTATATAATATATTTTTAAAGTAAAAAAAAAAAAAAAATCGTTATATTTTCAAAGTTTTATATTTATATATACTCATCATAATAATAAAAATCAATTTATTGTTATTTTTTTAGTATATCAAAAAAATAAATAGCTTAATTTTATATATATGATATTATATATATATATATATATATATATATATATATATATATATATAATTTATTGTATGTATTAAAGAATTGAAATAAAACTAATTTGTTATTATTATTTATATTATAAAAATTATAACATCTTCTTTATATTATAATATTTAGTATACACCTTTAAGAAAATGTACAACATAAAACTTTTTTAATATAACAAACTTTTTCACAACAAGGCCAATTTATCTTTTACACCTTATATACTATATATAAACTTGATTGTGATTGTTACTTTCAGAATTAATAGGTAATCTAATATTAAATTACTGTATTGTGTAGCTTGAATTATAGCATTATAGAATTAAATTTTTTTTTTTGGTAGGTTGAACATTTGTTAAAGAAATTTATTATAGTTTTTTTTTTATTATTATTATGTACTGTACGAATATAGTAGACATGAAAATTTTTTCAATGGGCATTTTTCAAGTACAAAATGATCTGATTCTTTATATACGTTGTGTGTGTATGTAGTATGTAAGTTGTATAACAATGTGGCTATGTTTGAATGTCTAAACAATATAAAATAGTCATTTAATCTTGTTACTTAAAACAATAGAAACAGTTTTTTTTTTAGAAGGAGAAAAGAATATTCGTGAATATTCATATTATCACATTAATTTCTCTAGTTTATTTTTCATTTAATTTTTTATGTTGTGTAAGCTTATTTATTTTAATGAAAAAAACAAACTACATTGAAATAAGTTTTAATTAAAAAAAATCGGTAATTCCTAATAGGTATACTAGTTTATTTTATTGATAATTTTTTTATTAAATATAAAATACATAGAGGAATTATAATACTGTAAACAAATTAACTGTTATTTATACTTCTTTTTTGTTTCCATACGTAAATGTTTAAAGTTACCTTTTACATATATAAATTTACTCGCGTTTATTTGTATTTTATAAAACTGGAGATGAATATTAAGCATACAGACCATGATATGAGCACGTGTTCATTTGAATATTGGTTTTGACATAGTTGAATAAATTCTTATATATATATAAAACAAAATTATATGTAATAGATGTGTACTTTTTTTTCTTCTATCTCTCTCTTTGTATAAGTTTTTTTTTTTCAATATACTAGATCTAAAACTATTTTCTTCATTTTAGTTTTATATGTTAAGATATAGTAATATTTCACCTTTTTTTATTTTTATTTCTCTCTCTCTCTCTCTCTCTCTCTCTCTCTCTCTCTCTCTCTCTCTCTCTCTCTCTCTCTCTCGTGCTATATTCCCTATATATCCTTATACCTTCTTCTCTACATATATATATATATATATATATATATATATATATATATGCCTAGTTGTATACAGCAGTTCCTCAAGGGCGTTAGATGCGTGTGTGTATGAGGATGAGCATAGGAACTTTGGTATAACGTGAGTAGAGTGCTCAACAGATCTCTATACTTCATACATGGCACAAGCTTTTTTTTTTTTTTTTTTTTTTTTTTTCCAGGTCAGACACTCAAACAAACTTTGTTTTATATTCAAAAAAAGAGAAAAAAAAAATCTTTTGCATCAAAAAACAACAAACTTTTCCCCTAACTTTTATTTGTAAACTGTTTTTTAAACTTCTTTAAGATTTTTTTTGTTTTAACTTTTTGTTTTTATAAACGATATTTTAATACTCTATTTGTAAATGATATGTATTTTTTAACATGAATATTTGTAAGTATATTATGTTGATTTTTTTACACGTACAGGTTAGAGTCTATATATAAAAAATAAGCATTGAAAATGTTAAAACACGCAATGTTTTGCAATATTTTAAGTATTGAATTAATATGGTATAAGAATATCACAGCGTTAAAATTCTAAAAAAAAAAAAGTAAAAAAGTAAGTGACGAGTGGAACTGAAGGACTGAATGGAAAAACATATATTAAAGGCGTAGAACACTTTGGACCAAAAACATGTCTAATATTCTAATATCAACGTTGATTTGACCGGAGTCATTTATTTCTAATTTATTTTCCATTCACAAAATGGCAGCTGCAGGTTTGTGACGACATGGTTTGGACTAGTCAGCTGTGACATCACAAACCCGCAGCTGTGATTTTGTGAATGAAAAATAAATTAGAAATCAATAACTCCGGCCAAATCAACGTTGATATTTATAGGTATGTTAGGATATTAGACATGTTTTTTGTTCAAGGTGTTCTACGCCTTTAATAATTATAGTAGGTTTTTATCGTTAGTTTATCAACGCTAAGTAACGTTATAACCCGTTAATTGTGCAATACATTGCAAATATTTATGAAACTACGTAGTTTTCTAGAGTGTATATTGAAAATTACACAAGTATGTCAAGTATAATCCGAATAATATAGAAAATTCAATCTTTGTATTTACATACAGAGCAAACTTCACATATCTTGTTATAAAGCATTTAAATTACATGTAAAGGTATTTAACAAAAAAGTGCAACTATTTTTTTTTTCTATACGAAAGATGTTTGAATAGTTTATAGTGATACTTATAATACTCTTTTCCTGATGTCAAGTCTCTTATATATAAAGTTTTTCTTTTTTTATAAAATTCAGTAGCAAATTTTTATTCGTTGTTAACATTATCCTTTTTTTATATACAAATTTTTCTTTTCATACACCATCATGTTTGGAACCTTCACACGTTTTATTATAAATTATTCAATAAGGGTTCAAGAAAAGAAAAACTTAAAAAATAAATGTACGAAGCTCTTTGCTTTCTCTCTCTCTCTTCAAGTTGAAAAAAAAAAATCCATTATACAGTTTCGTACGTACAAAAATGTTTATTATTATTTGGCAAAAATATCTTCAAGAGAAAAAAAGTGATTTATTTGATAGATAAGCACGGATATTACATTTGAATATTTTTTATTTGTATTTAATAAATCTTTTCCTTTGAATTTTTTTTTTTTTTTTTTTTTTTTTTTTTTTTTTTTTTTTTTGTAATGTTAAATAATGATAATTTTTATTAGTTAATTACCTATTAAAAAAGTTTCAAATTACTTGTCAAAAATTTTGTAAGTAAATTTATAATCTTCTCTTTTGGCCTTTCAACATCTTTTATTCTTTTTTATTATTATTTAACGTCATATGGGTATCCTATTATGTATCAAAGTTATTATAAAAAATTAATTGTAATAAAATAAATTAATGTGTGGTCACAAAATCTTCACCATCTATTGCGATTAATCAAGTATAATTTTTTTAAATAAAAAAAAAAGCAGAAACTTGTCATTTAATAATTTATAATCCAAGTTCATTGGCATTTTATTACTTTTTTATCATATACAAAAATTTTATTTTTATTATTGTAATAAAAAATTATTATAAAATATAAATTCTCATATATTATTATTATTTTTAACTATTATAGGTTGTGGTCAATTCAATAAGTATTACAATTTTTTTTTTAACGAAAGATATAGGTGTGACCAATAAGAGTTTTATTCATATATAAAAAAAAAAAAACTTTAAAGCCATATGCTAATTTAACAATTAAAGACAACCCACGGGTTCTTTGGCATGACAGGTTTGACATATTGAATGTGTGTAAGTCAGGCTTTATATAATATGTTGTATAGCATAGCAAGTAATTTTATATATATATATATATATATATATATATATATATATATATATATATATATATATATATATATATATATATATATATATATACCTTAAGTTCAATGATATGTGAGGAAGAGAGAGAGAGAGAGAGAGAGAGAGAGAGAGAGAGAGAGAGAGAGAGAGAGAGAGAGAGAGAGAGAGAGAGAGAGAGAGAGAGAGAGAGAGAGAGAGAGAGAGAGAGAGAGAGAGAGAGAGAGAGAAAGGAGGGGGAGGAGGTATAAGGTTATAGAATTAATCACTATATAGCAGGTCCCGTATATATCCTTAGCTTATACGCCTCATGCATAACTTCTCATCCAAATGCTTGAAGAAAAAAAAAAGAAAAAAAAAAAAAAAAACTATGGCGTGGTCTCTTCTGCTTATATATAAAAAAAAAAGCCTTCAAGAAGAACCGAACAACATATCCCTCCGGCTTGAATCGATTAGAATGTATTACAGACAACCACATATAATACTCACTTTTTTATATATTATTATTCATTGCAAAGGTGTTAAATTTTAATAGGTAATACAATTTTTAATGTTTTTTTTTTCTTTTTTTTTTTGTACTTTTTTTCATTTACAGATTTATGTTTGTATTATATACTATATATTTCTTGGTACTTTATACAAATATTTGCTTTAAATTTATTACTTAAGCAAATATTGGCAAGTATACACTTTAATCTATATATTATTATGTACAGTTGAAACACTGATAAAATGAAGCTTTATAGTTATATCTACTGGAATCGGAACTCAATTATATAAGAGCTCGTATACAAAAATTCTATGTTTATATAAGTGTAAAAAAATAAAAAGAACTCTAAATAATCATAACTGTGAAAATTTGTATTATACATATTGAAAATGTATATTCTTTTTTTGGAATAAAATTTACAGTTTCAGTAAATAAACTTCAGTTTTGTAGCGAGCTTCAATAACACTTTAAATAAAATAAAAAAATATAACAATACACAATTAACCTATAGAGAGGAAAAAAAATTGTTTCCTCGCTACAAAATATTTAAACAATGAATTAAGTTAAAAAATTTAGTTTGTTACTTTCATTTAATTAAATTTATAAAGCAAACAAAAACATTTGAAGTGTATAACGAAACCGTTTTCATTCGCCGTATATGTCTATTTATTTTGTCTATTAAAATGACCAAAAACATCTCTTCTCTTTCGACCATATATATAACAAACAATATATATATATATATATATATATATATATATATATATATATATATATATATATATATATATATATATATATATATATATATATATATGACAATATATAATGTACAGTACTTGATTGAACAGTAAACATTTATGTTAACTTTGATACTGTCTAGTGGCTATATGCCAATATAATCATGATCAAAACTTTAGAAAATAAATCAATATATAACGTTACATACGTATTAATCTTTCTATATATATGTATACCTTTCTCTCTCTCTCTTTCTCTCATACTTTTGTATAAAATTATAATTTTAACTGATTAGAAATATACAATATATAAAATTAAAATATATAGATATATTGTTGATATAAAATGATTTGTAATTGCTTGCTATGTAGTCTTTTGCTTGAATATAATATCTATCTCATAAATTATTTAAATTACAAAGAGAAATATATATATATTATAATACACGAGAGGGAGAGAGAGAGAGAGAGAGAGAGAGAGAGAGAGAGAGAGAGAGAGAGAGAGAGAGAGAAAAACAATTATTTATTTTCCTCACTGATAACAAATTTTAGATAAAATTTTATATAATATTCAAATTTTATAAAACATAAAATGATTGTGTAATAGTTCTATAATAATAATACAGTGTATTCAAACTGTAATTATTATTATAAAAAAAAATATATATATATATTCATATTTAAATATACGCATTTATGTAAAATACAAAGGTTTATAAAGAGTGTTATTATCAGTATTTAAAAGTATTGTATATATAATTAACATTGACTATTAATGAGAGGATTAAAATAACCTCTATACATTTATATGTACTCATATTTAAAATAATAATAAAATTTATTATATATATATAACAAAAAAATAATATCCTACCTCTTTAAATTATCTTGGGATTTAACATTAGTAAAAAAAAAAACATTATCAAAAGCAGATGCAAATTTTGCAATGGTATTATAATACTAAACAATTAAAAACTATAAATATAAAGACAGTAATGATATGATCAATTTAATTGTTATTAACTTTCAAAATCATGAATTAAATTGACATACAGCACACACCCCTTACTTTTTTTTTTTTTTTTTCGATACCATTATTTTATACGTACGTACAGTAGGTGCTTAATTATAAAAATAAAAAAATGCACCACTCTTTCTCGCGCTTGCTTTTTTTTTTAAGGTTTCATGTCTTTGCATACGTTATGTCTGTGAATATACAGAAAAAAATGGTATTATGTCAGTGTCTCAATTTAAATTTAGTAGTATGTTCTTTTTTTTTTTTTTTAAATATTAAATTATTCAACATGGTATTCGTGTACACAATTTTTTTAACAGCCCTGCAATGTTTATATATATATTTATTTTTACCTGCAGCATTATTATGCAGTATTATATTATTATTATTATTAAAACATGTCAAAAACTTCAAAAGAAATAAACAGTTTTTTAATGTATATGATGATAACATCAAAAATCTATATTATATTTTTTTTAAACATTTAAAATTAATTAGAAACAATTTTATTGTTTATATATTTTTATATGATAATTTTAACGTGTTAATAATAACCTTTTTATGAGGTGTTTTGTTTTGTGTCAACATTATTAAGCCATGATATATTTATAAATTCAATAACATACGCTTTATGACGCTAAGACATGTAAAAAGTAACTTTAAATGGTTGAAGATTTTTTTTTTTTTTTTTTTTTTTTTTTTTTTTTTTTACCTTCATGTATTTTAACAACAACAACTCTATGTACCTTGTCGTTGTGTACCTTTTTTATTTTATGAGTATCTTGAGAGACAACAAGAAAGCAAGGTATGCAGATGAGAGAGAGAGAGAGAGAGAGAGAGAGAGAGAGAGAGAGAGAGAGAGAGACTGGACGAGTTATTAGAGTTAAAGTAATAACCACCTTTGTAAGCAATCTCATCGCAATTTTCGTCCAGTCTGAATTAATTAAGCCTACTATATAACTACATGTCTTATACCTTTTTATTATTATTATTATTATTTTTAAGATGAAGACAAATCTACATGATGAAAAAAAAAAATGTTGTAGAAAAGGACATATTATTTTTATTTTTGTATAATGATAATGTTAGACCTTCTTTTGCTTCTTATAAATATTTTTCTTTTTGAAATGCCTTAGGCGATTTGTTTTAATGTTAAGCTCATTGGTAAGTATAGTAAAATTTTCTTATATAATACGTATATTTTTATTATTATTATAAAAAATGTATAGAGAATAAGGAAAAGTTGAATGGAAAAAAAATGAACAAAAGAAGATTTTTTGTTATTATTATTATTTAAAAAAAAAGGAAGTTTATTGCTTCTTAGCATGGAAAAAATGAATAACGTAAAAAAAAATTTGATTGTAATTATCGTAATTTTTTACCTAAATATTAAAAGGATTGAAATAAAATATAAATCGTAAGATAAAAAAAAAATGATATTTTTTAATTAAATATTTTAATAAAAAAAAATTTGATGATATTTTATGCTATGATTGAAATATACAAATTAAGAGATGAAATATATATTTTTTAATTGAAATTCTCTAATTAAAAATAAAAATTAATAACATTTGTAATGACACATGTATAATATAATTTTTTTTTATTTCAATTTCAATTTTAGGTATTTAATTATTATAGTATAAATTGTAAAATATATTCAAAGTATGAAACGTATTAATTAAATATTCCAATAAGATAATATTAATCGATTTTTGTAGATCAATTTTTATTCTAATGCACCTGTCGTTTTAGTATGCAAATTGAGAGAGAGAGAAAGAGAGAGAGAGAGAGAGAGAAGGAGTGGGTTAAATTATTTAAATAACACTTTTATAGTCAAAAGAAAAAAAATTAAACTGATTATACATAAAATAATATTTTTATTATAATATCCTGAAAGAAGAAAAAAGAAGGAAAATAAAAAAACTTCTTTAGATTTTCTTTAAATTTAATAAGATTATAAAAAATGTTGACGGCGCTCGTTCGTGTTTTATCATAATCATAAGGCTTAATGTTCTATATATATATATATATATATATATATATATATATATATATATATATATATATATATATATATATATATATATATATATATATATATATATATATATATATATATATATATATATATATATAAAAAAGATACATCAACTGGTTTAGACAGAGAGGAAATAGAACTATCAAATACAAATGTTTTTTTTTTTTTTTTTTTTTTTAGGGGTATAATTTCTATATCATAATTTAGTTATAATATCGCAATGCCAAGTGACGTCATATATATTTAATGACAATTTGGACATCAAATCGTTTTTGTCACACACATAACATAAAAGATTATTATGATATATTTCATTTTATATAATATATGATAAAAAAAAATTATACATTAAAACAAGAGAAATGTTGATTTAGTGTTTGTTTTTTTATGTTTACAGGTTGATCAATATTATATACACTTTATCATTATGTATAGCACACGATTTTTTTTTATAGCTTTTCAAATGTTCTTCCTAGTTGTGTATTATCTATTTATGTTTTGGTTTAAATGTACATACATAATGTAGAGCAGTATAGTATAAATAAAAAATAGTTGAATGAATAATAAATAAATGATAAGATTGAAGTGTTAAAAAAAAAAAGAGGAAGTAATCTTTGTGGCATTCAAAACACCTGCAGAATTAGCAAAAACTCAATAAACTTTCTTGTAAGTTTTTTTCCCTTCATTGTACATTCATAATTAATGTTTCTAATTTTTTGTTAGTAGAATAATCAATCATAAATGTGGTAAATGCAAAAAACGTACATCATTCCTTAATAAAAAAAAATGCACAATATTGATGGGAATAATGAAAAAAAAAAGTTTTTTTTATTTATATTAATTCTTATAGCTTAATACGATATTATTTTCTCATTAAGTATATTCTTTACTCACAAGTCTACATCAAAATCAAATATTTTATATTTAAATTGATGAGGATTATTTTCTAATTAATTAAATAGGTCAAAATCAGAAATAAAACAATCATATTAAAGCTTATTTATATATGAATGAATAAATTCCTAAAAAGCTTATAAATTTTATTAATCTTTCTAATTTCCTAAATATTCCTTCATTATTATACAAAGTTCAATTTCCTTTTGATTTAGTTATCAGAAAAACAAATTTCTCTTTCTCTCTCACCCCAACCTTTCAATCTCTCATTCACTCACTTTGATCACGCAAAGAATATAAGAGAGAAAGAAAATAATAAGTTTATTTTTAAAGAAAGAAAATATATATATGTGTAAAATAAACTTTTGTGTTTTTATCATAAAATGTTTTTGACAAGGAAATGACAGTTTGTTTTATTTGTATTTGTGTTTCAATCAAATAATTCATTTATCTTTTATAATATAAATTCAATATAAAATTAAATTCTTAAAATAATATTATTAAAAAGTCTTATAATATTAGTCTGTATTAAAACTGTTAAAATTTAATATCTTATTCAAAAAATCTATGATATATATTTGTAATATATAGAGTGATTTTAATTACAATGAGTATTTTTTAACTGTGGTGAGTGTACATATGGTTATGATACGATAACAATGAGATGACACGCATGTTTGCATTTGTGTGGCCTCTCTTTCCCTTCCTCCCTCTATATAGCTTTGCGTGTATTTTATCATATCACCCCATATTATACAAGGTGGGGCTCCAATGAGTTTATATATATAATCCTATATAACCATTGTATATAAACAGATATGCATGCATATAGTCAGATTTTGTCCTACCTGAACATACTTTGAATATTATATAACATGGAATGTTTGCCGTGTGCGTGATTCTAAAGCTATATTATCAATTATAAAATATTTTTCTTCTTCTTTTTTTTTTTTTTTTGTGTGTGGCTTTTATAGATATAGAAATAACTTAAAATAACTTTTGGTTGACGAAAGATCCGATGATTTTTTTTTCCAGCCTATTGATATTTCATTTCTAAACTTTATATATTTATTCAAAAAGGTATATGAAGTGATCGGTATTTATGTTCTTGTTTTCGCTATCTTGTAAGAAGAAAAAAGTGACTTTTTTACGGCATGGTTGCTCCATTTAATAACGTGAGATTGCAAAATTTTGTCATGCTGTGATGATCGTACAGCAGTTGAAAAAAAATTATTTATTTGATATTTTTAGTCATATGGATAGATGAAAAATGATTTATTTTATTGAAATCTATGTAGAAATTTTCAGTAGCAAGTATATAGTATACAAGTATAAAATACTCCGTATCATGGTTTAAAAATGTAATGAAAATAATATAAGCACAAAATATGGAATTGTTGGAGAAAAAAATATAGTAATATAAAATGCTACATACATGGTCGACATATTTCTATAGACCTTAAAATAAAATTCAATAAAAATGCATAACTTAGAGAAAGAATGAGAATATAATATATAAAATTCCAATAGGACAAAAAATAAAAATGCCATCTATTTTATTATTAGGACATACTAAAGCTTATAGATTTATTTCAATACTTTTATTTTGAATTCATTAAACTTAACAAACCTAAACCTTTTTCTTATGTATAGTTAAGAAATTCTAATTAAAATAATGTATTGTTAATCTATAAAATTACTCAAGTGTATTATATAAGAATATATTTTCAAGCCAATAAGATTTCACAACTATATAGAATTGAAAAAAAAATCACTGTACATTTTTCTTTTTCTTAAATACTTAATCACTATGGTCATGAATATTAATTACTTATATATATATATTTATATATATATATATTACATTGCATATTATACTTGAATAACTTAAAAAGAACCATCTTTGTATAATTATACCATTTATTATTATACAACCTTATTTTCTTTGATGATTATTTTTACCATACATTAAATAAAATTTATTTATTTATTTATTATATTTATTTATTTATTTATTTATTTATTTATTTATTTATTTATTTATAATTTATTTATCTATCCATCTATGTATTAATTTGTTCTTTGAAAATATTATTAATAATAATATAAAAGATATAAAAGATTACCACAACCCATACAGCATAAAGTAATCTTTCTATACATCTATATAAATAAATCTTTAATAATTTAATTTGAAGATTGGGTATTATAATATTTTATATTTTTTGATTAAGTAATATCATGACGTCACTTATTTTTGCCCGCCCAGATGTCAAAGCTGAGAAGTATATACAATTATATAGGCGTGGAATCAAAAGAAAAGCACAGGACATAAAGGCATGCTATATACATAAATCCTCAGTGAGATTATTGAGATGTACAAGTGGGGGCGTGTGGAGAAGAAGAAGAAGAAATATTTAAAGATGCTGCATCAACATTTAAGAACAACCCTCCCGGAGGATATGTATGTCAGTTAACTTTTTAATCCTTTCATTTGATCGCAAGGGAAAGAAAGAAGGCTACTGAGCAATTCTCCAAATTTTTAATAAGAATCAAGCATTAGAATGGTCTTATATATAATAATATATTTAAAAACAAATAAGATTGCGTGCAAAGATTTTGGCATTTCGGGTGATACAAATGTATAACCTTAAAAAATTTAAATTGTCTTTAGTATATAAAATAAATCATCTAAATCTGTATATTTTATATATATATATATATATATATATATATATATATATATATATATATATATATATATATATATATATATATATATATATATATATATATATATATATATATATATATATATGCTTAAATTTATTTCAATGTTAATTTTAATTCAATTCGGTAAGGAAAACTTTATGAGAGCCAAAATGTTATAGTATTAATACAAAACTGAATAGATAACATTTTAATACAAAATACTTTTCTCTCTCTCTCTCTCTCTCTCTCTCTCTCTCTCTCTCTCTCTCTCTCTCTCTCTCTCTCTCTCTATTTGTTACACAATTGGAATTCAGCTTCTTTTGTCCTAATCCATTATTCATATATAAAAGCTACTTTCATATAAACTTTCGATTGTCCTTTTTTTTTTCTTTTTTTTTTTCTTCTACATATTATAATAAAATCCAGTTTGAAAATTATTCCGATTTGTATTATTATAAAAAGTTTGCATTGAAAATAGTTTTGAAACAATCAAGAGACATTATCATTTCATTACCATATAATTACTATTATATCATTGGAATAAATGCATTTTTATATATATTTTAATATGTATATATCAAAAGTTTAGATTGTATACATTATACAATGAATGAACAGTTTTATTCTCTATTGTAGAAAGAATGTACTTAAATATTATTTTATATATTATGAAACAGAGAAAAAAAATGAGAGATGAAAGCAATTTTTTGTATAGAACTTGAAAAAAAAAAAAAAAAAAAAAAAGAGTCATTACTCATTGAAATAATACACCAGGCAAACAAACATTTTACACAAATTACTGTCCTTTCATATCTGATATTTTTGTGTCCTTTTTTTTTTTTTTTTTTTTTTTTTTAATATATATATTATCCAAAGTTATATACACAACAAAGTCATTTTGAATATAAAATATAACAAAAAAAAAAAAAAAAAAAACTTTTGCTATACATTCATTCTTATGTGTTGTTTCATTTTAAAATAATACCCAGGTAGCTATATAGTGTTTATACATGTATAAGTACATACTTATATACTTGTGTAACGTTTTAGAGAACCTTCTGAGTGAGTACTATATGAATAAGGTATACTATATACAGTATAGTATATAATATATAATATAATACATAAACACGTAACGAGACTTACGCGAAACTTTCAAGTGGCCACAACTTTAATGATCTCATTAATTACCATCTAAGTCTCAAGAACCACACGCAGAAAAGAAAAAAAAGCTAAGAAAGAGAGAGAAAAAAAAAGTTAGTGAATATTAAAAATTCATGCTTCTTGTAAAACTAGAATTATTATTATCTTATATACTATAAAAGTAATAAATCTTACACAAAAGGAAGTAAAAAAAAATATATATACATAAAAAAATATATATGTTTACACCAAACGAACTTATACAGTAGTAGTGATGAAAATTATTTTAATAAGTATACGCAAAGAAAGAAAGAATGAAAAAAAAAGTATTTGTAAATGATAAATTACTTTTAAAGTTTATCATGAGTATATAAAAATATTAATTTGTATATAAGGTTATATTGCATTTACTTTAACTTTTTTTCTTTACATACTGTATGTACATGCGTACCATACATTATAAACAATAATTTATTTGCATTTCATAGATTATAATTGATGATATGTTGTTCACAACGCTGTCATTGATTTTGATTACTATCGCTACTGTCATGTACCTATTTCTAACGGACATGATCATTTATTTATTTATATATATTTTTTTTAAACAACTTTTTATATAACAATTGTTTTTTTGCATGGTCATCATTTGTTTAAAAATAATTGGGTATTTTAAACAAATAAACTTTTGACTTTTGAAAAACATTCAATTTTTGTATGTATATAAACACGTCACTTAAAAATACAAAAAAAAAAAACTAAAAAATAATTACAGTGTTATTTTAATTTTATTAATTAAATTTTTTTTTTAAGTTAAAGTGTGTGGGTTAAAATGTCTGCAAAATTTATTCACATAAAAATGAAATTCATGTATGAAAATAGACTTTAGTCATGAAATGTATATATAAGGGAGGAAACTTTTAGAAATTGGATTGTATCATGTTTTACATAAACGTAACTTTTTAAGTGCTTTATATTTTTTTTTCTCTCTTTCTCTCTTGTATATTTGCTTGTAATTACTTTTGTCACGTTTTTTTTATATTATTATTACTTTAAAAAAAATTGAGAACGTTTTTTTAAAACTACGTAAAATCATATTACAAAAAAATAATAATAATAAATAAGAAACAGTCACTCAAAACAACAACAACAAAAATATTTGAAACTAAAAAAAAAAATTTAAATAGTTTTAAATCACAGCAAGCTTAGATTGTTAAAAAGATGTATCTATAAATTACTTTATAAAAACAACAACTCCAGTAATATTTTCCACAACATGTATACTTTTACAAACAAAAATTATTATGAAATTTTAAATTAGCTGTGAATATACACGCAATCAACCACCAAGCGTTATTATTATTATGATTTTTGTTCTCAGTTATAGTAATTTGAGACTCAGTCGAGTATAATATTTTGATTGTCACATACAGCTGTCTTAGGCTTATATTGGGGTTTTTATATACACACCACAATACTAATATAAGAGAAGAATAATATAGCATGTTCTCATGCAATTTAAACTTACATATATGCACCCTCTTTTTCTTTTTATTTAACTGCATTGAGAGCATATAACTCATCAATCGCGAGACCAAACTATTATAACACTTGCATTGAGGGGATAAGGGAGGGGGGGGGGGGAATAATAATTGTAAGAATTACGAGATCGTTTGACACTTCCTGCCACGTGGCTATTTTTAATGTCATGTACACTTTTTGAAATACAAAAATATTGTCCTTTTTAATTCAAATTTATTCAAGTAAAAATAATTTCTATTTAGTTCAAAGTGAAGTTTTTATAATATATAATAATCATATATTTAACCAATAGTATGTGTGTGTGTGTGTGTGTGTGTGTGTGTGTGTGTGTGTGTGTGTGTGTGTGTGTGTGTGTGTGTGTGTGTGTGTGTGTGTGTGTGTGTGTGTGTGTGTGTGTGTGTTGGGATATATACAATGAAAAAAAAATCTATTGTGTACATTTTGTTTCATATTATGTTTCATCATTTTTTTTAATAGAATTTTTTATCATTGAAGTGTACTCATGGGTCTTTTTATTTATATAATCAGTACTCTCAATAATTGCTTTACAAACAGATTTTTGCGTTTTGTTTTTTTGTATTATTCCCTTTGGCTGTAAAATAATTTTTAAAAGCAGTTTTTTTTTTAACAAATAAAAACAAAAAGTATTTATAAATCAATAAAAATTCAATTATTTGCGCTTTATTTTGTTTGATTTTGTATGTGTGTGTGTGAGTATATATATATATATATATATATATATATATTTATTACTTTTGTTCAATAATGTTAACTACAGTGAAAACGTAAATAAGTTGAAAAGTAAATTTAGAATCAACAAAACAATAAGTGAAAAGTCTAACAAAAACGGTGTATATTGAATTAAAAAATAAATAATTTGATTTGATTTTTTATACGTCAGTGCTGTAATACTGCGAAAATGTATCAATTAGCAAACAACTATATAGGGTTGATTGGATATTCAAAAGGGTCTTAATTAAGAGTTAGTATATATAATAATGGGCAGATCTATACATATAAAGGTGTAATACCTTACAATTTTTATAGACGAAGCAAAGTATAATTCACTCTAAAAAAATTAGAGTTGAAAAGCTTGTACACAGTTTTGCAATGCTTTAAATATGCTAAAACTAACGGTTATTATAACATTGACAACCTAACGATAAAAACGTAAATGACGTCACAAATGTTAGAATAACAAAGGAATAAACGTTAAACTTAGCAGTTGCAAATCTTCATTTTTTTTTTTTTTTTTTTTTTACATTCGGTTGCAACGCTTGTGACGTCACAACGTTTTTATCGTTAACACTTAGTGACATCATAAGCGTTGATTCCACAATACTTAAAACATTGCAAAACTGATTACAAGCTTTTCAATGCTTATTTTTTTAAAGTGAGTACAATTAGTTTTAGAATGATGTCTATACATTATATCAGAATAAATTTGTATAAATTAGTAACCACATTATTTTATTTAAAAGAAAAAAAAATAGTCTACTTCCTTAAGTATAAGTTAAAATCATTAACTGTTGAAAACGGATATATCTAATGCGTCATTCTATTAATAATTTGAACATGCCAATTGAAATTGATGGTACTTACTCCAATGGGTGATTATTCAATATCTAACTTACCACTCCCAAAATCCTCATTTCATTTCTCATCCCCTCAATCACTTGATTATCAGAAGTGGTGGTGGTTATGTCATTTACAACTACTCTATACTGTATAACCATATGCTTATATAAGTATGTATAATGCATTTCCATGCATCTAATTCTTAAGGGTTAAATATAGATGGCTTGTATCTCAAAATTTAAATAAAAAATTTGCAACTTTATGATGCCATTTGAAAGTTAATTGTAACAGCTATCTATGATAAAATTTTCAGAATCTTTGACCATCAGATAAGAGAGAAAATAATTACTGAAATTAACATGGGCTCTTATGGGACTAAAAGTTTAAAAAATCATAATTTAAAATCTAGCATCGTGACCCCCTAATTTTTTTTACATTTTTGAAGATACCATAATTATCCTAATTACCGTGCAAAATGTCAGATTTTTCTTTCTTTGCACTTTTTTATTCAAATCCCGCAGTACCTGATTTCCCGCCTTAATTAATTATATTTAGATCTCCATTACATTAGTTTGATTTTATTGACTTTTTTGTGTGCTTCTTTGAAATAATACTGATTTATAATGTGATAGAATAGATATATATAAATTGTGAATAATTACCAAAAGCTTTTAAGCTTGTTTTTTTTTTTTTTTTTTTTTTTTTTTTTAGTTTTATATTATATAGAAATTAACCCAAATTTATCACAATTTCCTTCCTATATCGATAAATAAATTATAGCATAGTTATCTCTATTTGTATAACATGCACATCAGAAATTATGATTTTTTTTAAACATTATATTTTTTTGTTATTGTTTGTTATAATCCTGATTTTTGTTTGTCGATTATGTTGATAAGATATTTTGACATTTAAGTCGCGAGGTGTGGTGTTTTGAATGACTTCATCAGCTTTGTGCACCATAGTTCGTGTTCTTGCAACCCCAAGCAAGATTATACCGTATAGAACTCTAAAAATCAATTTTGTAAATAAAGTATAAGTAAAAATTTATACACACTTATATGTGAGTTAAAATGTTTTTGTTATTATATTTTAACTTTGAACCTAAAATTAAATAACACTCGTTGAAAAATACGTGTTAAAAAGAAATTATATATAGTCTGAAAATTATATAATTATGGATTCTTTTAAAAATATATTTTTACCATTTACATAACTTTTCAACATTTTTAACACCATCTTAGTTCGTTCTATAAACTACACACAACTCTTGAGCCAGCTTCAAAAATTTTCCTTTGTTAAAAACCTCTGACCATGACGTCATTACCTGTTTACTACGTTTATATGATTGATCATTGTTATTTCTTCGTATTTAGAACTTTGGACCTGATAAAAATGAACGAAACTTCACAAAAAAAAAGTTCCATTCTCAACATGCGACTTACTTTTATCGGCTCAAAAAACAAGATCAACCAATGAATGTATATCTTTTTTTTTTTTTTGGTCAGCCAATCGATGTTAGTAAGATTCACTATACTTTACAGAACAAACTATTATAAAATTTTATCTTTACCTCAAATTCATGAGTAAAGTCTTTGACTTCATTTTTTTTTTTTTTTTTTTTTTTTTTTTAAATAAAATTTAGAAAACAATTTGGCTAAGTTAAATAATCGGGTTTCATGGTATGTGAGTATTTGTATAACATGACAAGCCAACATGATGATCACCCAAGCGTTACTAATATCAACTTGAGGCCACAATAAAAGTTGATTTAATGAGCTGTACCAAAACTTAATTTACTACCTTGTCCAACCATAACTCTATAGCATCTTCATAATTTTTTAATACTTTTTTTTTTCATTAATCTTTAAGAGGTCTTCTTGTGAGTTCAAAAATATTTTCAACGTTTAGGTTCTCTCATTGCGACAAAAATTATAACTAGTAAGAAAAATTCCAATCATGAAGTGCTCATTATATCATATTTATATACATTGTATGCTTTCATTTATCATAGAAAATAAACTTCATGTCAGTTTATTTGTCATATAAAAACGTAATAAAAGTTTTTAATCATTACTATATATGCAATTAGGACAAATTTAATTGAAATTAAAAATAATAATATTCATCGATAATGTAAAAAATTGATGATGTTGATTTTTTATAATGCTTACTTCAAGAATAAATAAAAAAAAATTATACTGATTAAAGTTGATTGTAAAATCTGTTTATATTGCACAATTTAATTAATTTAATTCTATTTTATATTGAATAATAGGTTGTATGTTGTGTAATTATTTGTATTGTGTGTGTATGTTATATTAGAATTATATAGATATGAAAAGACTAATGCTTGTTGTAACATATGTCAATAATGCTGAATAAAATTATCTAATTTCTAAAATCTGAGGTAAATTTAATAATAATATTTATTTTGAGATAAACTTTTTCTTATAATTAATTCGTAATCACGCGTTCTTGTATACGTTCTTCTCTCAATCTCAACATTCAATTCTACAAAAATTATATACAAATATTACGACTGGTACATAATACAATAATTACTTAATAAATGTATTCAAGTTATAATCTTTGTAATATTTTAAAATTAATTTAAATCATATTCATTTAATGCGTCAGCCAAACAAAAAAATTGTATACTTTTAAAATATACAAAATTACAATATTAAATAGGCTAATATTTATTTAATCCCTCTCTTTTTTTTTAGCGTTTTTTTTTTATAAATGTATGTGTATTTAACTAATTAAGGACATACATATATATACACACCAAAAAAATGCTTTTATGGTATTAAAATAAATAGAGATGAATAATCAGATTAATTTATTGCCAACAAAATAGATTTTAAGCTTTGCTAAGCTTAATGAGAGAGAGAGAGAGAGAGTATAAATATATACGAACAGTAAATTAATATTCTCTATTTAAATTCCATGTTATATGTGACTATCATATACGTAATATAGTCATAAACGACCACAAAATTGACAGTAAAGGATACATAATAATAATAATAATACATAACAGCAATAGCAAAACATAAATGCATTAGTCGCATATCACATCAAAATAATAATCCACCCCATTCACCCATCATCCACATTTTCCAATACATATATATAGTTTAACCAAGCTAAACTAATGGAAACTAATGGAACACTAATAGTATTTGTTGGTATAATAATATTATGATATTTATTAAAAAAAATTACAATTGTATTACAATGTCATATTATTGTACTGTGATATAGTTATTAAAATCAACTTATATATATTAACATATCGTGTTTATATGCATTTTAATTGTTATATTTTCATTATTGCATTTCATAATTTTAATATTTTATTATAAATTAATTAATATTATATAATCTCATATTAATTTATTACTATAACATGTATCTAATTTTTGGTTTAATTTATACAATGTAATAATTAAATATAATTTGCAGCAATATTCCGGTCTTTATGACCTTGTTAACATTGTTTATTGCAGTCTAAAGGCTTTTAGTGCATCCTATGGAATATACATAAGCTGATAATATTATGTAGCATAGATGGAAAGATTATAAGAATAATTGCAAGTCAAATTGCTGAACGATAAAGAAATCAATTAAGCCATAAAGTTAGGACACTGTCGATTTTCTTTATGAAGATATTTTTTTTCTTCTTAACTACGTTTTGCTTATATAGTGATTTATATTCATTAATATTCTCTTCTTCTCGTTTTATATATAAAATCTTACATATAAAGTGAAACAGTTTTATATACATAAATCTTAAAGTTAAAATTTTACACACAATTTAATATCCTTATAAGATAAAATATATAAGAAAAAAACGTTAATTAATCGTGTGCTAATAAATGAAACACTTCCTCTTACGTATTTTAATAAGAGCCTTGTATTATAATATATATCTTTTTTTACTTGATAGGAAAAAAAAATACATGAAATAGTACATGAATTTTTAAATACCTTTATTCTGTGGTATTTTTTATATAAGATAGAGCGAAACTAATTGAAGTACTAAATTTTGGTAGCATTCATTAAAAAATTCTTTAAATATTTCATTAATTAAAAATACAATGAAGGTATAAAACTAATACAATAGGAAAAAATTTGCATATATCCAATTTATGTTGATATGCTTCCATGTGCTCTAAATTTTGTTGTTAATTATATTATACATAAAAATGCCAGGGAAAAGAATTTTTTGCTTAAGTTATTTTTTTTTTCTTAAAAAATAAAAAGATCAACTCATTAGCACATCCTTCACTAACATGTATATATTTTTTTTCGCCAAGAAAGAGAAATAAGATCGTAAAAAATTGTTACATGTTTATTTTTAACTAAACTTGTTAAAACTTTTGAATTTCTGTTCTTTTCTATTAAGATGTTAGTTTTTTTTGTTTTTTTTTTAACAATTTGGTGTATAAGCAAAAATAATTTTATTATTTAGAAGTTTTAATTACATAAGAATAATGATTGATGCTGAGTACTTTCTACTTTTTTTTTTTTTTTTTTTTTTGCTAAAAAAGCACAAAAAAAAATAATAATAATAATTCATTTCAATCAAAAATATTCTAAAAACATCAGTATAATATAAGAAGAAAAAAAAATAATGAGAATTTTTGCGATCATGAAAAATATAACCACAAAATTGTTTCTCTCACGAAATTGCTTCCCGCATTTTCATACACTTTACGTCTATGTGAATTATTTTAGTCTGCAAATTATTATTATTATTTTATCGTACTTTAAGTAGCACTTTTATAATATTAATGTATATAGAAATAAATGTGAATTACTATTGCATGTATGTAAAAATGATTTAAAGGTGTATTTTTTTTTCTCATATTATAAGAGAGTTGTCTTTTTTTTTTATCTTAAAAAATATTGAAGAGAAAATTATACTATTTAAAACAAAAACTTTTAATATCAGTATTATTAATCTGATTAAATTATACTAATGAAAGAATAACTTTGTAATTAAATTTGAATTATCATTTTCATTTATTATTCTGTTCATCTTTGTATATAATGTTCTTATATAATAATTTTAATATTAGTTTAGCTGATAAATGTATAAAGCACTTTTTGATATTTACTTTAACTTATTATCTGCTTGAGTCAATACATTATAATATATCATATATTAAAGAGAAAACTAAATAGTATTTAATATCGGTTGTTTATATCAATAATTGCCAGAAAACTTCAACTTTATATTTATAGCAAGTAAAATAGTTTGACTTTTTTTTTTTTTTTTTTTTTTTTTTTGTAACGCCTACACGGAAAGAATAATAAATCAATCATACTTTAACGGAGAGAATAAATCACGTAAATTATGATGTATTTATGACACTGTATAGCGTAAATTATGCGAAATTAGTACAACTTAAATAATTATGCTGCTCAGCATAATAGTTATGCTTTGTAGAATAGTTAGATGAAGCATATATAGCAGATTAATAAAGTGAGCTGAAAATGTGCCTATTACGTTCGTATTTTTGTTCATGTTCAGGGTAAAAAAAATAGGCAATAGAGGTGCATTCAAAGCAAAATGCTCTAGAAAAACACATTTTTGAAGAGACAAAATTCAGTGCAAAATGCTCTAAACAAATGCATTTTGAAGAGATGGAATACGAGAAAACAGCTACTTTCACAACTAAATAAATATGTTGACACCCTATATATATATAGTTTTTATATACTATATAATAAGTTACACTTGCTCCCTAAAGTAGCATTGGAATAACAAAATCAGATCCATTTAACGACAATTCTTTTGAATAGCTAATCCTGCTATTTCTTCTTAATCTTCGCCTAAAATGACGTTTTTTTTTTTTTTTTTTTTTTTTTTTTTGAACTGAACTGAACTAAATTTTCTATAACATTTCACTTATTAAAAACAGGCAAAAAAATATATAAGTCTGTATAAAATCCCATCAGAATTCTTGCATGTAGCTGTTGAATTTTAAACAGCTGGTTATAGTACTTCAAGATAGTCATGCATATAAAAATATATATAATATAAAATTTATTTTCCAATCTGAAAAAAAAAAGTGATAATATTAATAACAATAAAAAACACGTTTATGTTACAATAAAAGATAATTATATCTCTAACCATAATTTATTACTCCTAAATTACTTCTAAATCAAGTTCTCTCTCTATAGGTATTCTTGAACTCCTGCAGTTAAATATTCAAAATAAATCATTATTAAAATATATATTTTTATTTATTATTTATTTCTCTCAAAACTTTCTCTTTATGTATTTCAATATTATATAATATATAATATAAAATTATATAAATCACTTTGTATAGATGATGATATTATATTACATAATAATTTAAATATTTTTAGTAAAATATTATATTTTTAACCTCTACAGAAACAAATTTAAAAAAAAAAACGATAATGAAATTCAATGAATGAAACATGCTGAGAAAAGGTTTTTAAAATCCATTTCAATTCAAAAGAGTCTTAGCATATATTTTTATTATATATCATAGCAGAAAGAACTTAATTTTTTATTTGATTTGTTTAATAAGGTATGTTTTTAAAATAAATTTGAATGTATATATTTTGCATGCCATATATAGACATGCGATGTATAACTATTATATACACATAAGTATTAGCAGCTTATTTTTATCAACACTCACCGTAACTTTTTTTTAAAAAGTTACAAATTACTTCCATACACGAAAAAAGTTATCTAAAGAGTTACTATTTAGACTTTTTTTATAATACATTCATTAGATACATATACAAAGTTTTTTAAAGTCATAGACCAACATGCGCTTCTTAATAAATAAAAACGAAATGGGATCTTCAAAACTGATGACAATTTTCACCAGAATGTTAATGTAGCCCCACGAGAGAACATGAAAAAACTGTAAAATATGCAATTTGCGTGAAAATTCATGTTTATGACGTCAGAAACATGCAAAAATTAGTATGAAATTATTGCATAAATTGATTTTTCTGATCACTGCTACGGGGCTAATGTTGGGTTTTGTGACAAACTAATGTTATTTATGTAAATCCCATCAAGTGTTTTGTGATATAGATGCTTATGTTTTTTTTCTGGTCTATTCCTTTAAGATGTAAAGAGCTAACTATTTACCGCTGAAGAAATTACGTTTATACTAACGAGTTTACTATTTAAACTTTTTTCAAACAAGTTATTGGTTTGCACTGAAGACTTACATATATGTATCTGAATAATTTCTTAAATTTATGTTTTCCGTGTAGTGCTCCAAAAAAAAAAATGATTTGAATGAATTAATGGAAAAATAAGGTATTTTTATAGAAAAAATACAATAACAATATTATGCTTTTATGAGACATAATTTTAACAATATTAATAGAGAAGAATTTTCCGAGAATAATTATATAACAAAAATCCGTATCAAAAGTTTATACTTTCATAGCCCGTGATCTTTAATATTAATTTTGTTCCTTTTTATAGTACTTGTATGTACCAAGTTTTATCGATCATTGTATTCAATTGTTGTAACATGTCTTTGGTATACATGTCAGTCTATTTTCAATGACACAATAAATGAATTACATTACATACAAAAGGATTAAAATCTTTCATATCATGATTCATGACAAGTCATATGGGTGGCTTAAAAATAAAAAAATAAAAAATAAAATAAAAAATTATATATAATAATTCCATACTTTAATATTTAAATCCGGTTGATATTATTATTATATATATTTATATACAATTTGTCAAGATTTTTATGTATGATATAATGTATATAGATAGATTTCAGTTAATATCATTGCAAAGTATTACTCTGCGGGATATATTTGATACCAGATATATATATAGTATAAGTCATAAATTATAATTATGACGTAATATATCAATAATACTTTCATTATAATATATTTAAAATTATAAATAAATGTAAACATTATTACTATATGTATATATTTTTTTTATATATTATATAACATTGATTTTTATTATTGTAAAAATCTTTTGTCTTTTACTTTTTAGTTATTATATTGATAAAAATTTAGTATAATATAAAGTATTCTTATTTTATATAATACAGTATACAATCAGATTGTATAGTTTTATAAAATGATTCAGCATATTTTATACATGTATATATATATATAACAATCAACCAATTGTTATATCTATAACTTCAACCTTAAATGGGATGAAGTTAAGAAAAAAAATAATAACGTATTCAATATTACATTGTTAAAAAGTAGTGGCCATCAACCGTCAAAAAAAATTTCAGGTGCGAGTCTTTTTTATATTATTATAAAGTGATGCAGTCACTTAAGAACTTTTTGTGTAAAATTACGTTTCAAATTTTCAATCAACAAGTAGTAGCTGACTCTTCTCTCTCTCTCGTCTCCTCTTATTCAAAAGCAATAGCCTTTTCCATTAAATTTTTCTTTCTTTTTTTTTTTCTCCTTTTTTTTTTTTTTTTTTTTATTCAATGCAAGCAATCAGCTTAATATTATATAAAAGTTTTTTAATAGCTATTTTTTCAGCTTAAATAGCAACTGTATATAAGTCATAGTTTTTAATGGATTTTATTATTATTATTATTTTTCATTTTTGCTATTTAAATATTTTAAAATATATATCAAAGCTGATCTGTCTTTATATTGTTATAATATTATTACAAATTTTTAAGCGTTTAAAAATGTAGATTTTTTTTTTATATGAATTTTCTTTTTTGAAATATATTTTGAGTATTATTTTTACTGTATATAAAATGTATAATACTTACTATATAGGATAAGTAGAATATATTTAACATAAATTTAATTCATATATACAAAATAGTAGACCTGTTAATATGTTGTATAAATTTATTCTTTACATATTAAAATTTTTCAAAAAGAGATTACACAGATTATCAGATAGAATAAAAAATAAAAATAAAATCAAGTCGATAAAAATCTGATATGATATTCATAATATTTTTATACAAATCTTATGACTTTCAAAATTTCATAATATTATAGCAAGCTTATTATTATTTTTTGCAATCAATTGTTATTCATGACTATATTATATATACATGCTTCATTTTTAGATTAATTAAAAATACACTATATATATAAAAGAAAAACAATAATGAAACTTAATTTTTAGACAAGCGATTCTAAGAAAATTTATATAAATGATCTTTAATAAATAACACAATAGCGCTTTTATTTTTTCTGAAAAATTGTATTATTATTTTTTTCTTGACTGTTCCATACAGTCTTTTGTTTATAATATAATAAAATAACATCATGATGAAGTAATTATGTTTAAAATAATAACTTCCTTAATTGGTTTAAAATAATAAATTAATAAAATGCAAATTTTTATATCTTAATCGTAAATTTTTATTATCATAATCTTATCTTATTAAGTTAATGAGGTTTAATATTACTAGTGTTTTATGTAATTTTATTATATATTATAATAATATTAAAATGTTTTTTATATTATTATTATTCACTGGTTTTTATGTGTTATAATATATGAAAAGATCTTTGCTATAAGATTATCTTTATTTTTATATACGCTATATATAGTTTTCATCAAATTGTTGTGATGTTTCGCTCTTTTTATCATTCTAGGGGCGGTTTAAAGTCTCAAGTGGTCTCTCTCTCTCTCTCTCTCTCTCTCTCTCTCTCTCTCTCTCTCTCTCTCTCTCTCTCTCTCTCTCTCTCTCTCTCAATTTCATCCTCGCGGCAAGAAGAGAGAGAGAGAGAGAGAGAGAGTTGATGTTTTATTTAGACTATGATACCAATGACGGTCCTCGGTCCTCGGTCCTCTCTCTCTCTCTCTCTCTCTCTCTCTCTCTCTCTCTCTCTCTCTCTCTCTCTCTCAAACACACACAGCAAACAAAGAATGCCTTTCCACAAGACCACAATTTCTCTATATCATATATACTCCTCCACATACTCACCCCCCCCCCCAAAAACCCTCAAACCCCCCCACCCCCAACCCTTAAGAACGCACCCTAGATGCCCTTCTATGTCACTACAGCAACCTAATATCGTCAAGTACAAGGAAAAAAAAGCTAGGAAGAAAAAATAAAGTCAATAAAATCAATAAAATACTTGAGAGCGGGATATAAACACAATAAAATTGAGTGACAAGTACAATAATAAATAATATATGACCCATAAGAAACGTATACACCTTATATGAAAAGAATTTTTTTATAATAATTTTCCTCGTAAAAAATTAGCTATATAAAAAAAATGAAGAAATAAAAAATACATATAATATTAATGTAGTATAGAGAATAGTTTTTAATTTATTTGACAGTATATATAAGTAAAGTTTTTGCAATTTATAAAATGGCTTGTATTATAATAGTAAAGTATTATATTGAAAAATCTCGCGGGAAATCTCAGTGGTTTCAATTTGAAAGTTGAATGATGAACGGCAATATATATTGCAAGAGTTTATATATTATATGCAAAAGAAGTTGTAAACAATGGTTTTTGTGGTTATACATGCTGCCAACTATAGAGAATAATATGCTTAAAGCTTATGCTATAAATTATTATTAGAAGAAGAAAAAAAAATGACATTTTAAATTTATATATTTTTAAGTACTGTTTACTATTATTGTGAAATGTTAAAATGTGTACTTTCATTTTCAACTTTTAGAAATATATCAACGTTTTGTATGTTGCTAACAAAAGAATCTTTACCAAGTTTATTTCTTTCTTTTTGCAATAATTATTTATAGAATCTTTTTATGGAACACTTTTTAAGTACTTGAAGTTTTAAGTAAACATTTTAATGTTAAAGTGTTTTGAAAGAAAATACCAATTTTATGGACGTCTACAGTACGGAATTCTGTATGGCGAAAATCGTAAGTAAAATAAACAACATAGAATTGGCATAACTAAATGGTTCAGTGAAGAATATCTAACAATAAACTAAATACAGATGAACTTTAAAATTTGAGTATTAAGAATTAAAATGTGTGTCGTTTTAGGCTCAAAGGCAACGTAACCAATGTATAATTGTAATGTTAAAAGAATATTGAAAATAAACAAAACTGATACAGTATATCGATTCAAATTCTTTATTTGGATCTTTGATGTTAGAGCAGTATTGAATAGGTTGAAAGTAATTAATGTATGACATTTTTTAATGGATTTAAGCAACTTTTAATGTAATTGTAATTATTTTGGTTCATAGTTTTAAGGAGTTTTATATAAGATTAATAGCCTAGAGTAATGATCACAGTGTGGTTGAAGTGGACAGATCGAGAATGAGAGAGAGAGAGAGAGAGAGAGAGAGAGAGAGAGAGAGAGAGAGAGAGAGAGAGAGAGAGAGAGAGAGAGAGAGAGAGAGAGAGAGAGAGAGAGAGAGAGAGAGGCGGTTCCGCACAGTCTCAGGTTTATCACTTGAGCATCAAAAGGCGCGCCCATGCCACGCAATAACCCCACCCCTAAAAAAAACTCTTACCTTTATATTATTCTAAGCCTGAAGTGACAAATAATGCGGTGTACGGTTACCACAGATTAATAGCAAGCCATCACATACCTACCAGCTATATTGTATATGTCTAAAGAAAATTTTACTTTAGTTTGCCTTACAGTTTGTATTTAAGAAGAAAAAATAATAATGTTAAAAAAATTTACACTATAGTAAAAAAATATATATTATTATCCGAAAATTTATTAGATATTAATCTTTTGTGACTATGATTAAGTATTTATGATGATATCAAGAAATATATATAATATTTAATATTTGAAGTTCAGTGGCATTAAAATTACATTTAAAAATAATTTTATATAATAATAATAAAGTTATTTAGTTTATATAGTACATTAAAAAATACTTATTATTATTATTTTTCTTTAACTTACTTTCAAGATTTTCGGTGTAAAATAATAAGAATCAAACTATATGGAAAAGAAAATGTGTGGGTTGTTTTGTTGCTAAGAGAGAGAAAAAGAAAGAGAGAGAGAGAGAGAGAGAGAGAGAGGGAAAAAAGTAATTTGGTACACACGGTGGTGGTATTAAAGTCATTTAAATTGTTCGTTTTTCAGTCTAGAAATTTTTATGACCAGAGTATTGGCAAAAATACCACACAAAAAGAAAAAGAAAAAAAGAAAACACAATACATTTTCTATCGTAAATTTTTACTTATACGTTCTCTCTTTTTTTTCTTTTTTCTGTCTCTCTTTCTCTCTCTCTCTCTCTCTCTCTCTCTCTCTCTCTCTCTCTCTCTCTCTAAACATTTTTAACAGTTTTAAGCAAGAATAAAAATAGTCATTACTGCTTTTCCATTTAGAGGTAATAATTAACATTGGTATTTTAAAGTAAAGTGATGTGGGAGTATATGGTGGCAAAATGCCTAAAACAAATACTTCTCTCTCTCTCTCTCTCTCTCTCTCTCTCAGTATATAACCAAAGCTTCATATATTTTCAATTTTTCATTACTTTGACTGTTTTGGCATACAATTTTGTATGTGGTAATTCGAGCCAAAAAAATAAATAATAATAATAATAATGTTGTTTATATGTATTAATTTATTATTTTAAATTTGATTATTTAAGTTTATTATCATTTTTTATGTCATTAAAACTATATATCATTGGGATATTTCTTAAAGTAGAATTATTTGATAAATTTTGCTAAAATGAACAATTACTTATTATAATAATTCAGTAATTTAAGCAAATAAATTCTGAAATCATAATAAATAGAAATTGTGAAATAATAATTTTAAAATATTTGCAAATAAATTAAATCAAAGCTTTTAATTATAGGTTTTTATAACTCTAAAATTCAAAGTTAACCCTTTACTTTTTATATCAATTGAAAGGCAATACCTGATATAAAAAAAAACTGACCCCGCATGAGCATCAGATTATAGTAAAAAAATAATTAAAATCTTTATAAAAGGCACTATTATTATAGAATACAATTTTACAATTTATAATTTTCAATGGTGAAGCTCCCAATTTTTTCTATATGTATATTTGGAGTTAATTGTATCGCTGTCATTTTCATGCAGACTTAAAACAGATATAGTTCATCTTTATCAACACTATATAACATGAAACAGTTGTTATTTGAAATGGAAACTATACCTCAGGATTTGATATATATTAAGTAAATAAGCTATAATGCTGTATGTATACGTTTTGTTTAAAATATAAACAAATCTCTCTCTCTCTATCTCGCTCTCTGAAAATGAATGTTACCACCAAAATTGCGTTTTAACACAACACATTAAAATAACATGTATAAAAAAAAGAAGAGTACATATTCTAGATTTAGCTGTATATAAATATATTATTATATATATATTTACACTATGTATGTACAGTATATCTATGTATAATGTAAAAGATAACCTAGTTAAAATTGTACTCGTGTGTATCATTAATAATTTAATATTATGATACAAAATAGTCACATGAGGGATATTTTACCTTTTCAAAATGTCAACCTATATAGTAATATTATTATAACATAATATTACATATATATATATATATATGAGTATATAAAGAAATATGTATACTTAATTTGAAGTAATGTTTTATTTACAAAATATATACCCATTTATTATAAAGTAATGAGAATTACATTATATAATATATATATATATATATATATATATATATATATATATATATATATATATATATATATATATATATATATATACATGAAGGATAAAGCTAAGCAGTTCTACAAACCCATGTTATGTATTGTGTGTACACGCTCATAAAATAAATTATTTGCCTTAACGAGTATATCGTTATCTCCAGTTTTTTTTTTTTTTTTTTTTTTTTTTTTTATAATATGGTAAAAATATGTGTATTTTATATTAATTAAATACGCTCAAAGGTCTTGTTAAATTTATAATAATTTCTCTCTTTATATGTTTATTATACAGTCTTACTACTATTAGAATGTAGATTAGAACACGCCCAAATCACAATTGCGGTCATATTATATGTAATAAGCTACTTCAATTCTAACGTAATATTTTTATTTTAATGTCATATTCTCATCTTATGAGTAGTTTAACTGTATATATTGTATTTTATAATAATTTAATTATATTTTATATACTTAAAGGTTACATTATAATAATAAGTAACATGAAAAATATGTTTAGATTTAAGAATTTTGATTATGAAGTGATTAGTTTTTACAGTATATAATTTCAATTACTCTTTTTTTTTTTAACAACAAAATATTTTAAATTTCTTTATTTATATAATATCATGATGATAAGTTAAAAAACACGTTATAGAAAAGATCTTTATTATATATTATATTATTGTTAGTTAGTAAAGTATTGTTTTCATAAGCGAGTCTAATATATTTTTAATATGTAATATATGATTACAGTATAATATATAAAAAAAAATGATCACCTATTATTAAAGAATGACTATGTATATTATATTCAATACATCATAATATATGTCTATAGATTTTTTTTATTTTTGAAATATCATTCATTAACGAAATATTTTATTATTGTTACAGGATCGACACGTGCCAAGAGGCCACGTGGAACCTATTGTTGACTCCAGTCAAGATTGGGAATTACTATCTGGTGCAGAGAATGACACACATACGGTGTTAAAGTTTAGAAGACCTTATGATACGTGTGATTCAACTCAAGATTTAAGGATTACGGTAAGTGCACTTAAGCTCTCACGATTTATGTCTTGTTTACTTTTTTTTTTTTTTTTTTTAGTCTGCGCAATATTGTTCTTGTCAAGATTAAAATTTTCAATTTTACTTACTTCGTTAACTTTTATAAATTTATGGATTTTTTTTTTAAACTTTGTTTACTATGGTATTATAACAATATATTGCTTATGAAAGCATCTACAGTATAATACTATATAAAATGAACTTACAGTTTTTATCAGCAGTGAATTTTTATATAGGATAAAGCCAAAATTGAGAACACTGAAAATTATGTACAATTATGATTATAGTTAAAATATCACACGAAGCTATTTTAAGGATAGAAAAGTCCTATATGTATATATTTTTTTCAAAATCATTAATAATATTATAGATTAAATCATTTTAAATTTATTTTGATTTATGATGATTTAAAAATATTGTACCAATTAAAAGTCAATAATTTTTCATTTCAATGATGACGCGATCTTAAAAAAGTTGACAGTATGTAGATTATAGCTGCTGACACATATTTTGAACTCCAGATTTTATTTTCTATTTGTATCGAGTATAATATGATGAAACAAATTTCAATTGCAAATAAGTTTTTAACACTCTGCAATTATAATGAGCAAATTTATTACAATAACGAAGAGAAAAAAATATTTTAGAATAAAACTAAAAATTACCATTAAATCGTTTTTACTTGATTATTGAAACGTTTTAACCCTCTCTCTCTCTCTCTCTCTCTCTCTCTCTCTCTCTCTCTCTCTCTCTCGAAAATTTATTTTCTCCTTACTAAAACTTTGATTGAACTACTTTTTTTTTTAACAAATAAAAAATAATTATTATAGAAAAAACTTTTTTAAACATGAAAATTCAATATTGATCTAATAATAAATTTTTAACAAAAAAAATTATCGTAAAAATAAAAATCATTATTTTCTTTTAAAAACAAACTTATATTTTAAAAATATTTCATGACATACTAGGTCAGAACAATAATTTTTTCTTCACCCTGAAAACACTTACTAAATCATCCTATTTTTGTACCTTTTTCTGGCATATATACACACGTAACGTAGTAAAACAATATCTTATCGTATCACGTGTTAATTGATTGCTTTAAATATAATCATTAATCGTATAAATTTTATGGTATATTTTTTTTTCTATCGTTATTCTTTACCATAATTCATTTTATTATTAAATGATTTATTATTACTATGCATGTAAGTGTAATAAAATGACGTGTATTATAATAAATAGGTTACAAAAATATAAAGGATTAAAATTATAGTTTTGTAGTTATTAAAATTTATCATTTAATAAGCTTAAACGTTACAATTTATATTTAATTACATTAAATATATAATATATTTTTCAAACTTTTTTTCTACTTTTTTTATGTTTCTGATCACTCAAAGTATTAGCTTCCTAAAAGTGTCAAAAAGTTTTGTAATAAAAAAGCAAAGTTTTCTTTTTTTCTTTTTTTTTTTTTTTAGCGCGACAACATTTTGGCACGACAGAAAAATATAATTGAAATTAACTGATAGTTGACAGCACTCACTCTCATAACCCCTTATTCCAACCCCACCTCCACCCACCCATATACAACCGAAAAAAAAAGCATAGAGAAAGGGAAATAAAGCCAGATAAAGAAGTATTTTCATTGTTAGTTTTAATGGAAACCTTTTAAAACCATTAATTTGGTATATAAAAACAAACACAAAAAGCTAAAATCAATCGTTATAGCTCCTGTGTACGAAAAAAAAAATATATATAACTCTCTGATTTTCATTAATAAACTACAATGTATGCTAGATTAAAATCATTTTTCCATTAATATTATAACGAAGACATCTAGCAAAAAAGAAAAAAAAACTATTTTTAAATATAATTTATCTATGACAATTTTTTTTAAACCTTTCTTTCGTGTTGACACTTTTTTTTAAAGTATATTCTCGTTGTAGTAAATTTTTCTAATGATAAAATGTAAAGTGTATAATCTTGTGACATATAAAATGTGACATCATATAATATTTCAAATTTATTTCATTTAAATATATACAGAGTGTTTATTTAGAAGGCGATCAAATTTTAGTTAAAAAAAAAAAAACGGTTAAAAGACATAAAAGTGATTAACAATTTTTTTACTCTGATCAAGAAAATATCATCATGGTAAAAAAAAAGGCGCTAATGGGAGTGAACAAGTCTTCACAGAAAGTGACATGGTAACGTTTTTATATTCAGACACTGCGGCACAAAATGTTACTCTATAATGGCTTTATGGAAATGTCATATTATACTGTAATATGGAGCAATACGTTAATTAAATCTTCTCATTATTATGAATGCATTGTATATACTGCATAAGGCAATAGATTAAAATTTTACATCACATTACTGTGACACTTGATGTTACAGCTTTTTACCCATGCATTATGTAGGTACCAATTCATTATACTGAATTTCAATTCAATCCATTAAAGGAATAGACCAGAAAAAAACATAAGCATTTATATCACAAAACACTTGATGGGATTTACATAAATAACATTAGTTTGTCTCAAAACCCAACAGTGGCCCCGTAACAGTGATCAGAAAATTCAATTTATGCAACCCAAACATTTTCATACTAATTTTTGCATGTTTCTGACGTCATAAACATGAAATTTCATGCAAATTGCATATTTTACAGTTTTTTCACGCTCTTTCGTGGGGCTACATTAACATTCTGGTAAAAATTGTCATCAGTTTTGAAGATCCCATTTCGTGTTTATTCACTAAAAAGCACATGTTGTTTTATGTGGTCTATGGCTTTAACGTTTATTTACGAAAAAATTAAAAACGAGAATGGTATGTATCGTTGCAATAAGAACGAAGAGTTCTGTGTTATCCTGTACCTTAAAAATTTTCCGTTTAATTTTTGTGTTTTTACGAAATGTTATACATAACAATGTATAATATTGCTAATAAACCATGGGGATACAATGAACAAAATATTTGAAAAATTTGAAATTCTATTTTTTTAAATTATTCTTTTCTCTCATTCTACAATCATAATATATATTAGATGTATCTGCTTAGGTTATAAAATATAGTTGTTTTTTTTTAATTTGTGTGATAATGTTGCATATTGCGAGAGAGAGAGAGAGAGAGAGAGAGAGAGAGAGAGAGAGAGAGAGAGAGAGAGAGAGAGAGAGAGAGAGAGAAGAGACTCTAACAAAATTTTACATACATAAAATTTATAAACACTCTGTACACATTCTTCTGTTATGTTAATACGTATATCTTGTAATACTTCACGAGCTTGTATTATATTTGAATGACATTTAAAATATGCAACAAAACAGCTAAAAACAATGATTATAATCTCTTTTACGAACCTCTCTGGTATCACGCGATATATATAGTATATATATTTAGATCAACAATAAACATCTTTTCAAAAATGTCTAGACATTGTTTTTAAAAGATAATAATATAAATATTTATTATCATTTTTTTATCAACAGTATTTAAATATTATTTCCTTTATATAAATTATTTATTCTAAATACATCTTCAAAATATTATTCTCTTTATATCCCGAATAAAAAAAAATTGCATGATAAAAAGTTGTTGAAAAATTTTTAACAATAAAATATTTTTTATTGTTATCATAAATTTATAAGTAACACGGTACATATTTTTTCTTTCTAAATAAATATAGTATATAAGCGATATAATATAAATTATTATTATTTTTAAAACGTGATCCGTATTAGCTATTTTTATAACAAATTTTATATTTTTTTCCCCCAATATTTTTGTAAGAGCTTAAAAAATTATTTTTTGTGTGTGAAAAATAAAAACTTTGACATTTAAAATAGAATAACTTTTAGGCTTGTTAATGTCTAATCAATATTTTGATTGACATGTTTTTCGCAGCAGTATCCTTCAAGTCAATTTATCTTATTATTTGTTATCGTGGGGTTTTTATATGTTTACGTAACGGTTGTATCATCTATTATATAAAAATATCATCTCAATTATAGTAAAGTCAGTGAGTTAATAAGATTTTAGGATATTTGAAAATAAATTAATATAGTCTTGGGCTATTTAATAAATATTTAAATTATAAAAAAAATTATATCATGATCATTTCACTATTTTTCACATAATTAATTTTCGCTACATAATCATGGTTTGTATTAGAAATTTTATTTATTCACTTTATATACTCGATGCTTTTCTTATGGTAAAACTATAATATGAGCACCAAATTTGATAACAATGCAATAATTTGAAATGCAATTTGTTAATTTATATAGTATTGTTATATTATATTTTCAGCATTAAAAAAAAATGTCATCTTCACATAAGGATTTTCCCCCTTAATTTTATTTTTAGAAGAAATTTGTGTTTGAAAATTGGCTTTATAAATGTTCTATATTATTGGAGTAGAAAGTCTATTATTTGTATAAAAATTCTATAGGAGGACATAATGATGTATCTGTTTACTTCAGCTTTCAATTTTTCTACTTAACTTTTTTTTTTTTTTTTTTTTTTGTCTGAATTTAGACAAAGTTTGTCGTAAGGCTAAATATATCAATCATAAAGTAATATATCACTCAATATATTATATATGTATACTTTTTTTATTTATTTATACCGTGACAGATGATAGTCTATATATATTTTATATATATATAAATAAACTATAATAATTCATCATTTATTTCATTTTTTAGTGGTTTAAGTATAAGCATAGTGACAATAATAAAAATTACTGTAGACAGTATATAAAAATCAATGAAATTATTTTTATGTTGAAACTTTTATGGAATGTAACACTCGTGTTCATGATAATGTGTGTTCTCTCTCTCTCTCTCTCTCTCTCTCTCTCTCTTTCCTAGTACTACCGAGTAAAACATACATTTTTTACACGGTATGTAATTTATAGCAAATGTACGTGGTACACGTAAAATATATTAATATTATTATTAAATATTTTTGATATTTCAATTACTTTTACAAATTTAATACATTTAATAATTTTTAATATTGATTAAAAATATGAGAAATATTTTACTTTATCATAAAATCTATTTTTATATCATTCTTACATGCAATAATATTAAAATTTTAATAATGAAAAATATATTATACTTCTTCATCAAAGCAAAAATTAGTTAAACAATATATAAAATACAGCTCTCTATATACGTATATAAACTTCCATTTTCATTCCATTTTTTTTAAGCTGCATTAATCATAAATAATTTATAGCGATCGTTAAATATAAAATTTATAAAAATATATTTTTCCGTGACTCTCTTACCATTTTGTAAATGTCAGAATAATTATTTTAATAATTAAACAAAGTAAAAAGAATATATAGCTATAGCTATACGTCTATATACAGAATCAAACACTAACGTTTTTCTGGTGTTCTTGAAATTGCTTTTTATTACAGAGAGAAAAACTGGAATAAAAAAAAAGCCTTCAGTGGATTTTTTTTTCGTTCTTTCATTGCAGCTCAAGAAGGCAAAATAAGTTTTGCGTGTTTCTTTGTGATTGAAGCGAAAACTTTTAAATCACCCAATTATTCCTCTCTCTCTCTCTCTCTCTCTCTCTCTCTCGTTGGCTAAGCATGCCTACTCTTATATTGATTTAAACCATATTGCTTGGCATTAAAACTAGATTCCGTACACAAACCTTTATATTACAAGCCAAAAAAAAAAAAAAATTATACTCCTGTCTTTATTTCATAATATAATCAATGAATTTTCAATTGTGTGTATAAAAAAAAATAGGCAAAATTCCAAAATATATTATAGTTTTTTTTTATTTCATAAAAATGAAAAATTATCAATACCCTAACTGTCAAAGCAACACAATAGATTTTTACCCTATGTAATATCCAAATAGTTTAATAGTTGACCGCAACCTTTATCGTATAATGGCAAAAAAAATCTAATATTAAAAAAATAAAATAAAAAAATAAATGAAAATCCTATATGTCGACCAAAATTTTTATATATATGATCCGTTTGATGTCAATATCAGATATAGCTATATTATACCATTTTTTTTTTTCTTCCTTGAAATAAAAATGAATTTTAACTCATCAATAGTATTTATTTAAATAAAAAAGAAAATGCGTTGAAAAAAATATAATATCTTTTGATATAACATGTCATGAATACAAATTTGCATCAAATCTTATTGAATAAAATCATTGATAAAAAAAGAAACGTGATCATTTTTTACTTTTATATTTAATATAAAAAAAAGATAATGAATTCATTGGTAATAAGAACGTAAAATATATATACTGAAATTTTAAATTGAGTTCTACAATATTTGACTTCTAGTTTTTTTTTCTCCAAGTAATACAGTTTATTATTGTAATTAAATAAAATTACACTGAATTTTAATTAAAAAGCTAGGGAGAGAAAGAGAAATAAATATATTTTTATTTTTGTAATAAGCACAAACAGTTTTATAGTCTATGAAAATTACTTTTCTTAGATAAATATATAGATTTTCTATATATATATATATAATAGTTACATTTATATTACCTTTATGTATAATGTCACACCTTTTTTTAGCTTACAAGCTTTTATACAAATTAAACCATGAGTATATGTATATTGTAAAATTAAGACTCTTTAATATAAATGAAATATAAAATAAATTATACAAGGTTTTATAAAGTACGCACTTTATTGGTACTTTTAAAACTCTTAAAACCTCAAGTAGCTTTTCATTTTTTAATGACAATCGAAAAGTGGTTGTCTATTATATATATAAAATGCTTTACTATAAAGTTTGCTTTTTAATATGTCAATAGTTTAGTATTGTATATATTTTATTAATTTTTTTATGTCAGATAATATACAATAAAAGTTCTTAAAAAGTTTATTTTAATAGAATACCAAAAAACTGCACAGAAAAGAAACTGTTTTTTTACACTTTTATAATAATAAAATCATTTTATAAAATATTTGGTGAACGGTGTCATGGGTTACTATGTAGTAGAACAACTCCCTCCTACCCCAATCAAACTGTACAATACACTGTCATAGACAATGTTTACCTTTAAGGCAATAAAGTAAAATTTGATTTTGTGCACTGCATTGGTAAAAATTACTATTTTATACAGCATAGTTAAAACAACAGTCAACTTTTTTTTTTTTTTTTTTTTTTTTTTAATTTAATATTTAAAAAGTTAAAACAAAGAATAGAAAAACAACAATTCAAAAAAAATTCATTAATACAAAAGACTTAATTTCTAAAAAAAAAAAAAAAAAAAAAAAAAAAAAAAAAAAAAAAAAAAAAAAAAAAAAAAAAAACTAGAAAGTAATTAAAATTCTATATAATATTCGTAGACTTGTTTACTAACAATTAAATCAAGTAATATAACAATAACAAAATTTTATTACATACAAATTTTTAATCGTTTTAAATTTTGTATTAAGAAGAAAAGTTATATAATAATAAGACAAAAAGCATATAATAAAGTTTTAAATTACTATAAAGACAACAACAACAACAACTATATACTTACTATATAGAAAAGAAAAAAAAGTACATTACTAACTCCCAAAACAGTCATAAAATTATTATATAAAATACTCATTTAGAAAGTTAAATTAACAACAAAATTTTACCTTTAAAAACTTTAATATATATATTTTTTTATGTTTATATATATTATACACAGAGTATAAAGTAAAGTGTGATGGTGGTGAATCTTATACTTCTCTCTCTCTCTCTCTCTCTCTCTCTCTCTCTCTCTCTCTCTCTCTCTCTCTCTCTCTCTCTCTCTCTCTCTCTCTCTCTCTCTCTCTCTCTCTCTCTCTCTCTCTCTCTCTCTCTCTCTCTCTCTCTCTCTGTATAAAAGTTAGAAGTGTGCGTCGTTGTCAGTATGAGACAGACACGTGTATATAAGTTTTGGTATGCTGTTATACTAACTACTCATACCCCACTAAAAAAGGTGGAAAAATTATAAACCTAAGCACGCGCATATCACGCTTAAACTGCCACTAAAAGAAAAGTCATATTATATATATATATATATTCTTTTACTAGAAAGAATTTTTTTATACCATAACATCTGTTTAGGATATTTTGCACTATTTTACACTTAAATAATTTGTTTATGTATTTCCATATGTAAATTTATGATGACTTTTCAAAAAAAATAATATATATTACTGAATTATTTCTTATATCCAAATGCTTTTATGTAAATTGTATGGTTATTTTTTTTTTTATAGTAATCGATAAAAACTACCAAAATGTCTATATATTATTATTTTGTATAAGATAAAATATTATTAGTCCTTACAGAAGCAATATACATGTATATTTGTAATAAATTTATAAATATATATTTGAATTTATTTTGGGTAAAATTTAAATTGTATATATTATATAAATAAAAATATATAAATAAAGCTATTTTATAGATAACAAAATTCCTAAAGGCATTACAACAAGTAGTAAAATAATAATATAATGTATAAAATGGTAATGATATATTGTTATAGTTTTATTGTTTGATATAGTAATTTTGTTGTCCATTTTATTTATAAAATTTTTAAGTGTTTGAAATGGAAAATGAAATTAAAAAAAAAAAAAAAAAAATGAGAGAATGAAAACAGACGTAGTGTTTAATTGTTATATTTGTTTGCTCTGTATGTGAGAACAATAAATCATACTGGAGAGTGTGTGAGTGTTGTACTGTTGAGTACTGATTGTCATTGTAGGGTGAGAGGAAGTGAAAGAGAGAGAGAGTGAGAGAGAGAGAGAGAGAGAGAGTGAGTGAGAGAGAGAGAGAGAGAAAGGGAGAGAGAGAGAGAGAGAGATAGAGAGACTGAGTGAGAGAGAGATCATGTGGTTTGATGCTCATTACACTCTTGTTTTTGTCATTTGTCAAATCAAAATAACATTATTATAGAAGTGCTTTACTTTTATATATACGTATACGTCAACACTTTTTACTATAGCCCCTGCAAAGTTAGTAGTATAGGCAACCCGGTGTACTAATGTAACAAACTGGTTGCATAACATATAGGAGCTATATAAAATTTAATGAGGTGTTAATATAAAATTATTATTTTTTAAACATAATAAAATTTAATTTTTAATTAATTTAGATGTTTATCTCTTAAGAATCTTTATTCTTCTTAAGGGTTTTTTGTGTGTTGTTTTAAAAAAGATTTTCTTAAATTGTGTTCGACACAAGAGTATAAAGATTTTTTTTTTTTTTTTTTTACCAGCGTAAAAGAGAGAAAAAAAGTTTTACAACTAATAGTGTAGCCAATATTTTGCTGTGGAAGGTAGATTCCAATTAAGTATCAAGTCGTTGTTTCTAAGCTCACTTGCAAGAAAATCTATCCTTTCTCTCTCTCTCTTTCTCTTTCTCTCCCGTTTTCTTTTCTTTTTTTTTTCTTTCCAATCTATCCCTAGACTTTTGCTGCTTTGTCGTTTTCTAAGAAACTAGGTTGCAATTATACACATGCCCACTTGCTCGATTTGTGACTTCAATTATTTTTACTCACTTAAAATCTATTACTTTTTTTTTTTTTTTTTTTTTTTTTTTACTTCTTTAATTTAATATATTTTGTAATAAAAATAATGTTAAAAAATCAATTAAGAAAAGAATTAAATACGTAATAAAAAAAAAGAAAGAATTGTCTTAATAATTTTAAGTTTTAATTAATTTGTTACAATTTAATTGGATCTCATATCTTCGTAGCTTACTTTTTTTTTAAAAGACTTTTGTTCTAATTGAGGTTCTTTTTTTTGTGTTGTTTCAGAATGATACTCTGCGATTGATTTACGCTTATCATAGTGAAGATCCAGTGCCTGGTTTACCATTGGCTTACCATGGACCCGGGCAACGAGGAGCACGTAGCGCCTTCCTCGTGCTGCGTGTGGACCAACGTGCACCCTTAGTAAGAGGGGATGAACCCTTACAAACATGGGATATGAGAAACCCTTCTGTAAGTACATTTTATTGATTTATAGTGTTTTAAAATTAATTTAAATTATTATAATTTTATTACTCTAAATTACACTTTTTTCAAATTGTTATTTAAATTATATCCTAAATTAAAATATATTTTTATATTCATTTTGACAAATATTCATATTATAATTTAAGCTGTTACTTTATAATTTAAAATATTACTCTTATGATTATAATTATTTAATTAAAAGATGCAATCTTAAGTTTAAAAATTTCAAAGAAAATTGCATGCTTTTATGTAATTATAAAATAATTAAATGTTACTTTTATTGCGTAATATGCGAAAGGTGAAATCAGAGCTAAAAAAAAGTCTTATCACTAATAAACCATTTATAAATAGAACAGCATGAAAACAAAATTATACACCCTGTAAAGAAACATAAAATATTTAAATTTTCTCAAAATATAAACAATAAAAGTTATGAATCGCAAATAATAATAATTAATATTTATTATTATAAATAAAATTTTAATAAAGTAAAAATTAATGTAATACATAATTGAATTTAATAGCCATACTGATTTTATATAGCTTATACTAGTTACAGCGTGTATTATATACAATAATTTATATAGTTTTTGGAATCAAAACTGAATTTTAAATGAAGCTATTTTTAAGCTTCTCAAAAATAATAAAACTTCTTAAAAGGTTAAAGAAAATTTTATTTTTATAATTTTATTCTTTCTTATTCTTTCTTTTGCTTAAAGACTTTTGTATTATTAAATGTAATAACAATATAGAAATACAAATTTTAGAGTGAAAACTCATTCAAAAGTTAATTTTCTGTAAGAATAGTCAAAGTATATAAAACGCAATGTTATATATATATATATATATATATTATATATATATATATATACTATATATATATATATATATATATATATATATATATATATATATATATGTATATATATATATATATATAATATATAGTATATAATATACAGAAAATAGAAAAGCCTAAGATTTAGCATAATGCAATCTTGTTGTGACCTACATTCCGTAAATTGACTACAATTTTTAGGTACATTGCACTTTTTATTATACTTCACAATTATTGGTGAATACAATTTAAAATTTGACAAGTCATCTGTATTTGTGTATCATTCCAACACATATTGCAGTGCAATTTCATGAATAGCTTATACAAAGTTGTACAATTTTTTTTATATATTTACATATTTTAAACGTAATTCTCTTATTTTAAATGCCAGCAATACTGTAGAGTAAAATAAAATATAATAAGTAAAAAAATGTTGAAAGAATTTTTGTACGCTATAACTATTTAAGTGTAAAAATTTAGTTCACATGTTACAATAATAAAACTTACGTACTTACACACACATATACAAAAACTTATAAGATCAAGTCAAGAAAACACAAGATGATGAAGAAAAAAAATGTTTTATGCAAATATATACGTATATTTATCTATATGAAGAAAAGCTAATATCTTTTAAGAATTTATTTATTAAGAAAGTTTGCTTATAGCTTTTTTTTTTTTTTTTTTTTTTTTTTTTTTTTTCCTTCATGAATGATACTCGCTTTTAACCGCCTGGATTTAAGTACTCACAACTCCCTTTAATTTTTATGACCAATATTTTAAGTTTAGAAAGAAAAACTTTTAGCGTCTATAAACTTTTTCATCGTCAAATTAATTTTTTCCTTCTTCTTCTTCCTTTTTTTTTTTTTTTTTTTTTTTCTTTCTTGTTTTTATTTACAAGATTTACTTTTTTTTACTGAACTTTATGTAGCATCTTTTTTATAAAAACAAAACAAAACTTGTTAAGAACAAAAAAAAAGTAAT
>OX439132.1:35969441-36146859 GCA_949318235.1 Ecdyonurus torrentis | reverse complement strand
AGTTTAGATCGTTAACTGCTATACACAAATCAGCCTAGAGGCATAAAACCTTCTAAACTATATATATATATATATATATATATATATATATATATATATATATATATATATATATATATATATATATATATATATATATATAGAAGAAACCAACTAAATCATTTAATATTATACAGGAAAAAAATACAGAACTTTTGGCTCATTCTATAATAGAATAATATAAAAGAGAGAGAGAAAAAAAAGAAGAAGAAATATAGAGAGATACGAAAAGAAAGTAAATCATTTGCAAAGTTTTAAAGTAGAGTAAATTAAATGGAATGGAAAGCATTTGTATGCCTATCTTTACAAAAGTATATAGACTTGCATGTTTTAAAGGCATTTATTTATATATATAAATATATATAAAATTGGAATCAAAATTATGATAAATTAAATTAATAAATCATCACTGGATTATTTTAATGTAAATTTAAACTTTTCAATGTAATAATAGTAATTACAACATTAACCCCTTTTTTGCATTACAAAAAAAAAAAAAAAAACTAAGGCATATGGAAATTATTATGTAGACAATGTTAAAGAAAAATATCGACATTGTTTTCAAATAACAACTTTTTTAAAGCCTCTCTCTCTCTCTCTCTCTCTCTCTCTCTCTCTCTCTCTCTCTCTCTCTCTCTCTCTCTCTATCTCATGCTTTCAGCGTATTTTCTTACGCCTTGTCGCATCCAAACACACGTCTGGTTTAGACTCTTTTTTTTTTTCTCCTGTTTGTTTGTGTGATGAAGCTCTTTTATGTATGTTGTTTTCTGAGAGACGTAAATGGAGCGTTCACTTTTGCCACCCTTCTCTTCTTTTTTGTGTTTATATTACGTTGCTCACCTCACATACGGTGACATTAAAAAAAATTCTATACTTCTGTCGCGTGTTATATAAAAGGTTACAAAAAACATCGACCTTTATAAGTAATTAATAAAGTATGCTATATTATAAAATATTTTGTAAAAGAAAAAAAAATCTAAAAATACATGCATATATATGATATATTTTAAAGTCACGGCGAGGTATAAAACGCATGCACACCTTTTTTTTTTTCTAATATGTGTGTGTTATCGTAGTTTTATATCTTTACGTGTTTTATAAAAATTATGTTCTTTTACATGAGCAATGATTATGAGTATATAGAAATTAGTTTTCTATGTATAACATTTATATACTTTTTTATTATTATTTTATTATTTTACAACGAAAATTACTTGAATAGTTTTTAAAAACTTGGATATAATTTTTTTCTTCTTATCTTAAATGTTGTATAACACATCTAGAAAGGATATTGCAATGTAGAATTTTAAATCAAAGAAAATAATAATAATAAAAAAAAAGACAATCACATTGCTGTGTTTTGAAATTGAAGGAAAAATATTATACAATAATAATAGATTTTTTTTTTCTTGGCATTAGCGTTGTCTTATATATCTATTAGAAAGCAAGCAAAAAATTTGATCTATAATAATGAAATGTCGAAATAATAACATTCCATTTTTTTTTCTTTTTTTTTCTTACAATTCATTTCTGTGACATTAAATTATATTATAGGTTGTTATGCTTTTCCATTTTTTTCTTCTTACTCTTTTTAAACAAACACTTTTTTTTTTTTTTTTTTTTTTTTTTACATTTTAGCTGTAATTTGTGTTATTATATTTTTACCCCAGACGCTTTAATTACTATATGCTATTTGAAGTTGTTTTTTTAACCCTTAAGTTATGTACTTAAACATAAAAACAAATTCTATGTAATAAAAATTTTTATACTATACACATTTTCTTATACAATTTACTTAATTTTTTAATAACATTTTTTTTAATGTGTTTTGGTTCTCATTTTATTTTATATTTTCTTTGTTGCAGGTTTTACTTCCAAGTACAGAGGAAACGTTATATTGGTGCAAGATTTTTAAGCTTCCCTCTTCACTTTCAGCAAAACATCATGTTGTACGGGTAAGTTGAAAAAAATATATATACAGATATCAAACTCATTTTCTTTTTATATATAACATCAAAAACAATTTTCCTTTTGACACTTACGTTAAAACATCCGTGTCTCTCTCTCTCTCTCTCTCTCTCTCTCTCTCTCTCTCTCTCTATATATATATATATATATATATATATATATACATATATATATATATATATATATATATATATTATATATATATATATATAATTTTTAAGTCCACTTGAGCACTTAAAAATTAATGTATTCTTTCATAAAAATAATTGTATATATAGAGACCATAAAGACTGATGAAAAATTGATTATTTTACATATTTATTATATATGATTTTATTATTATTTTTAAAATGTTAATGGAGGAAGCTAATGGAAAGTCAAAAGTTCATCAACATTGACCAAAAAAAAAAATAAAAAAAAAATCTTCACTTATAAACTTTAAGAGAATATCCATTAGTAAAATTACAACTTTAGATTCCTATGAACTATAGCTATAAATTAGCATCTTTATTAATGCATATTATAATAGTTTTGGTTCATTATTACCATATTATGCATTTTATATTTTTTTTCTTATGAGGACTTTTTTTTATGCTATATAGCAATTTTTTTAATAATATTATTTCTATGCTACTGCAAGTTAATTAAATTTTAATTACACACTTTTTTTAATTAATATTTTTTCTATATATTAAAGAAAGAAAAAAAGAACTATTAAATCATAATAATGAATTCATAATACCTATAATAACATATTATTTAATTATATATTAACTGCATTTTATAGCACTTAAGATAACAAAATCTTAAAAGAAAAAGAAAAAAAAAATAGAAGAATTTTTTTAAAGATATAAAAATGTTATTCTTTATTAAATAACAATAAAACAATAGCTTTTTTTTTTTTTTTTTAGTGTCAATTTTTTTGCGTGTGAAATTAAGAGTCTTTTGTTTTTTTCCCGGTAGTCGCCTTGGGGATAATTCTGCATGTTATTTAAGCTCATCAATATGTATCGACATAAACGGACAACGTTCCGCTGCTTTTTTTTTTTCTTCTTCTTCTTTAGTTACTTACGTATGCTAGAGACACCTGATTTTATCTTCAGATTAGAAACCTGGTGCGAAGCAAAAAAGAAAAAAAAACTTCTTCTTTTCTTTTCCGTTTAAGATGCAGTAGCAAGATAATAAAACAGAGATGAAGAGAAAGAAAAAGAAACCCACTTCTTCTCAGATTACTTTCTTAAAATAAAAAACTAAAACTATTGTAATGTTAATCATTATATAACAAGATACTTATTTATTAACACCACTTTAAAGTGGCTTAAATAAAATAAAAACTTTTTTTTTTTATTATTATTAAAATGATTAATTTATATTGATAAAAATTAAAACGAAAAAAAAATATATACAGTCAATTAGTAAAAGAAGTTTATTATATCGTATATAGTAAAATGTTATGAATTTTTTAACTTATATTGATGATCTACATTTCTTGTTATATCATTTTGTTATTTTGTATATAAGAACCTAAGGTATTGATCAATTAAAAAAAAAAAGAGTAAATTATGCTGTGTCATTAATTGAATTTTTATGTTATTTAAAAGAAATAGATATCATGATTAATGAGTTAATAATTTTATGTTGAAGTTTTTTTTTTTTTTTTTTTTTTTTTTCTTTTCAACTTAAGTTTCATCAGCGTACATCATAATGATAAATTATAAAATAATTATCATACAATGGTGACAATAAAATTTTAAATTATATTCCAACTGTTATTTATTTATTTACTTGTAGGGCCATACTAGCCAGTTAGTTACTGCACCGACAATACATTAAATTTCGATTATATTTGTATCATTATAACATAAACTTTTCATGCGTTTCACTGGTTCAAAATGCTATAAAATAAGCCAAAAGCCAAGTACTTTTATTAACGTAATATTTTCTAATACTCCAAAATTGGAGATGTAATGTGATAAAATAAGAATTACGTATCCTATAAAATTTATATTATGTGTGATCTATTTTATATATTTATTATATAGCACCAAAATTAGATACATTAGATTTATTATTATGAATCTAAAACAGCAATTTGATAGATGCGTGGGTTAAAATTGATCCAAACCGACCCTGGACTTTCAAAATATATACTTACAATGAATAAAAAATATATTTTTATTGAGTGGGGTCTTATTATTATAAAAAAGGATGTCGTTTTTTTGAAGCGAGACAATAAGATGTAAATATTTAATATGTATCTCGTCAAGTTATACATATAAAAAGGACCCACACACACTCACACACATACAACAATGAGGCAGGATATGGTCAATAGTTTATCTGACACGACTGCACGAAAATATTACACGCATATCATGCATTTCTTATTATATAGCAACAAATATACCACTTATCACACAATATAATGGTCGTTACGTCTCTCTCTCTCTCTCTCTCTCTCTCTCTCTCTCTCTGAAATCTTTTTAATTTACATGTTAAAAAACACTTCAAGTAGAACAAAAAAAATATGATAACATAATATATATACACGGGAAATTTTAAGTTATAAAAAATATGTAAAATAGCTCAAAATATACATGAAATCAGAACATTTCAAATGATGGATTAGTTTATATTTTAAAACATACTTTTTAGTTTTTAATTTAAAAAAGATCAAAGTGTATTGTAATATATATATATAGATATATATATATATATATATATTATATGACATTTTTCTGTGATTGAGTACATTATTTTTGTTCTTCCCTAATTATTTCTTACACTATGACATATGTCATCTTTGTTAATCTTGCCACTATAGCATTCTTTTAAAACAATAAAAAATATGACGCTTAAATTATTCATCATCAAAAACTATCATCTTTATAATATATATATACGTATTATAAAATATTTATTATTATTATATTTATTTATTAAAGAGTTAGTGATAGCCACAGCTGCTATAATATGGAACATTATCCCTTTAACTTATTTTAAAATGGAATAATAATTGACTATTAAACAATATTGAAACAGATGGTATATTTTATCTGGCTTATTTGTGTTATGTTGAAATATATTTTCTGTGGGAATACAATTTTAAGTTTATATTATGTATACATAAAATACATATATATCTATATTATATTCTGGGCACATACTAAAATTATATAATTTTACTAAATTTTCATTTTATTTTTCGAGAAATATAGTTTTGTTTGCTAAATTATTAAAATTGAATGTTTATTTTGTTATAACTTTGATAATAGTAGGCAAAATTTTCTCTCACAAAATATTAATATTTCATATTTGTATAATTTTTATTTAATAAATTTTAATTTTTTCTCCCATAGTTGGGATATTTATAGGGGGAAAAATGGAAAAAGGAAATTACGCTCCTTCTCCATATGATAAGATATAAAAATTCTAAAGATGCAAGATTGATCAAATTTACACTTGTATTACTTTTCTGCTCCGTACTTAATCTGGACTGACCTGAAATTAACAAAAATTAATTTTATGTGTATAATATTTTCAGTATTTTAATATTATATATTTTATATTTCCAGTACGCACCACTTCACCAGCCCGGTAATCGACCTTACATGCACCACGCTTTAGTCTACGAATGTCAGGGTGACATTGCAGAACTTGATCGCTTATCTCGCACTCAGGGTAGCACTTGTTATCAACCCAACTCTCCCCCCGCTCTGCAGACGTGCAGTAATGTTGCCCTCGCCTGGGCTAGTGGTTCAGAGGTAAATATGTTTAACTTTTGATAATTCTAAACTTTTACATTATCGTCATCTCTTTATAATTTACCGACAAATTTCTTGCGCACATTTTTTTTTCAAGCTCTATTTGCACTTACTTTGATAGCTTGCTTGTCAAGAAGTATTTATTTATTTAAAAATTCTAACTTATTATCTCCTATCTCTCCATTATAAAACACAAACAATTATTATCATATTAAAGAACTTTTAAATTTGATTCAACTGTATAATAAATATGTAAATAGTTTTTTATTCACCATACAAAATTAATATGTTATATAACCTTTGTGTGTTTTAAATAAATAAAATTTAAGTTCAAAATTAATCCAAAAAATCGACGCGACGAGAGTGTTATGTTATTGCAAACTATATATGTTTAAATAAATAAATATAAATTTATTGGTTTTAAACAAATAAAATTTAAGTTCAAGAATTCATGCTTTAAATCGACGCGACGAGAGTGTTATGTTATTGCAAACTATATGTTTAAGTAAATAAATTTAAAATTATTGATATATTATTATATTTGGTGGCATAAATTAAAATATTATATATTATTTTCAGGGTTTTACGTTCCCCGCGGAAGCTGGGTACCCACTAGACCCTGGTGCTGGACCACGGTACTTCATGCTAGAGACTCACTACACTAACCCCTCGTTACACACCGGAGTACGAGATTCCTCAGGACTGCGCGTGTGGCATACTCCAAAACTACGCCCGCACGATGCTGGAATACTCTCGGTAAGTAGTATGATATACTCTCGGATTATATCAAGTTATTTTAAAATATTAAAGCCATAGACCACATAAAACAACATGTGCTTTTTAATGAAGAAACACGAAATGGGATCTTTAAAACTATTGACAATTTTTACCAAAATGTTAATGTAGCCCCACGAGAGAGCGTAAAAAACCCTGTAAAGTATGCAATTTGCGTGAAAATTCATGTTTATGACTTCAATAAAATGCAAAAATTAGTATGAAAATGTTGTGCGGGTTGCATAAATGGAATTTTCTGATCACTGTTACGGGGCTACTGTTGGGTTTTGAGACAAACTAAAGTTATTTATGTAAGTCCTATCAAGTGTTTTGTGATATAAATGCTTATGTTTTTCTCTGGTCTATTCCTTTAATAAAACATATAGTTTTAAAATTTCTATGGATTATATATTTAATAAGGTTAATTAATGTATTTATTTTGTTCTCTACAGATTGGTATGGACCCTAACTGGCGACATATCATCCCCCCTGGCCAACCTGCCGTCGTCTCTGAGGGTCATTGTGTTGGGGCTTGTACAAAACAGGCTCTGCCTCCTAAAGGCATCAGTGTGTTTGCTATCATGCTACACACACATCTCATTGGTACGTCTAGCTTATAGCCACAGAATAAATTTAAATTAAAGGCCTTGAGATTCATGATTGCAACCGAGCCAAAGACAATGCAATATAATATACTACATAAATAATTAATATAAACTAAACTTCTTCTTCTTTTTTTTTTTTTTTTTTCTTCCTCACTATTTGCTATAAATATATATATATATATATATATATATATATATATATATATATATATATATATATATATATATATATATATATATATATATATATATATATATATATATATATATATATATAAATACTTCCTTAAATTTGTCATATATAGTGATTATACAGGGATTTTTTTTAACAACTAACATAGTTTAAGATTTATTTATTATTATTATTTATTTTTTTTAAGTTGGGCTTTCAAGTCATTATAAAAACTTCAAAATATGGTCATATTTTAATATATTTTTTTCCTTTTATTTCAGGTCGCAAGGTACGTCTGCGTCATATCCGAGGTTCTCAAGAACTGCCTCCAGTAGCAATGGACAATAACTATGATGCCAGCTATCAGGAGTACAGAAGACTTCCCAAGCCAGCTAATGTTATGCCTGTGAGTATTTTTGTCTAAAAAATAAAATGATTTAATATAAATGATTTAATGATATAGAAAAAAAAAGTTTCTGTGCATCGATTAAATGAGCTATTTTTTAAAACCTTCAAAGAGGATAAAAAAAAAATACTGGATTTTGTACTAGAGATTTTGTAACCTCTTAATAACTTTAAAGGAATATAAAATTATTATGTGTGAAATGTGAAATGTTACAAAATGCCTGTTTTAGTTAAAAATTATAACTCTCTATTAAAGAACAAAAATTATGGGCATGACAACACTCTTCATATACAACCATAGTGTCAATTTTAATATCACAAATTATTGTGAGCTTGTAATTTTGTTATTGATGATTAACATAATCTTATTTGTTGCACAGGGTGACCACCTTATCACTGAATGTGTGTACAACAGTCAGGACCGTAGTGCTCTCACACTAGGAGGTCTCACAATTCGTGAAGAAATGTGTCTGGCATTCACTCTATACTGGCCTCGAGCAGATCTCTCCCTCTGTTATTCTCTACCCTCTCTACCTACTGTCCTACATTCTCTGGGAATCCAGGAACTTTGGCCGTAAGTCTGTTTTAACATTTGTTTTGCAATGATGTTAATTGTTCTCTAACAACTAACAACTGATTAGTATTTGGGTCTAGTATAATAGCGAGCCAGACGTTTATCAGGCCTAAACCTATAAGACCCGGCTTTTTATTGTATTTTTAAATATTATTTAATAAGTACCATAAGGAAGGAAAGAAATTTACTTATGATGATTGTGATTGATAAAAAAGATGATAGAATAAGACATACATTTATTTTTTTAATTGGAAAATATGAAGAAATTTTTGAATTTAAACAATTTTTTTATTCATATTTAAAAAAAATGAGGAGACGATTATTATTTGATAAAAACTTTGTGTGTCTGATTAGAAATGGTTTTAATTTATTTTGTGATATTTTCAGTGGTTCAAGTCCAGTACGCATCAAGGAACCCAAGGACCTTGCAGACATGACCCTGGAGCATCGACTACTCAGTTACGACTGGGAGAAAAACTTTGCTCACTTCCAGCAAGCAACACACGCAGGATCTTTCAAACCTCTCTGCTGGCACAGCTCTAAGTCAGCTTTGCTGCCCGTAAGTATTATACCACAACAGGTTGAAATATTGAGTATAGTGACGAGGAATGCAAATATGTAAATATGCAATCTAAAACTAGATATTTTACCAAATCCTTTTGCATCTTTGGTATATGAATAGGGATAGAGAATATTAAAACTAGAAAATCAATGTAAATTCCAATTTTTAGTTCAATAGAATTTTCAAAATTACTATCCTTTTTGCCAGATACCTTTCACGTTAACATATTTGACATTTTAAAACGAACTGAGTAATTAAAAAAAGAATATAAATTTTAAAAAAAAACTTCTTACTTCATTTCAATATATTATAATAAAAGATATATCATTTTGCTGCAGTGATGAAATATATTATTTAATATTTAAATCCTTAACTTCTGGGTTGAAATTTCACTACAACAGTAAGGATTCTTATTTCCAATAGAAAAATATATTATTTAAAATTTTACTATTCAAATTCAGCATATGTTTTTCTCATATAAAAATAACATTGCAAATATAGTGCAAGAGATTGAATGGTACAATACTAAAATATAGAATCATTTGTACTATCTTCCTCAAGTGTCTTTCAACCACTTCAGACCACCACGAATAAAGATAATAAATTAAAATTAAATTTACATTGCATATTAAACCGAAATGGTTTTTTCTTATATTTAATTAAAATTATATTTACAGGGCACAGATGATGCTGAGTCTTTCTTCCCAAACATCACACGTCACTATGTTGACCCTGGTCCTGGAACATGTTCAGGGGGTCGACCTAGACGTAAACAACAACAACGTAGGCCAGGTGAGCCTCCACAACAAACTCCAGCCACCATTAATGGTGAAGTTGTTAATAACGCAATAGAAGAACAAGAAGGTCTAATAAGTGAAACATCAAGACTCAACATAGGACCCAGTCTCTTTAATACTTCAATGTGGGCCTCAATAGTATTGTGTTTAATAGCCCTTATATTAGCATGAAGTCAGTGTATAAACATTTAAATCAAAGGGACAATTTTTTTATTATTATTAATTGGCCCTGAAGTAAAAGATAAGGTGCTCTGTGATGTTTTTTGAACAATTATATAATTATTCCTATATAGCAAAGATTTATAACAAAAAAAAAAGTAAAATAATATTATTATAAGTGTTCACTGCATTTTTTTGTTTTAAATGTGTATTCCTTATGGGTATTTATCCCATTTAAATTATATAATATATAAAAAAAACTTATATAAAAAAATGAACAATTTTTAAGTTTTTTAGTGTATTAAGTATTTATATATATTAACATAAATGTGATGTTAATAAAAGTATGAACTTGTGGAAAAGTGTAAAAGAGGAAAAAGAGAGATAGAGAAAATGTGTGTGTAATGATTTTTCACATAAAAATCTTAGTCAGTTTTTATCAAGAATGCTTTTTATGTGAAAAGGTCTGAAGTTATTTTATTTTTTACTCAAAATATATTGTGTATTCCTTATAATAATAATAATAATTATAATATATACTCCATAAAGACCAACAGTAATCCAATATATTAAAACAATATTCTTGCAAGTTTTGTTTTTATTGAGTATTTACTATACATGATCTATATAATACACTTTCAGTTCATTTTTCCCTACACATTTTATTTCTTTATTGCTTTTTATTTATTTCAAATGTTTAACTATAGTATAAAATAGAATCAACTTAAATGAATTAACTTTTTACATTATTACTATAGAAATTAACACTTTTTTTTCTGGTGTGAATTTATGTTAATATTTTGATTTTATAAATTATTTGTAATAATAGTTACATGGTTTTTAAGTCAAAAACTGCTATACACAGAACAAAAATTAAAAACTTCAATAATAAATGCCCATATAATCACTTGAATGTAAAATTGCATGATTGTTTTCCTTATATATCCTATAGAATAATGTTTTAAATAATATAGTGTGTTTTTCACAAAAAAAATAATAAATTAAAAATTTTATAGTAATTTAAATAATAATAATAATGATATGATAATAATAACACTGTAAACCCCCATTTTTTTTTTTTTTTTTTTCTTAATAGAAATTTAAAATTTAATTTTTTTTAGAACAAGATTTTCATTATTCCAAAGTATTAAAAAAATATAAAGCTCTATAGAAAAGTACCATGTGATATACATTTGGACTCTTGTAAAAAAAAAAAAAAAAAAAAAAAAAAATCTTTCATATATTTAGAAAATTAAAATATAGAAAGAAAGAAAATCAAACTTAAAATATAAGTAAAGCTTTGAAAAATAAAAAATCAGTTTCCATTATGGTTTTTGTGAGTGCATTAAAAAAACAAAAACTGAAATTTTTGTGTCAGTTTTGTGTAATATTTAAAAAATATTAAGTCAAATTCATATTGAAAGTATGTAATTAAAAATTAATTTATATGAAAAAAGGAGAAGTTGATGAAAATAATATAAGATAATGTGTATATGCCATTTTCTAGTTACAAAAAATAAAAAAATAAAAATAAAAACACTGTACATTTCATGCATAAATATGTAGCTAAAAAAATGAATGTATAATTAATAATAATAATAATATTAAATAAAAAAAAAATGAGTGTAAAATGTATAAATATAATATATAATTATAAATAATTAAATGTTACAAAGATATGTATAATATTGTGATAATTGATAAAAAATAAAACAACCTGTATGATATGATTTGTATAGATATGAATATAAAATAAATATTTCAATTTTTAAAAAAATAATTTTTACATATTTTATTTAAAGTCATATAGTAACCCTTTAACCTGCAGTTATATAATTTAATTATTATGTAAATGTTTATATGAAATAAAAACGATAAAATAATTTAAATTATATTAAAGATTCTACTTTTTTCCTACATCTTTTGTATTTATGCTTTAAAGAAAAAGATAATAAGGACTTCTTAATGAAATTGACAATCTTTGTGAGCTAGATAATCAATGATAATAATCCATATAATAAAAGTTGTTAATTAGAATTTCATTTAAGAGTCATGCTACCTATTTTAAGCTTTATAAAATGTTGTAATACTTAAAAATAATTTTAAACTTTGATAGGTATATGATAGAACGTAATAGGTGGTACAAAGAACGTTATTGTGAAGTAGAACGTATACTTAGGGTAGGGCTTTACTCAGATCTGGGCATGCATGAAGTCAGCGAGTCTCTTTCTGTTCCAGTTTTCAACATTATATAGCAGTCACTGAGTGTGTAACATATGCAGGGTGTTTGACTAAATTGTATTTGAAGAAAGCCTGGCATTGAAAATTAACCATTTTCACTTATTTACTGTACAAACCTTAGCCTTTCAATATGTACATGCACACATACTCTTAATAGAAACTATTTCAGTCATATACCCATCGTGGTTGACAATATATATTATAGAGTTTAGAGTAGACAATTATTACAATTAAGGACTTCACTGAAGCTATGTTCCAGAAACCATACAATTTTTAAAGCTGTTCTCAGTATCTCACTGACATCATACTCAGATAAGGCAATTATTCATTTATTTATCTCATAATTAACTTATTAATAATAATAAGTTATTAAAATGAAATCAAACAGCACCTACACATATAGGCAACTTTTTCATCATGTTCGTACTGCGGGTTGCGGACTCAGTAGGATACCTTACACCTGTGAGCTAACAATTATAAGCGCTTTGTTAGAATTATATAACTCTAGAAATTCTGCAGTAATATACAATAATGCCATAAAAATAAAATACAGTATATTTGTGTTGTCTTTCCTTTTTCAGACGTTAATATCTTTTAAAATGAGGAGACTTCAATGCCTGAAGTTATCAATATTACTAATAGTGAATAGAGTTGACTAATAAAGAAAAAACTATTTTGATGCCAACTTTAAGCAATTTTGCTCACATCCACTTCCGTTTCGAATTACTACACATGCGTAGCAAGGAGGAAAGAAGCGGATGTGATCAAAATCACTTATAGTCGGCCTCAATACCGTTGTTCCTTTACTAGTCAATAAAATAATAAACACATCTTCAACAAAACTTACACTTATTGGAGAGTGGGTGGACACAAGACAGTCTAACCTTATACAAGAAGGAAACATGAGCTTAACAGAAGTTATTGCGATTGTCTCAGTTAGCCAACAGCTAGATAGAATAAAGCAATGAACTTGTTATGTTTTAGGGAAAATAATCTTTAATTAAAAATACTTCATATTTAATACATCCGGTTCTATTCGAAATCGGACACATCACTCACAATAAGATGACATTTTTTTATCTTTTTTTTTAGCAATTAATTACGTCACAGCGTATTATAATATACTGCATATGTCATAAGCTAACGTACGCCAAAATTTTGGGGGTTGAGGTGGAACTGGTCACTATATTACAATGATAATTAAAGGATGCGTGTGCTCTAACGCCTGCAATGTATTTTCACCTAAAGGGACCACAGGCCTTCAGACAATCCCTTTTCTCTTTGCTCCGTCGAATTCATCGTAGAGCTTGTATTATTATCAATTTAGGGGTATCAGATATCAATAAGTTTTTTTTTTTTTTTTTTTTTTAAATAAACCATCAAAAAAGTCAGTTTACACAGAAAATACAATATTAATTATATAAGCATCAATATTATTTAAGATTTTTATTTTTTACGTACAATATTTACAAAAGAGTATTTATGAATCACAATACAATAAAATAAATGAAGTTTTATGTTTTTGAGTTAATTCACAGAAACATCAAACCAATTTTATTATTTAAAATGCATTTGTTTTACATAAGCCGATCAAATTAACTGAAAATTCGTAGATTATAAAAACTAATAGGATAAATGCATGTGTACAGTACATTTGCTTTGTCATACATTTTTGTGCACAGCTTATTAAACTAATAATTTTAGTTTTTTTTCTTTTTTATTATATTTTTTTACATATATTTATTTTAAAAAATTAGTTTTTTTTCTTTTTTATTATATTTTTATATATATATATATATATTTATTTATTTAAAAAATGAATAAGTTTGAGAAAAAGAAAAATCTACGTAATTTGAAGTATATAATATTAGGAGTTATTTAAATAAAACATACCAAAAGAATATGAGACAATAAAGGGGCAACATTGTGTGGGGAAAAATTATTAATTTTTTCGTGAGTGTGATAATTTGTTCACTATAGCAAAGGGCAGCTTTGATTTATGTTTATCAGCGTGTTATGTATAAGACTTTTTTTTTAAATCAAATTGAGGTTTTTAAATTCAAACTCTCACCCACTTCAAAATCTCAGACACACGTTTAAATGCACGTCATCATAAAGTGAAAAGCACGCCTCTAAAAATATATAGGACGTGAACGAGCTCAATCAGTCAAAGAAACAAAAGCCGGGTATTAAAAAAGTTACCTCGTCCCAATACAGGATTGGGTTTGGGCGGGCTGAACATACCAGTTGTGCAAGATTTTACAAAAAGATTTAGATTTAGATTTTAAAATTGGGAATAAAATATCATTGCTATTTATATTTTTCAATTTCAACATCAAGTCTACTAAAAAATATTTGTGAAACCAACTTTGCGCTCTTTTTACTGGCGCTTGTTCACGTCCTATAAATACTTTCAAAGTCGCTCTTTTTATACGTTACACAAAAATGCAAATTAACACATTTCAGAGATTTTGAAGCAAGAAATTAAATATTTAAAACTTTAATTTAACTATAGTAAGTCCTAAAGTGGTCACAAATAAACTTAAAATTAAAAGTTATCCTCTATCATCAATTTATGAAGTCACTAAGTCAAGATTAAAATTTCTTTATTTTTTAAGCTGCCAATTTTGTTTGAAAATAATAATTATTTGAAATATTGGAATGTGTACGAGCTGCCACAATTTAGAAGATACATAAAAAGAAGATAATATATGAAATAACATATATAACGAAATTACACAAACTTCGGCACCATAAAGCAAGTATAAATAAAAACTTGAATAAAGTCTCGCAAAAAGTAAACGATAAGTATAAAGAAATGAGCGTTTGGCACGGCCTTCGTTTTCATTATTGACATATAAATAAGGTAGCTACATAGGTGGTAAAGCATTAAACGTTACAATTAAATTAATAAATAGTGTTAGTTATTTTACAAAATAAATATAGAAAAAGAAGAATAACAAATAAATAAATCTATCACAACGGAAGAATAACGCCGTAATATAAAAGAAGCTTATAGAAATTTGTTTTTAAACATGAATATAAGGCACTAATTTGAGATCTACATCCTATTACAAAATAACTTCTTTTTTTTTTCATAGTGTGGAATCGATATAAACAAAAATAGCAAGGAATAACATAAATAATATATAGACTATTTTAACATTAATTAAGTGAATTAATAATCGTTTTAAAGTAGCGTAAATATTTAGGTTTATACAAAGTTTAGGTCTCAAAACTGAAGAAGAAAAAAAAAGAGGGTCTAAATATTTATATTTTACAATTCATTCCACCTTATACATGTGTATTAAAAATAATTTCTTTAATGTTAAAACTAAAACAGTAATGCACGTTTATATACAGTACAGAAGTTTAGTATAGAAAAATATATTATGTAGTGTGTATTATAGCTTGTAGCTTCCTATGTATAGCTTTGCACTTTAAGTTTTAACTTCATCGACATACATTAATATTATATTTTATTTCTTTGCATGCACGCCAAAATGAACGAAATGCACTGTCAACAGGCTTGTGCACAATTTAGATATCAAAAGATATCTTGCGACATAGCATTATTGCATGATTACGTTATATTTCAACGATTATCAAAATAACGATACGTCCGTTGGGGTTATATATTTTGAGGTAAGTATATTGTTTGTACAGGGTTATTAAATATTATTTCACCCAAATTAAACTATTGAAAATTTTGCAGACTGTACATCGAGAAGTGAATATAACGAAATCTTTAATACGTGATCATATAAAAAAAAAAAAAAAAAAAAAAAAAAAAAAAAAAAAAAAAACGGATCTGGAAAAAAATTATTCATTTCCTTCCCATGAAAAAAAAAATCGTGTTCCAACAGGGTTCCATGGATCATAGTTGGAACCCACTTAGAATGCTAAAGGATCATATTGAATAACTATGTTCCAACTGGGTTCCATGTGCATTCCAAGTGGGTGCCAAATCTCATTTGGCACCCACTTGGAACATATAATAAAAATGATAAAAAAAAAAAAAAAAAAAAATACAATATAGCAAGAGGGGCAATTAAGTTAGATTTTTTTTTTTTTTTTTTTTTTTTTGAAGTCTCACGGTCTCCTGGCAATGGGCTGCTGCTGCACTCTCTTGTGTTAAAGTTAAAAGTTTGGTCGAGCTATATAAAGCTACAACATGCAAGTCGCCTGACGGACTTGATTAGCAGTTTCTAAAATCAATTTATCTGAATAAATATTGAAATTAATTAATTATGTTAAAAGTAATTAATTAATGCTCATTATTTCCTCTACATTTTCGATACTTTAAAATGTTCAAATTCTAAAACTTCCGCATTTTACTTGCTGAATTATTGGTTTTGAAACTAAAATTTTTAATTATTAATATTAAACTACAAATTACAGGCATAATTCTATCTTACAAAATTTCAAATCATAATGAAACACATAACATTTAAACTATTTAAGTACACACAATTTACATTTTTTACTATTTAATATTTTTAAGTATTTATAAATGCTTTTTCATTATTAAATAAAAGATTAATTAGACCGTGGTTAATTTTTAATCTAAATAAGTTACTTAAATGAGCTATATATTCTATATACGAGGACAATTTTTCCTTTTTGTAGTATATTATTATACTACAATTATTATTAATTGTACTGAACTGAATTATATAATTATACTCTGTAATATTTCAACGTTATAAACTATGTAAAATCTATTCAAATATTTAAAAAAAAAATCAACTTGCATAGAGAAATTAAAACTGCGAAGTGCATATATGCATATAGGATATAGGCCTATAAACATATCATTAAATATTTTTATAATTATTTTGCAATATATGTAACGAATTTTTTTTTTTTTTTTATAATTATTATTATTATTTTTTTTTTTGCTGTCATCAATACAGTTTATAAGAATTGTATGCCACGTAAATTTGTGAAAATGTATATTGATTACACTAAAATTGCATTAATTAGATCAATATGACGTAATATTTTAATTTTAATTATTATAAAGTATGATTTTGATGATATTTTTGGAATGCACTTGGAACATACTTTTTTTGGAATGCATTCGGAATGCATTCCTTTTTTTCATTTTTTAAAGAGGAACATAGTGGAACATATCGGAACCCTAATGGAATGCATTCCAAATGCATTCCAATAATTTGGAACACTGTGCGAACAGTGTTCGCACACACTTTTTTTTTTCATGGGTTGACGATTGTAACTAAAACTAGGTCCGCAAGGTGAGCGTCAGATCGGCATCATCGCCTTTGATTGTGCGCGAGTAATCTATCCTATTGTTTCGTTAATTCTTCGTCTGTGTCTTGTTAATTATAACCACTGTATTTCCAACTATCTGTTCTTCCTTTTCCACTAAAAAATCCTATCGCACACAATCTCCATCATCATAAAATCATCCTCAAAAGTGAACCTGGTAGGCGAGTACCACCATTTTGAAAATTCAACCATGTGGGTTTGCTTCTCCCAACATGTCAGGAGTTGTCCGCATTCCAAAAACCTAATATTCTTTCCTTTGTTTTAATGTTTCCTCTCCCCCTCTTGACTTCATCATCCATATCAAGTACTCCAACCACAAGTGCACTGAATTAGAGACTGAGTAGAACTATAAAGAAAGCAAATATAGAACTTTACAAAGTTAAAAAAAAAGTAAAGAAGAAAGCGAAGAAATTGTAGTGAAAAAAGTGGGGAAAAAAAAGTAGAAATAACCAGTGTGGTAACATATAATGCAGATCCTGGCCTCTCTGGCCAAAAATTACTTAATTAGACCCAATTAGCAGATCTTGGCAGCATAATCGAAAGATTTTGCCAACGACAGAACAGAACGGAATCTGTATGTATACAGAATCCTGTTCGTTTTGTCAACCCAGAACAGAAGAAGAAGAAGTAACTAAAACTATAATTATGTAAATCGATTAATATTATTTATTTTAATGTCCGTATAGCCTTTCTGTATAGCTTCCGTATTGTAAGTGTTTTGTACGATATAAATACAATATTTCACGACGAAGCTACACTATCTAAATTTCAAGTGAAAAAATTCACTTTTTATTTTGAGTTATACTGTAGACTATGTCTTATAGTATAATAGTCTAGGTCGCTGTTAATAATAACACATTGCTAAAAAAAAAAAAAAATTATCGTGATATTTTTTAATATACTTCTTCCATATACGCACGCATAGGAAAATCTCACTATTACACAATTAAACCAATAACTAAAAATAATAAAAAGAAAAGAACAAATACCTTCATATTGTTGATCTATGAGAATATCACTTGTTAAATAATGTCACTATTGCAAATTTCTATCAAAAAATAGTTTTAAAATTACTAATCATTAAGTTTTAATTAAAAAAAAATGTTTCAATTTCTAATGCACGTCTACTCACTTCACTTGATTGAGCCAAACTAAACTCCAAAGGTGCGCAACGAACGTGTTTACGCGCAATAAAAGGAAATTGGGCGCATTACTCTTTATCATCATATGTTGGACTTTGTAACATTATGCAGTTGGACGTAAAAAAAAATTGCACCTTACTTTTTTTTATTTGAAAAATATATTAAATTTATAAATACGGTTAAATAGTGTAACTTATTTAATATTTTAAAAAAAATCGTTTTTTTTTTTCTTTTTATTGTATCAAAATATTGGTAAAAAAAAATCAAAATTACTTTTTGTACGGTTAGAAATGATATATAATTTACTGCAGTGCAAAAAAGTTTAAATAAAAAAATACGTAAGAGTGGAAACGTCATAGACGCATCGTTATCTTGATAATTTATAAGTGCATTTATAAAAATGTGTGTTTTTTAAGATGATAAGATAAATAATATGAATAAATAATTTCATTAATTTCTAAATTTTGTGCACACACGGTTATAATCACTCGCGTATATAATTCTGTCAACGTTCATTTTGACGTTCATTTACATAATAAAATATTTACATATTTCAAATTAACCTTATGACCTTTTTGATTAAGTACCTATAAATTTTAAGTTCAGCAGGGTTGCGCGGTGCTGCTGTGGGTCACGTCTTGTGTGTGACGTACTGCATCGTGCACGCTGGGGAAGACGCACAGGGCGTCATTGCCGGTCAGTAAACTGCATCGTCTTAGCTGTTCGTACACTGGACCTATATAGGGGTGTAGGCAAATTGTTAGGCTTGGTTCTCATGGAGTTCAATTTATATACATATATTTATATGTATGTTAGTAGCAAATAATGACTTAAGACCAAGGCTTGTTGTAACAACCAATTTTACTATGAACTGACTGATTCATAATAAAATTTCTTATCATTCTTATTCATATTGTTATCGTTTTCACCCATTTTAAGATTTGAGAAATAATAAAGAGTTCCTGTCTATTCTGCAAACTATAGAGATAGAACTACAGTTTACTTAACAGAGGACTACCCAGGTATCCTCCTTTGATAGCTAAAAATATTCTTTTATTTCTGTAAAAACTTATTATTTGTAAAACAAAAAACTCTTTCTTACAGTTTCAAATTACAGCATTCATATATTAGTAAAGCTAAAATAATTTAGGCAAAAATTTTGAAAGTTTTGTAATACCAAAAATTAGTTTCTTGCTTTTTTTTAAAAAAAAAAAAAAAATTAATTTTTTTTATTTACAAAAAAAAAGTTAATTTTTTATTTACCTGAGCATCCAGCAAGGATAAGATCAACTCCTACTTCTCGGTACTCATCTCTGAGGGACTTAAGTAGAGATGCTGCAGAAGGGTCCAGACTGCTAACCGCGGACATATCGAGCACGATACTCAGCACCTATACAAGTGAGTCAATCATTACAGTAAAATGTAAAGAATAAAAATTATACGACGAAATAGTTTACCTTCTCTGAGTTTGTAGATGAAGTAACACTGTTGGAACGAGTATCGCCTTCAAATGCAAAATTTGTCTTTCCACTGCTGAAATCGATTTCTTTATTCTTAATATTCTTTTCCTAAAACAAAATGAACATTAATTTAAAATAATATAGAAATTAAAATGTTTTAAATTGGCATACAATCAAATTCATTGCATATAACTCAAAATTATTAAATGCAACTATGACATTATGCGTGAACAAGTTATTAATTTAAATTACATAAGTTTATTATACAATTTATTTATTAGTTTACAATAAATTAAATTCGTAAGGAGCTATTTTTACGCTTAAAATGAATTTTTGGTATACGCTTTAAAAAATATGTGCATTCTTATACGTGAATATTTATGATTTCATAATAAAATTGAAAATTTTCAAAATTGTTATTTTATTTCTTTCTCCAACAATCACTATACAAAACAATGATCTGCTAAGGTTAACATGTACAAAAGAGAGAGAGAGAGAGAGAGAGAGAGAGAGAGAGAGAGAGAGAGAGAGAGAAACGATCGTCAAACTTACATAAATTAAAACACTTTAAAAATATCGCACTTTGAAATATTATTGCAATTAAAATTATTCTTTTATGTCACATTTGTAGTGAAGATGCTTACATTGACTTTATTAACGTTTCAGTCCAAAATTGTATACTTCAAATCGTATGTATTGTATTGTAGCTATATGATACTACTGCTACCACTCACCTGGTGTAGTTTCCTTGCGATTTGCCTAAGACGACGACGCAGTTCACGTTGTGGAGTAACCCCAGATAAACGTGCCAACTCCTCACGCAGTCTTTGCCTCGTGGCAAAGTTAAGAGCACCGCAATAATGCATGATCTTCATACCACAAATCTCACGAGCCTTGATAATGGAAATAAATAATAATAATTAAACTGCATTGTAACAATATTTACTTAAACATATAATTAATTTTAAAAAATTACACTCACCGCCTTGTACCGATCAATATCAAGGTAGAGGTCGGTATTAGGTACATGACCAAGTAAACACGTGTATGCCTTCATCCCCTGTAATAAAGTAAAGAAATATTAATAATATAGATTTGCATATTATCAAGAAAGGTAATGAGGTTATAAATAAATATATACCTGCATAAATACTCTGCCAGCAGAAAGAAGAAAACCAATGAAAAGTCCGTAGTCAATGTCGACGACTACAACAGAGAGAAAGACGCATACCCAGAGAGCACCGTCAGCTCGAGAGAGGCGCCAGAAGGTTGGTAAGTCACCAATCTGGAGAAGTACTGACCGAAGAGCTACTATGATGATGCACGCGAGGACAGCCTATATAGCAACATAATTGACCAATTAAATTTAAACAATAAAAAATAAATTAGCGATTTTTCTTTATTCTGTATGGAAACAATAAATTACGTAATTTATGCGCTGGTTGAACTGAATGAATTATATATTTTATAGAGCATAAATGTTGCCATTTTGGAGTAACATAAGTTATTATGTTGTATTATAATCACTGTGCAATATAGCATAATTAAGTTATGCATAAATATTGCATTATAAATTATTAAATATTGTGTATTTATTTTTGTCCGAGCGTTAATCGTAAAACAGAAAAGAAACGAAGAACTTTAAAAATTGATTAGATTTTTTATAACAATTTTTTTTTTTTTTTTTTTTTTTGTCTCAAAAGTGTATGCATAAAATTTATCAGAAACAAATAAAACGAGGTTATATACTGTAAGAAATAAGCTGTGAATGAATTTTAAGCAATAGGGCAGATATCATAACAGGCATTTTATTTTCCTCTTAATTTGCAATAAAAAAAAAAAAAAACTGCGAAACATAAATCATATTTTTAGTAATTTATTACTTCCATACATGTTTTAATTTCAAATTAAAATTAATTATTATTACAGACAATATTATTAACCTTAAAATTGATTAAGCCTTTTTTTATTTTTCTCTCTCTATACTAAAAATAATTATAATTTATTATAATATTCTAGTAAAACTGGTTTTATAGTTTCTACGTCATACTCCAGATTTGTTATGATAATTTTCGCGTAATTTTAAAGTTAATAACAATCGCACACTATTATATTATACATGTACATTACATACAAGTTTAGTACACGGTCAAGTTTTTTTTTTTTTTTTTTTTTTTTTTTTTTTTTTTTTTTTTTTAATTAAATCCTCTTGTGAGGTTAAAGAAGGATATAAATTTCCTCTTAATTTTTCTACAAGTATTATTATATATTTTTGTTTCAAATTTTGAAGGTGAATTTTGAATAAATTGTATAGAATTACAATTTATGGATTATATGTATCATATACTTTGTACTTGAAAAGTTATATTGAGATATTATACTTCATATTAATCAATAAATCAAACCCAATGCAGTTTAGTTAACTAATTAATATGCAATACAATATATTTTATGATTTATTAAAATTTGCAGTAACCTCTAAAAAAAATTGATACTATACTTAAATATTACGTATCACTTTATCTTATATACAATGTCATATATAAATATAAATGTGTAAAATGAAGTTATAAACTTGCAATAATAATAAAACATGTCATTGACATAAGGAAAACAAGTTTGATTTTTTTTTAACGTTTGTTTAAAGGTGGTTGGACCACTTTACTTTCATTCACACATGAGTAAATTAACCCTGACCTTGCTTGTATAAAGTGCACTTACCCGCGGTAGTGGAGCAAAGAAGTCTGCGATCCAAAGTAAAGTGACCACGATGATAAGGCCAGACACAAAAGCCGTCACTTGAGTACGGCCACCCACTCCTTTCGCTACGATACTACGACTCAGGGACGCAGCAAATGCGATACATGAGAAGAAAGCTCCAACTATGTTTCCAACACCCTGTAATATAAAAGTAAGTTAATATACAGCTTTGTCATATTTATTTAGGAAATCATAATAGTTTTCTCATTAAAAAAGCTTTATTGTGTTCACTAAATTTGCTATACAGTACAGTACAGTACAGTACAGTACAGTACAGTACAGTACAGTACAGTACAGTACAGTACAGTACAGTACAGTACAGTACAGTACAGTACAGTACAGTACAGTACAGTACAGTACAGTACAGTACAGTACAGTACAGTACAGTACAGTATACAGTACAGTACAGTACAGTACAGTACAGTACAGTACAGTACAGTACAGTACAGTACAGTACAGTACAGTACAGTACAGTACAGTACAGTACAGTACAGTACAGTATACAGTACAGTACAGTACAGTACAGTACAGTACAGTACAGTACAGTACAGTACAGTACAGTACAGTACAGTACAGTACAGTACAGTACAGTACAGTACAGTACAGTACAGTACAGTACAGTACAGTACAGTACAGTACAGTACAGTACAGTACAGTACAGTACAGTATACAGTACAGTACAGTACAGTACAGTACAGTACAGTACAGTACAGTACAGTACAGTACAGTACAGTACAGTACAGTACAGTACAGTACAGTACAGTATACAGTACAGTACAGTACAGTACAGTACAGTACAGTACAGTACAGTACAGTACAGTACAGTACAGTACAGTACAGTACAGTACAGTACAGTACAGTACAGTACAGTACAGTACAGTACAGTACAGTACAGTACAGTACAGAGAGAGAGAGAGAGAGAGAGAGAGAGAGAGAGAGAGAGAGAGAAACATGTGAAACAAATTACTAACTCCATCTGTATTAACAATGAGTTTTGCGTTTGTTTTTATATGTATAAAAAAATAATATTAATATTAATAACATTTGAATTCTTAAGCGTGAAAGCCATGAAAAAAAGATTAATTGATCGTAGATTATGATTTTATTTACCAAAGCCAACAGTTCTTGATTAGGATCAACCTCATAATTCTCTCCACGAGCAAGAATAAGAGCCATCGACATGAGTGTCGCGTAAGAAACCACGGCTGCGATGAAACTGTCCAGAAGAAGTTGAGGCACCAGACCAAGATAAGGTGCCGTTGGTTTTGGAAGCCTAATTAAAAATAATAATTACAAGAATAAGTATATTCCACTTTTATGAAGAAATGTTAGTTTTCTGGAATACATTTAAATTGTACATTATTGCCAAGTAATTAACTTACCCGGTGGGAATGTGACCGATGGGTGGAAGTCCGTAGTCCTCAGGTAATTGCAAAGCAGATGAGGCGAGTACGCCGGCAACCACGAGAAGTAGTTCACACGGGAATGGAACTCGAGTCAATTTAGCAAGCTTCGGCTGTCAATACATTGTTAATAACCATGAGTTAACGTTACTATTAATTTATTAACAAGCAATTGCATTTATATTGAATCTACTCTGTGATGGATAGAGCAATGGTATACTAAACCATATTGATAAGTACAAATAATAATAATTAATAATGCATTAAAATAAATATCACAGGCTATACGTAAAAAATAATAATAATATTAATATTAAATATTAAAATCTGATTCTTCTCCCCCTCGTATATATAACGATACACTAAATACATACGTAAATACACTGAACGCAGAAGTCAAGATTTGATGTTACTAGAGGTCAGTCTTTTGTTATCCAAAACCAGGGGATACTGTGAATCTTCGTGATCTACAGTACCATCCGCATAACCTATACTTCCAATATAAATAGAAACCTAACCCTTTGCGTGACAGATTATACTTCGGCTACTTTCTTTTATACCCACAATATATTAAAAAAAGTGATATATTTGTATACGTTAACCATCGTAAGAAACATCGTTAGAATAATGAGAAAACAACGATGACATTTTTGCTATAAGCGTCTACTGCAAGGGCGTATGTATGAGGGGGTTTGGGAGTTCGACACCCGTCAGAGGATTAAAAAGGTATGATTAAAGGGAGTGTTGTTCTCACCCTCACTTGACCTCTCGTCGCAAAATTCTAGCTATATACGCCACTGTCTTAAATAATATTTTCTTTACTAAAACGTAGGTTTCACGATGGGCGTACGATTCTATAGGTAAATCGACGTAGTTTGATAGTGTTACCTTAATGATGAGCACGTTGAGGGCGAGCATGGCGATGCACAGCGCTGAAACTACAAGTGCAGTGTACGTCGTGGTGCGCTCTTCAGTACTGGAGAACACCAAGTGGTCCACTATCTCGATGTAAGTCTGAAATCATCTCTCACACATCACGTACCAACTGTTACATATTGGGGATACATGAAGAATTGACTGTGAATTTACTTATGATAGAAATACCATAGCATTGTTATACAATAAGAAAAAAAACGACCATATTAAATATTTTATTTTCAGAAGTAAATATATTCTAACAAAATTAATTGTATAATTTTATTCATACGCTATAATTTGGGAAAATTTACTAAGAAATTGTAAGTAAAAACATATATTAGGTATTACGGTCTATTTGCCCGATCTAATATAAGAAAAGAACTCGTTGGAACTGCAGGGAAATAAAATAATAATAATAATAATAAAAATTAAAATTAAACAGAAAATTTTACAAAAAGTTTATTTTACTATAATCAATTTATAGATACTGTCAATCAGATATTGAAATTATTTTAATAAATTGTAAAATTATAATATCTTTTAGTTAAAATTATATACAAAAATGAAAAACCGAATTCTAAGATTTTTATATTTTATTATTTTGTCCTTTTCAAAAGGATATTTGATCAACACATATGATCGAACGTGATTCTTTTGTTATTGTTTTTTTTATTAGATACAACAAGTGTCCTCTTTAATCTTTATAATGTATTGACTTATATTTATGAGAGATACTTAGTACGTATATATGTATACGCTATATGTCTGGTCAATAATCATTAATCAAATTGTGTGGTTCATATACAGTACTGTATATAGCAATACGCTTTAGAAATATCTATCTTGTAAACTTTTATGACGATATAATTCTGTTTCATTCAGGATTTGACTGGTTAAATCTGAATAATATGTTTATATATTTTACTCTCACATCAACTAATTGCTGTAAAAAAATAAAAATTCCAATAAATCATTAGGTCAATTATGACTCAGTAAAATTAGTATTAACATTATATTATAATGATACTTTATATAACTGGTAATTTATTTGGTGATACACGTACGTATATAGATAAATGTAAAGGTGACCTATTAACCTTGCACTGAAGTTCATTATTACGTTCCGGTACCTTATCAGTAATAACAAAAGTAAAGAATGAAAGCATGATGTTCTAATAATAGTTACTATTAGGAATGTCATTCCTTGATACTGATGTAACAAAAAGCATGTTTGTATAATGTAATGCAATAGAAAGATAAAAGTTAAAAAAAAAACTTTTTTTTTAATTTATTAAAATATAAATAAAAAGTTTTATAACATACTAAACATTGCAGGGAAAGTTTATTTAGAATATTTAATCTTAATGTAAATTGAATGTAGAAATCTGTGTATATTACTCGATGTTTGATAAAGAGTTTTTTATGAGTGGGATATTTCGCAAGACCTTGACTACGAAAGTTAATGTTACTATAGTGTATATGATAATGTTATAGGTTCTATACTTACGTAAATAAGTTGACCTGGTCCAGTGTAACGTCGTGTGGACACTCCCAAGATTTGCTTGAGCTGCGTGGTAAAAATATGGATTCCAGCTCCACATGTAAAACTATTGACAAGTGCGTCTGAGAGCAGAGCAGATACAGCTCCAAGTCGTAAACCCCACATCAGTAACTGAAAACATTAGGGGAGAAATTAATCAGTCACTCTAGTTTTATTTAATTGTAAAATGCAAAAAGTAATAGTAAAAAAACACAAGAATTATAATAGCATAAAATTTCATTTTTGCAGTATAACTGCGAGATTTTATTGAATGTTTTATTATTTTAATATATGTTTTTTTTCAACCAAGAACTGTTGTACGGAAATTATCTGTGACTTCTGTGAGTGAAAATGCTCCATAATTCTCTTGCATTAACATGTAATATAATAAAAATTATTTTATAAATATATTTTTTAATTATTTTGTATGCTGTAATCTCTAAGAAAAAAAAAGCAAACAAAACAGCCACTATAAAAATGATTAAAATTTAAAATAATAATTAAATAAGTACAGAAATATATGTGTATAGAAATATAGATCAGCGTTTCAATAAAATTAGTATTTTTATTGTTTCTCATTCTTAAATAATTAAGGAAAATATCTAATTTCGAATAAAATTAACATATATACAGTATAGTCTGTGTATGGATGTAATTTACATAACATATTTAGTTATATTTAGTTTGATTTAGTTATATATAGTGGAGCTGATACATTGATACATTTTAAATTATTGCAATAATTTGTATTTGTAATTGTTGGAACAAAAAAAAAAAAAAAAAAAAACACAAAAAGAATAAGAATGGAGGTTATCAGCTTAAAAAAATGGTTAAAAAAATTCTGTCTTAAAACACGTAAAAGTATGCCTAGTATTTCTCATTTAAATTTCTCCGTAATCAGTGGAGCAGTTTTCTCAAAAATCTCAAAAAACGTGTATTTCCCCATAAGCGTAATGTCAAATTAGGGGACCCTCAGCTTTCCCTGCGTCTCCCCGCACGCTAAACCGATAAGCTCCATTATAAAAGACAAGACGTTTGAATGCGAGAAAAATAAAATCGTTCATTTCTTTCTCGTGCGTTTACTATAAAACACCATTAGCTAAAACAATTACAGCAATAATATAAAGATTATGTGCCTCATTACTGTAGATTTTATTAACGCATAAATAATAAATTCAAACAAATCGTGTCTTTTATTACAGTATCGTTAACACGTGTTTATATGGGTTGTGTTTTCTTATACTAATTACAATAAATAATTTCATTATTTACTTCAATACATTTTTATTGAGATATGATTAAAATATTTATCTTATAGCAATGTTTTTGTTTGCTAGCTGGCTGACACACATATATGAACCTAATAATTATGACATTCAATTGTTCCGAGCACGTTGTGAATGTCAGTATCATTTGTTTGTTGCAAAATATCATAACTCAGTAATAAGATTCTTGTTAGTATTTTCGCGATAACTCATTAGTCATCTATTACGTATTTTGCTATACTGAAAAGTGAAAACAAAGATGCACAAACAAATAGTTTTACATCGTATAAAGTCACGTTGTTGTTCATAGTGCTGAGCTTTGTTGTCTTCTTCTTCTTCTTCTTTTTTTTATTGATTTTCCTAAATTTTAGGTTATAAGTAATTATTGAAGATGACCAAAAAATTTTAAGGGGTGATTTTATTGCATATTATACTAAAAGAATTCACCATTCTGAATCGATCGATGAGTTTTTTTTTTTTTTTTTTTTTTTTTTTTTTTTTTTTTTGAGTTCATTGTCCAAATAAACATTCCTTAATTCCTTGCACTTTTGCAGTAATGTGCACGCAAAAGTTACCGGCCGTAACATCATATCGTGATATTTAAAAATAATAATTAAAAATCCTGATATCAAAAATTACAAAATCACACATGAATCGATTTGAGATAATTCATTCTTTCAGAACAATACTTAATAAAAAAAAATCCTGGTCTTCCTCATTGACCTTAAATTAAATCGAAAACATGGAAGGGCGAGATTTAGTCTGTCTAGTTTTAATTTGCAATTCAAAAATCATATTCGTATTTCACCGTTCGTAAGGTGCAATAAAAATAACGACTCATCGTTGCCTGCTATTTTTCCAACATGCGGGTATAAAAAATTGCATTAAAATTTTTAAATAATTTAAAAAATATTTTTGCAATCAAAAAACAATACGCCGCTGTCAATTGTATCTCTCCATGAGGTGCATATAAGACTTATAATTCAGTGATTAGCTTACCTGCCATAGCGCAACTAGTAAAGTAAGAGTAGAGCCAACTTCAATGTCAGAGTACATAACAAATTCAGTGCCATTTTGTGACGTCACAGGGTGCGTATACACAGGATTATTGGCATAATTCACCACCCCACGTCCTACCAGCAGTGAGATCACAGCGAATGTACCTAAAGAGATAAATCATGCAAATAAGTTTTAAACTGTTAACAATTAAAGTTCTTGGTAAATAATCTTTGATTTAAAATATTTATGGTGCTTATAATTTGTCGTAGAGGTCATACAGTTCATGTTAAGAGAAGAGCAAATAATATCGATAACAATTACTAAAGTGATATACTTTTGAATGTGAATTAAAATTAAATACGACTAAAAAAAAGTACTTAAAAAATGTTCACGCGTACTTAAACAATGGCTCATGATATTTATATATATTTTTTACTTCTATTTACTTCAATTATCATAACTGGTACAACGTGTTTTTATTTAATACTTTTATTGATTCAAATCTTGGCTTTGGTTTAGTTTTATATTAATAGAAAATACGTCTCGTGTGAACACTACTTTTTTTTTTTTTTACTTTTTTTTTAGCAAGCTGAAGTAAAAGAAATCTTATTTCTAAAACAATTTATTATTACTTTTTTATTATTATATATTTCATGCTTTAATTATTCATTATTATGTACGTAAACAAAAAAATATAATATATTAATGTTTAACTCAATAATACCCCAGGAATGCAAATTTTAAATATAGGTCATGAAAAGGAAAAGTTTATAATGTTGTTAATGACATCATTAATAAATCAAGGGTGATGGAATTGCACAAAAAAAAAAGTGACAGTTAAATAAGGAAACGTGACTGACGAGGAAACAAGTGTTGATGACCGTGAAGAGGTTATTGAGAAAAATTTGCAATGTAAACAAACTTTGCATTCATTCATAATAAAAATCAATAACAATGCGAACTATTTATTATTTTGCATTTCTTTTGGTGAAAACACTGTTTCATTTTGAATCTTGTTTATTACAACGATATCTGATACCTTATGTCATATTATGTGATATTCTAAATCGTATTGTGTGAATCAAAACGCACCTGAAGAAATATAAATTATATTTTCTATAAAGCAATTCATTATGTTAATATAGTAGTTTTAAGCTGCTGAATAGAAATGTTATTTATTGATACCTATAAAACATAAAAAAAAATTTAAAAAAAAAACTGTTTTAAAAAAGCATAAAATTGTATTATGAAACTTTATTAGCACAGCAAATCAAGATTTAATGGAAGTTATGAATGAATCAATATTAAAAATAATTTGCAGACAAACTTACCCATGGAATTATGTCTGGAAGTGCCAAGTAAGATGTAAGGAATGACGGGGAAAACGGCCATGTAGATACCAACTGCAGCAGGAACGTGGGCTAACAGCGCGTATGCAAGACCTGTGAGCACCGCAACAGTCAAGGTCAAGCAAGGTCACGGTACGAATAGAAGCATGCGAATGCAGAAAATAACAAAAAAGAAGGAAAAAGAAGAAGAAGAAGAAAAAAAAAAAAAAAAAGGAGAAACAACTATAACGTAATATCATAATTTAATATTATATATTACAACATAATTATGTATTGAATATGTATACACAGTACAGTACACGTATAAAATGTAATGGGTAAAATTTTGCTACTTTTAACGATGATGCAGTTGCTATCTATTCTATTTTTAGACCTGACGAAGTCATACAATTGTACTTAACGAGTTTCTCCCCCGACCCCTCTATACTCTGTCTCTGACCATTGATTTTGTTTTTGTTATTTTAATGACGTCTATTTTTCTTATTGCAGGTCGTGGTGAAAACTTTTTTTTTTTTTGTTTTGATGTCCATGCATAACAATAAGAATAAAATCAAGCAGACTTGTTTTTTTAAAAACATGACAACTATAATAATTGTTTATCTTTTGCGGTGAAGTAGTGCGTTATCCCTGTTTTAAAATATCCGTTCTGATAATGTCGCGTGATCAGGAAATTATATGCTACTTTTATATAATATATAATGCGTTTGATTTTATGGTTTAATATCAAGAAAATTAAAATCCCTGCATTTTTTTTAATAGAAATAAACTCTAAAATTTTTGACCTACACCTTCAAATACTTTTTCTAATCACACTAAAATAGTACTTCAGTTTTTCCGCTCATATGGAGTAAAGCCAAAACTTTTGCAATTTGTTGGCCGGGACCCATTTACCAAAATATATCTCACGTTTTAGTTAACATTACCCATTATTATTATTACTCCTTTCATCTCAATCATCATTAAAACAAAAATAGCAAAAATCACCAAGATAATGCAAATGTAATTGAATTAGAATGCCATGTATCATAAAAATAATTTCATAATAATATTTTTGAGGTCTTTAAAAGTAATAAAACTTCATAGCGTATATTAAGTAATATAATAATATCTTTTTAATTTAAATACTATTTTTGACAACTTATTTATTATTTACTATAACTAAACATCAATAACTCTCTTTTTTAAAAACAAAAATAATTTCAACATAGTATAATTATAAATTATCTATGAGCATTATGTTTATTGAGAAATAATATAAAAGTAGTACTATACTATACAGTACACATACTATATGATTAAATTAACATTATAAACTACTGTAATTGAAATTGATTAATATATGTTAATATTAAATATACACATATATGAATGTGAGTCATTATAAAACTTATAAGAAGATAGCTATCTTTATGATACAGACAAGAAAATTCAATGTCACGTAGAAAAAAAAAAAAAAAAAAAAAAAAAAAAAAAAAAAAAGAACAAGTAAAAGTTGATACAATATTATTATGTCCTGTAAGTATAAAGTATTGACCTCTTATTATTATTTAAACTTACCTTGTGGGATTTGCATGATGGCCACAGTTACCCCAGCTATGAGATCACAGGGTAAATCTTCACGTATATTATATCTTGGTAACCAATCAAAAATTGGTATATTTTGTTTAATTACTTCTTTTGCAGAACATGTACATGTATTTTTCAACCACCTTTGAAACCCTGACATAAAAAAGAACCTTGATTTTAGATATATATATTATTATTATTATTAACTGTATTTGAAATAATATTTTTAGTGGTGCAAATATTATTATTATTTAGAACAGGGTTAATAATAATTCATGGTTAATATTTTTTAAAAATATATTGATGTATATTAAATAAAAATGGTATTGAATTCAAAAATAATACATAGATCTTTATACATACAATTAATATTATTGATTTGATCTCAATATTCGGGGTTAAATTTTAAGTTTCGAGGTTAATAACAAGTATAGTTTGTAGTGTATTTTACAATTATAATATTTTTGTTAGTTATTTAATTTAAACAAGGACAATAATTTGTATTATTATTATTGTTAATAATAAGGACTTGCTTAATTATATGGAACAAAACTAAATTCACTTGACTTGAATTATTAAGTACCTCCTTATTCTCTCTCTCTCTCTCTCTCTCGCTTAAAAATATTAAATCTCCTTTTCATAAATAGAATTATAAGAGAAAAAAAACTTAAGATTTTATTAAAAACTCTTATATATAAAACAGGTTTTATTTGCTAATTTTGTTAAGATTAACGTTCAGTCAAATAATATGTACGAGAGTAAGAATAGGAAAAACGATTTTCATTTCAATATTTTAAGAAAAAAAAAATATATAAATTAGCTTAAATCTTAAAGGTAAATTTGCAAACTCATGACATATCAGAATTAAAGTTTTTTTTTTTTTGTCATAAACACATTAAATTTAATATGTCCCATTCCCACGCTTTCTGACGTAAAATATACATACAAAATAATTAAATATAATATTATTACATGCATAATAATGTATCTTACTATTGCGTGATGGTCTCGCATACTCCGAAACGTCATGGAACTTTTCTTGTGACAATACAGGACGTTCTACTTGAACTTGTACTTGATCACCTGGACTCGAAGCCATGCTAGTGGTTCACGATATAAACAAAATCACCTGTATAGCGTGAGCAACTTAGTATTATTATTAAGCTCCAGTCACATGGCAATAAGCATGACTGTATATTTAATCTTTTGGTTTCAATTTTGGCACTTTTATTTTCTGATTTATTGATTTTTATTTAAATTTAGACAATACGTATATATAAAGTTTTTTGTATACTTATTTTTATACTAATTTAATTACTGTACTTGACATCATCAATTAACGATGTTGTTCAATAGAGCTTTAATTTATTGAGCCATTGCATAATTAAATAATTATTCAATAGCATTACAATTAATAAGCAATACAATTAAATTAAAAAACAAATCTATTACAACACAATTCCATCAAACATTCATCAAATAATGCATGAAAATACGTAATATAATACAACTTTAGAAACGGTAAACTTTTCATTTTCATTTATTCTAAATAAATTTATAAATTAGACAAAAATATATAATAAAAATAATTAGTTATTTAGGTTCTAGACCAAAGTTTTTATTGCATGATTTGAAAAGGCTTGATTTTGTTTTAATAATTTTGTTTATTTCTGGATTCATTCTGGAAGTTTATTAGTTATTTATTATTTTTAAGTTTTGCTAAGAGGTGCTAAAAATCACTTTCAAAACTATGATATCTCCATTAAAAGTTATTATAGGACATTTAAAATAACAATTCAAAACTAAATAAAAGTTTAAACAGTTCTTTTGAAAAATCTAACATATCACATTAATTACTATAAAAATCCATCATTTTCAGAATATGCCTTAAAATTTTTTTATTAAGGAACATAATAATAACATACACATTTCATTTCATGTAGAAATTTCCCAAAACAATTACTCACCAGATAAATGTTTATAATATTGTTGATATTTTCCGTCACTTGAGTTCCAGTAAAACTAAAGTCATGAACGTGAATGAGAACAAGTGAGTGAGAAGTGTGAGAGTATAATAATACAGATTGTGATTACTGCGAGTAAAGTCGCGCGACTCGCGGGGCAGTTTACGTATATAGAGGTGGGGAGAAGCTCTATACCAACACTAGCGACATTAAACATTAACTATTTTGTTTTGTCTTATATTAAACCTTGAAATCATTATTAAAAATCCATTCTTCTTCTTATTATCATACTACAAATATAATAATAACATTCAAGTGATTTTTTTGTTATTGTTGTTATTTTAATTTTATTATTTAATTATTATATTATCTTACATAAGATTCTGTTACTTTTTACGCAATATAATATATACAATAATCTTAAAATCGTAACTGTACATAATTAGAAAATAGGATAATTATTATTAAAGCACATTATTATAGTGTTATTGTAATAGAAAGTATAAAGCAAAAAAAACAAACTTAACCTCCAAATTATAGTAATAAAATAATCGATCATGCAGAAAATGATTTTATTAAAAATGTCATTATATTATTCGTTTATATACAAAAAAAAAAAGGTTGTTACCAAAAAAAAAAAGTATAAAAATTTGATTCGTAAATATTACGCAAAATAATAAGTTCTATTACGTATACAACAATACGTTCTATTGTTGTTTTCATATTATGACTGTGTTGAGTAATATTTTGTTAAATATGTCAAGTGCTTATATTCGGACGTTTTTTCTATACATATTAGATATTAAATTATATAAAAATTATTGCTATAAAATTAGTATAGTAGTGCAATTTTTTTACAAATTTATAAACCTTACGTGAAAAAATTAGACATGGGAACTTTGGCTGTTTGTCGCATTTTAGAAACAGCGAGGCATTAGTTTTGTTTTTTATTATAATAATAATTAAACTAAAAATTTTAAGTACACATTTTTTTATTTTTTTTTTTCCTTTTTTTTCTAATATTTATTTTTATTTTGTGGAATCCAGTTAAGTTTTACATTTATTAATTTGATTTTATTGATTTCATATTCTTTCACAAAAAGTTAACTAAAACTTAAATAGTTTAAGAACATTTAGTAAAAATTCTAGTAATAAAGGTATGTACCGCACGGAAATAAAAAAAAACTTGCACAACTATAGATTGAAATGCAACACTAAAATTGCAAGTTATTCATTTCATTTCGGTACAAAGTTTAAATTTTTTACACAAAGAACTCAAAACTAATATTATATTATAGTAGTATAAGAAATGAAATTGTTCAAATAATGAATTTAAAATATAAGAAAAACTTGTATTATTATGTATCATCTATCGTCTTAACAACTGAGGATGCAAAAATTGTTTTTCAAATTATTTGCTAATTTTTAGACAGTATTGTACTTTTTAAGACATATCTTTACAGATTACAAATAAATATGGAATCAAATGGATTAATTTATTAATATGGATTAAATATGATTAAAGGAAAGAGAGAAATAAAGAATATTTGAGTATTTAAAACTATTTGCAACTTTTTTCTGCGCCCCCACATTGCAAATAATGATTATTAAAACTTTTAAAATTTTCAATATTATAGAAAGGACCTGAAAATTGGGACATATGTATATAGTTTTGCTACAAAATTATCAAAATTTTGAATCTTTAATCATGGACTTGTACTATGCGTCATTTTTTAATTCAAATTTGCGTGTATTGATTTTCTTTTAATTTAAAAGAAATGTTATATAATGACTTCTATTTACATTTATACATTATGATACCAAGAATAAAAAAATAATTTAATTTTGGCATATAATAGCTGATGTGATAATATTACGAGTGTCTGTTGACTGGTAGTGATACGTATATTTACCAACGACCATTATTTCTTTCTTATTTATTGAGCGTATACGAAGCGGATAGTACCCTGATTTATGAAATAATATTTTAATTTCAACAGTGGTAGGTGCTGATAACATGAAATTAATTTCCTCGTCAAACATAAAGCGGAAAATTGAATTTCCATGCACTTTGATTTGTTTTGAAGTAGAAAAAAGACATACTCCATTACTGATATCAGTCACAAACACTGTAAAGTTCTCATCATACTCTGAAACACCATGAACTAAACTTCGAGTTGAAAAATTAATTCCACATAGAACACTACCAAGGTCCATATTAAGTGTAATTGAAGATATCATTTCATGAACAGAAGGTTCTAACGTGTCCTTCAGTTTACCAAACTCATCTATTTCATCCTTGGTAACTCCACAAACAAACAGATTCCTCAAATTACCTTCAGAAACACGAAGGCTGAAGGATTGTATGACGTAATCTGGTAATGGGAAGGCGGGTGAGTTTAGATTTCGAAGAGTTAATATGGAGAGAATGCTTAAGGCATCAATATTAGGAATGACATTGGATGTATGTGTAACAAATTGTTGAGGGGTAAGGTTGAGGAATCTGATATGTTCCCTGAAAGGTAGAAAGATTTCTTGCAGACTGGGTTGGTTGGGTTCACCAGATCGGCGTTGAAGCTCCGCTTGGCACCAGCGAGTACACGCGTCTAGAAGTGTTACTTCGGATTTGACGTTAAATTTGCAGCTCTGCGACATGATTTCCGTCATTGCTTCAGCGGAGATTTTTTCAATCTCTGTAGATTGTAGGGCGTTTTCAGCGTCTATAGACAGTACCTGTAATTAATAGTAAACAAATAAATAAATGAACACACACAAACAAATATTTAAAAATGAATGAATGAATGAATGAATGAATGAATGAATGAATGAATGAATGAATGAATGAATGAATGAATGAATGAATGAATGAATGAATGAATGAATGAATGAATGAATGAATGAATGAATGAATGAATGAATGAATGAATGAATGAATGAATGAATGAATGAATGAATGAATAAATAAATAAAAATAATAACAATAAATAAGTATTCAATAGTCACACCGTTTGAACATTGACGAACATTCGAGTTTCCATGTTCGCAAAAAAGAAATCCAATGTTGACCAAATTGTATCACGATTGATGCGGAGCCACAGGTATACTTTTGACATTTCTTTTTTAAGCCGGAAGTACCAAACCTCTTCGCAACCTGGAGCAGTTCACCAGCTTCAGTGAAGTTCTTGAACACCAATGGCTCGAATTGCTCAAAGTAAATGTACCTAACATAATTTTATTTATGTTGAGATTATTCAGTTAATGAAGTATTGATATAGAATATTCATTTCGTTACTGTTCATACAATTTTTATCATGATTTATTTACTCAAAATTAACTTTTCATTTACTTCTGATTTGAAAGTGACAAAAATAATACAAAGAATGAATTTATAACAACGAACATGATAACATTTATAACATGATTTATTAAATTAAAAAAAAAAAAAAAAAAAAAAAAAAGATCACAGGCCCTGCTTGTAAAATACTCTCGCTTTATCTCTCTTTCTCTCGAATCACAATTTTCTCGTACTTATTTTTCATTATTGTTTTTAAAAACATAAAAATGAAAATGTGAAATATTATTTTAATATTAATGAAATTTAAAAATAATATCCCCAAAAGAAGAGAAAGTTGAAACATTATGAATAATAATGAAGCACCAGTCTTTACAAGACCTTTGCACAATTGATATGACTTACTGTAGAAATTTTATTGAAGATCTCAGTTGAAATATCTCGCAGCAGAATTGGCATTGGCACTGGAGCTTGCTCTGCATCACCGAAAAACATGGTCTGAAGAACTGGACTGGCTCTTGCCAGGGGTAACTTGTGACACAGTACCTCCTGCAAAATTAGGAACAATATTAGTTTTTTTATTTACAAGTGCTTTACAATTATTTTATCTTAATAATTTTTATCGTAAGTATCAAGTTATGTCTCTTAGAATGGAGGTTATCGGTTTGAAAAAATTCTTTAAAAAATCTATGGCTTAAAACACGTTATAGTATTTCTCATTTAAATTTCTCCGAAATCGGTGGAGTAGTTTTCTAAAATATCTCAAACATCGTGTTTTTCCTCATAAGCGTAATGTATGAGGAAAAAAGGAAAATAAGCTAAAAAGTGATCTTGAATATTTTAAGTACTTTAAGATATTGCCAATAGAAGAAATGTTTAAATGTTCTTTTATTTGTGAAAATTATTTTGAAAATTCTCATGGTATACCGAGAACTCATATTTATAGTACCAGAACAGCAGTGACCAATCCTTTATTTGTACCAAAAATTGTAAATAGATTCACTGAAAGGACAAAAAAAATTTTACTTCCTAAATTATGGAATCAAATTCCATCAGAATTAAAAAGTTTTGCAAATAAAAATGAAACGAAATTTAATATGAAAAAATTCTTTCTTGATAATTTATAAAATGTTGAACAATTTTTTGCTGTTTGTATTGATTAATGATGATTAATTTTTGCTTCTTGTATTATAAAAATACTTCTCTTAAATGAAAAAAAAAAAAAAAAAAAAAAAAAAAAAAAAAAAAAAAATGTTTTTGTGGAAATACGTACTTTATTTGCTTTTGAAATATATATAATAAAAAATATGTATATGTAGTAATATAATATAATAAGACACGATTGTGTAACAATAAATGAACCAACCGATAAGGCTATGCCTTGGTTGGACTTTGTATATTTGTGTGTTTGAAAAAATAAAAAAAAAAAAAAAAAAAAAAAAAAAAAAAAAATAATGTTAAATTAGGGGACCCTTAGCTTCCCCCGCGTTGAGAATTTATCTCTTAAATAACTGCTTCTATAGAAAAGATTTTTTTTTAACTCAACTAAATAAAAAAATATATTGTAAAATTCACTGCAAATAAATTGTTAAAATATAAGTATTAATATAGTTTTAGATATAGTTAGCAAATAAGTTGACAATTCCATGAACAACCTTCAACAGATGTAATTTTGTATTGCAATTGATTGTAAGGAGATTGTAAATAAAGAAATTTTGAATACCAATAAAAAATAATATAAAAATACTTTAATATTGGATCTTTTAGGTTTAGTGCGCGGGGAGGCGCGGGGAAAGCTAATACCCCTAATTTAACATTTTACGCTGTTATGGAGAAAAACACGATTTTTATGATTTTTGAGTAAACTACTCCACTGATTTTGGAGAAAATTAAATGAGAAATACTAGACATACTTTAACGTGTTTTTAAGCCATAGAATTTTTTTTATGAATTTTATAAACCAATAACCTCCAATGAAAGTTATAAGTCATATTAATTCACATGACGCGTAAATTTAACGCACGTCGACGCGCGTTACAAAGCTGGAACAATGTAAACAAATGGAGCCGTTTACATTATTTTGGCAAATTACATGTGAACTGCTCCATTTGTTTACATTGTTCCAACTTTGTAACGCGCGTTGACGCACGTTGAGGCACGTCAAATTTACCCGTCATGTGAAAAATACTTAAGAGTTCCATTTATGGTAAAAGGTAAATATTGAGCGACAATTACCTGCAGTTGCGGTCCGAGAAGAAAGGTTACATCAGTGGCTGGTAGACTTTGCAGCACTAAGCGATATTGTTGCTCTCTCGTCGTGTGAATCTTCCTCCAATCTGCGTCATTTGTGACACATGATATCATCAGGTGATCATCAGTCTGCGTACCCTTGTCGCCCGTCTCATTATTTTCATCATCGTTATTATATCCTGTGTAATACAATTGAAACCGCGCTTATGTTTGATAAATTTTGAAATCCACATGTTTTTTTTTATTTGAAATATTTACCAATACCATCAACTTCACATTTTTCAATTTTGATATGTACTGCTTGATTTAGATATTGATTTGAATTGATTTGGTTATGTGTTCCCTCCACGGAGCATTGAGGTAAAGTTACTGCAGCTGCTGCAGAAGTGCTCGGGGAGTCTTCGCGTGTCATTGATGTTCTATTTCTCTCTACAAAGTGTGCCCCTGGAGGTGACATTTTTGCTTTACTGTGTTGACAGCAACTGAAAAAATAAATGTCGTTTTAAAGATCTGCATATTTAATACAAATACAACACTTTAAATAAACACTGTAACTCTTTCATATACAAAATAAATTTAGGTATATATATATAATTAAGCCATTAAGTATAAATGAGTATAACACGGTAAAAATATTTAGAATTACATTTTAAATTTAATTGCTTGTAAGTTTTATTTATGTAAAATTAGCAAGTGAGGTGAACTTCTAACAACGTAAACAATGAGTATACTGCGATGTTTCTAAAAAATAAAAATCAGAGGCTAAAGAAAATCTACACAATTATGAAGGCAAAAACCTATATGCTCCACAAAATGTATAATGAAACATAAGCTCGTTCTGCAAAGTCAGACTTCCGGCGCAACTTTTGTGTCGATATGTTCCTTTGTAATAACAGCTGATTATGACTTCGTTACCTGTTTACTACGTTTATACATATGGTCGATCATTGTTATTTCTTCGTTTAGAACTTTGAACTTGATAAGAATGAAAGAAACTCCACACAAAAAAGTTCCATGCTCTTCATGTGACTCAATTTTTGTCAATTTTGTTAGCTCAAAAAACAAGATCATACCAATGAATGTGTCGTATTTTGTTGGTCAGCCAATCACTGTTGTTGAGATTCACTTTACTTTACAGAACAAGCTTAAAACTACATAAATGATAAAGTTACGTTTTGTTCTATAAAAAGCAATATTGTTATAAATTTGATATATTTTTTTTAGTAGTATTTCATTTTTATACATTATCCAACCAAGGCATAGCCTTATTGGTTCGTTTAATTAATCTTTCACAACTCAAATTTACAAAAAATAAATAAAAATAAACAATATAACTCATATAATTGTACTATTATACAAATTTCACACTGTGTGTTTTCTATTTAAAATACAACAAATCTAAAATCATAGAATAAATTCGTTTTAGTTATTCATTTTCAAATTTTTTATATTGAATTCATGTAAAAACAATTATTTTTTTATAATATTATTTCCTCCACTAGATTTTTTCAATCTATATTCAATCGCCATTTGAAACCACTAATTTTTTATGACAAGCAAATTTACTGCACATACATATATAGAGCAAATATTGTTATTATGTATAATCATGTGTGAAATAAAATAAATTAAATTAATAGACTATAGTATAAAACGAAAAATAAATGTTATTTGTTAATGCAATATTTAATTTATCATTAATAAAATATTGTGTTATATTATAAACTTAAAGTAATAGACCAGAGAAAAACATAAGCATTTATATCACAAAACACTTGATGGGATTTACATACATAACATTAGTTTGTCTCAAAACACAACTGTAGCTCCGTAGCAGTGATCAGAAAATTCGATTTATGCAACCCGCACAACATTTTAATACTAATTTTTGCGTGTTTCTGACGTCATAAACATGAATTTTCATACAAATTGCATACTTTACAGTTTTTTCACGCTCTCTCGTGGGGTTACATTAACATTCTGGTAAAAATTATCATCAGTTTTGAAGATCCCATTTCGTGTTTATTCATTAAAAAGCATATGTTTTATGTGGTCTATGGCTTTAATACTATTTTGCACTTATAATGAAATGTTTTTGTTATTGACTCTGGGTAAAGAGAAATCGTATATAATACTGTAACCGTACGTGCCAGTAACATTTATAAATAAAATGGAAAAATAAATAATTAATAATAAAAACACACAGAAAAATAGTAACAATTTTTAGCAGGTGCTGCACGGACAAAAATAAACACGTAATAATTATGCTAGATTAATTTCAGCATAATTTATGCTATACTGCATAATATCTATGTTATATACATAGCATAAATATTATGTTGTACAGTATAATTATTTATGTTGTTCTAATTTAGCATAATTTATTCTATAATGACATAAATGCAGCATAAATTATGTAATTTATTCTTTCCGTGTGATACATAACAAAAGAATTAAAATTTAGCTTATCAAATATGATTGATTATTATGTATAAAGTAAGAAAGAAAAATACAGCTGAATATATTATAAAAAATATAGAGCAACCTTATTTTAATATAACACTCACAATAAAAAGATGTAAAAAAAAAAAAAAAAAAAAAAAAGTTTCCCGAGATGAAGCATAAAATAAAATGCACATTATACAGGAATATAAGAACTTGCAAGAAAAAAAAAATCACAAACAATGTGGGAAAGTTTATATCAACTCACCAAATATGTTGTGTTTGCGTCTCCAAGTTGGTGGTGAGGTGACACACCGTCAGTCGTTGCAGATAGAGAGTGAAGCGCGAGAGACGAACTTCAGGCAGTGACTGAGATTTACTTAGTGCCATAATAGTGAAATACGTGAGTATGCAAAAGTTGAGGACCGCGAGCTAGGTTGAGATGTTGAGAGCTTGATCGCAGAGCAAAGCAGCAACTGGAGCTTAGCACGCAGTATGTAAGTCAAAGTGTTCTCCACTTGCTAAGTTAAGATAATTAAAAAGTAAAGTGTATAACAAAGTCGAGTTGCAGCTTGCATACATGATCACCTCATAACTAATATCATTGCGAGGTAGATAAAATGCAGAGCAAACGTAAATAGAGTTCGAAACACGAGCGCAAGTTAAAGTGTTATACCCTTGCAAAGTTACGAAGTAAAAAGAAGCGTGAATTGCGGAGAGAATCGTAAAAGTAAAAGCACACCGATGAAATGCAATGTAGCGACTCATGACTTCTTAGGCAACTTAAATCAAGAAATACGAGTCAAATTTAATTCAGAAAATTATATTATCATTTTTAAGCCCGTTTAATAAAATAATAATAATGTGTTGCTTTTTTTTTTTTTTTTTTTTTTTTAGAATATCTTAATAATAATACAAGGTCTTTATTTTGTAATAAGATTATGAAATGATTGAAATAAATAACTTTGCTTCGTGCAGACTTCGTGTTCCCAGACCTCACTCAAAATCCACACTAGCGAGCTGCATGACTCGAGCTTGAATACGATACATCATCCGACATCATCATATAGTGTTGACTCGCATTACGTATGCAATGCACTCAGCCTCGCGGCTTACTACCTGTTGCTTATGGAGAACATTATCTGCAATATCCCTCGTCTCACGGCTACTTCTCCTGAAATCTTTATTATATAAACGAGAAAACATTATTATCTAAACTTGTTTTTATGTTATTGTGATTCACCAAATTTATGTTACTCATATGTTATTTATGTTATAGTTCTGTAATCTGTAAGTTATAAAAGTAACGTCGAGTTACAGGTTACAGTTGACTATATCTAATAGAAGAACTCAATCTAGATCAGAGAGTGCAATGACTATAAAAAAGTCATTCATATATAAAAGTCGACGGGTGCCATATATGTGAGCACTATTATATTACATGAAGAAAATGAAATATACTTATAATTAAGTTAACAATATTTGATTTGATAACATTTTTAAATTTAATCCAGTCGCAGCTCTGCCTTAGCGGCAATATTTTTAGAGCATTGGTGCATTCAGTATGACGTCATGATAAAGTATTATATTTTATACATTATCGCAGATATCAATGTATTAAAAAAAACATGCTTTGGTGTCACATATAAGAACTATTGTGTGTTGTGTACTCTTTGAACATTTGTAATATACATAATATATAGATATACTGTACAGTATGCATATAACAAAATTTTATTACTTATATTGACAGAATATAAAATCACATTAAATAATAACAACGTTTATCATTATTGAATTATTTAAAAAAATATGTTTATTTCATTTAACTTTACTTATATATACGTTTTCACAATAACCATAAAAAACACGATGTTGTAACAGTACATAAAATATTCCTCATCTAATATCAAATAACCTTATTAAGAATAGTTAAAAGTGCAGACTAAAGCGATTAATGTACATTATACTGAAAATATAATTAAAAATGTTATATAATATAATTATTTTAAAATTAAAAGTTATAACTTTGTTGTATACGACACTGCTGTAATTATTTAACTTTTTATTGCCTTTCTTAAATATACCATAATTGAAATTTAAACCAATATTGAGTCGTAAAATTTGATAATTAGTTTTTGTTGTTTGAATATCCGTCGCAACTTATAGTTAATTACTCTTTTAAGACATGCCACATACATTTACAATACATTAAGCGAAGAAGAAAATGAAATCATGGCATTTTGTATATAATAACTTTTATATATTATCATATTACTTCTTTTTCACCTATAATTGCAATGTATGCTAGTTTGCATTATTTTTATTTTTATTATATGTTTTAGTTTGTTTCAATTACGTTTTCATAAATAAATTCATTTTATAATAGTGAACAAACTTTATAGATATTTTAAATCACGCCTGAAGTAATTTTATGTAAACAAATACAATGTTGCTAATCAATGAATATATAAATTAATTAATTAAATTATGATCTCTGATTTGTCACCTCACTTTAAGTTAATTTCTATTATGTTAATTTCGTATTTAGTCAATAATGCTCTAAAAATACGGCACAGTATTTTTTTTGTTGATAGAATTTATTAGTAAAATCTATTAATATAAAGGAAGGTATTATTTAAAAATAAATAAAAATAAGTATATTACTTTTTTTTATTATATTAAAAAAAAAAAGGTTTGGTTTACATATTCCTGCAATGAAAAAACATTTTAAGAAGGGTATTATTTCTTAATTAGATTGATTTTATTTTACATTTAAATGTCTCTCTCTCTCTCTCTCTCTCTCTCTCTCTCTCTCTCTCTCTCTCTCTCTCTCTCTCTCTCTCTCTCTCTCTCTCTCTCTCTCTCTCTCTCTCTCTCTCTCTCTCTCTCTCTCTCTCTCTCTCTCTCTCTCTCTCTCTCTCTCGTTCACACATACGCACTTTTAATTTTAACAAATAATAGTATAATGATTTTTAATAAAAATAAATCATACCTAATTTCTACTCTCAAAGCTGTGTAAACCCCGTTTCCACCTCTTTTCTCCTTGCATTATATAACCTTTTTTTTTTATAGTCATAACTCATAAGATAATATTGTTGTAATACAAACACGGCATGGAATGCAGATATTTTAAAAGGAAGCGGCTACCCAAGTAGTTAGCAATCTGTAATAAATTTGATGTTAATTAATAATTTGAGCACTTTATAGTCAACCAGCAATAATTATTACAAATTTCAATCAAATGTTATAGTGGATTCAGGACATGTTCCGTGTACCGCGCGGAAATAAAAAAACTTGCACAACTATATAGGCTGAAATGCAACAATAAAATTGCAAGTTATTCATTTCATTTCGTTACCTCCTACGCTTATAATATCGATCGAACTATTGATGATTGATTACAATGGCTACGGATTTAAAATTCATTCCTTAGTTACGCCAAAAGCAACACTTTTAATGAATCTGTAAACTAGAGGAGATACGAAGGAACAATTTTTCCCATTAAAAGTTCCCTTTGATAATACAGTTGTGTTTCTTGATAGTGGATACATACAAGATTTATGGAACACAACTCGAATCTCAAGTCTAACCTTGTCACTTTTAGTTTTTATATCACTAAATAAAGAATGACATTTTGCAATATGTATTCCTTTATTGAAGCATACTTCAAACTCACTGTTTGAATTTACTTTTGGCTTTTTTGTGATAGAAAAAATAGGATTTTTTTTGTTAAGATCATTCACAAAGACAGTCACATTTTCATTGTAAATACATGGCTGATTGGTAATATGAGTTGGTAATTTAATGCCATATAGAATGTGATTCTTTTTAACGGTCACTTGTATGGTACACAGATTTTCGTATATACTTGGTATATTATAATTCAAACGTCCTGAAATTTTAAAATCCTTCCACCCAATACCATGAAGAGAGATTTTGTTTATTTCTCTACGAGGGGTGATTACCTTATTAACATATTCTGGTAAGTGACATGTTGCAGGATTGAGATTAGGAAGAATAATCTTAGTAATGATAGCAAGGATATCATTTATAGGTAATATGTCCGCAGTTTGTACAGCAGTCAGGAATTGTTGAGGGGTTAAACTGAGAAACCTGATGTGTTCTCTGAATTTTAGAAATATGTCTTGCATAGTGGGTGGATTGGTTTCGTTATTTCTGCGTTCCACTTCAGCTCGACACCAGTGTATGTAAGCAGTCAGCAGAGTAGCTTCTGAGTTGATGTTTAAGTACTCGCACTTCACCAAATATGTCATCACGGACGCAGGAAGTCGCTGGATTCTTGGAGATTTAAGACAGGTCTCACCATTGGAACCAATCAGCTATAACATAACAAATAAAATAAATTATTCTAACCATTCATGGATATGTTATTGTATACGCTGTAGCGTGCGAAAATTTGCACTCTCACTAATTTCATTAGCATTGCAGAACCAATATCTTGGTTATATAGTAAAAAAAAAAAAAAAAAAAAAAAAAAAAAAAAAAAAAAAAAAAAAGTATATTGTATGATACTGTATCCCATATAGAATGCCATAGATACACTTTTGCGTGATATATATATATTGTAATAATAATAAATAAAAATGAAAAAAAAGTTCCCGACAGTAACACCCATTATACCAATTAAATGCAATTGTTAACGGTGGTAGCGTAAGTGTAACCAATGAAAAGTGCACTGGAAGATGGTGGGACCGTAAAGCGATTTTTAAGAAAACTACTACAGTTAGAATTGAGAAACTTAAATGTCGCATATAATATTAAAATAGTAAATAGTACATACACATTTAGGGTAAAATAATAATAATAATAATAATAATCGCAATACCAACATAACTACCATGCATGCAGAATTCAAATACATGCATTAAGCATTTAAAATACTTATATTATTTAATAAAACGTTTGAAGTTAATTATTAATGAATGTATTAAATTTTGAAACTATAAGTAACAATGGTTTATATTAAAAGACATAAAAATCTAGATGAGCGAAGTTTCAAATCAATACATTTCCATTATGCGTGTTATTTAAATTACCTGCATCAGTTTATTCAGCAAAATATCTTCCTCGTTTAGGATACAGAATGCAATTGCTTTCCACACGCTGTCCTCTGTGACGTGCAACAAAATGTAACGCTGACAAATATCTGCCAATCTTGCCACCTCAAATCTTCTGGCAATCTTCAACAACTCGCTTGCCTCAATAGAACTTTCAATTGATACTTTCTCTGTGTACAAGAATCTAAAACAACAACATTAAGAATAATTAGATTTTTTTTTATTATTAGATTATTATTTTCTAGAACGGTATACAATAAAAACAATATAATATAAATACGCAGCTGAATTAAAATTATTTAAAAATCTCACTTTATCAAAAGGTGAAATATTCGAGATTGAATATCAGGGATCCTCACGATGATTGGTTGGTGACGGTGGTCATCCTTATCTTGGAACATCTTCTGGAAGACTGCACTGGCCGTCGCAAGTGGAAACATGTGACACTTGAAAAGCTACACAGAGAAGCAAATGAATAAATTAATTTACTGCATAAAACTGTTTTTCTCCCGTTTATTATAAAAGAGTGATAAAAGGGGAGAGAATGTAAAATAATGTTTAAGAATATCTTTATATTATTAATGTAATCACCCTTCTTTATCTATTTGTGGTATAATAATTAAATAATGTGATTGCCTAAAAAGTAAATAAATAGAAAACTAATACTTGATGTTTTTTTTTTATTATTATCATTATTTTTTTTAAGAATTAAAGTCTTACTTCTCGTTGCTCTCCCACGAAGAAGGTAACATCACTAAAGAGATTATTCTGCAGTACATAGAGATATTGCTGCTCTCTCGTGGTGCTGATTTTCCTCCAGTGTACGTTCACCACGGGAAGTACCACCTCACTGCATGCTGAGCTCTCAGGAAGCTGGGCCTCCTCATTTGAATTTTCTTCTGCCTCATATGCAGACTTTAAATCAATCTCGTCACGAGAATTAGATTTCAAAAAAACTTCAAGTTCTGGCTGAAGTCCAATCAGAAGTTCAGTTAAAAATTTTTTTGTTTGAGGGTGGTAATCTTTACTTTCAAATATATTGTGTATAAATTTTTCAAATTTATTATTTTTGCGTGTTTTTTTCCTAATTCCTCCATTATTGTAGCACTTTCGCTTTAATGGGCTAGGTTTGTTAATCTTTTCAGAGATACTGTTTGTATTCGATGTTGTTGTAGGTTCAGAGATTACAATATTATAAAGATCGGATAATACTTCATGATTTTCCGTCTTAGAAAGTATTTGTCTATTAGTTTCATCGGATTCTCTGCTATTTTCACTTTCAATGTTCTCTACTTTATCCTCCGCTGATGACATTTTTCTTCCATTTGGTTAGAGAATGAATTTGGGAGAGAATTAAAAAATTAATAATGAAACGAAATAATAGAGACATTTGAATTTTATAGTTAATGTAATTAATAATTTATGATTTTTTTACTAAATGATAATATTGTTGCACATATTTTGTAAATGCAATGCAAAATTTATTATTGAAAATCCTATATCAAAGAAAAAAAAACTTTGGTTATGTGTTTTGATTTTCAAGACACATACTGTACATACAACTATATTGTCGCAATAAGAGCAGTAACATTTTGACATTTAACTTCTTTTTGACTTTCAATATGCAGCAATTAAACATTACAATACGAATAAATAAAAAAAAATGCTTACCAGTATATGAATTTGAACTTTTTTCTTTGCTATATTTGATATCTCCTAATAATATTTAACCAATATACTGCAGTTGTGATCACTATAACTGCAATAGTTAAAAGCAATAAATCACAATTTCATTTCAAACCAAAAAATACAACTCCAGTGACGTTCACTGGAGGTTGGTGTTCTCGATAGTGATGAGACGAAACTAAAGAGTTTGTTTTTTAAGTCTTATACTATACTTTTCCTCTCCTCATCTCATCTGCAATCCTATATAACTAATTGACTAATTCACTCGCTGATTGGGTTTTAAGTAATTATTTTCCGTAAATATTCGTGAACTATCGTATTGAGAAAAAGTGATGCAATATTATGATGGATTGTTATTATATATATATGAGACTCAAATACCCTATTAACATTTCTTTAGTACCATGTAGTATATTAGTTAACTGAATATTAAAAATACATAGGCGTAATGTAAATATAATTTGTCTGTAGTTATTGTAATTTTTGAAGTTATTGTAATTTTTATATATATATATATATATATATATATATATATATATATATATATATATATATATATATATATATATATTTTATAAGAGGTGTTGATATCTACATGATGTACTGTACAAAGTAAACTATTGATGATATAATGATTAAAAAAATAAATAATAATGAGAAAAAATACAAGAAATGAAAAAATAATAATTCAATTAATGAGGTATAATATTATACTGTATACGTATTCCAGGTTTATATAGAGTCTCTGTATAAACCGTACATACGTATAATATACATTATATATCTGAACTTAATGAAAGCTAACAGTTTGTATTATACAAAATAAAATCTTTAGTCAATTATTATTATTATTATTTTAATATTGCAGCTTAATATTTCAATATTAAAAGTTTTGAGTTCAAAGCATTTAGTAAATGCATTTTACTAATAGGCTATCCCCCCCCCCCCACCAATAGTTATGTCAACTTATGTCTATTTAAAAAAAAAGTATTTCAAAATAGCTACAATTCAAAGTTAAAAATTATATATATAGTTAATTCAAAACATTTAATGAATTAACGAAGGGTCAACAGCTCTCTCTACATATAGAATCTATATACGTATTTCTATTGAAATTAAAAAATAATTAGTTATAAATGTTAATTTACAAACTCAATGCTAGCTAATTGCTATAGTTTTAGTATAATTTAAAGTTGGAATTATACTTATTAACAAATTATGTAATAGAAAAAAGCAACAAAATAATCAAAATATTATTAATTTTATTTGGAATTTTACGTTTCAATTTACAAAACTGATACATTGAGTAAATGTAATGATTTAGTTATTATGATAATTAAAATAATTATATACATAACTTTGACAAAAATTCATAGTCTACATTTTAATTTACACTAAAGTCATTACATTACTGCTTTCAGTTAACACTAAGAAATTTATGTTATAATTATTCTATAAAGGACAATGTAAGTGGGTGTATAACTTTTTGTGACCTCTAAATAGAAACCATTTATTATTAATTTATTGCAAATGTCAAAGTAAAACTTTTCCATTAAAATATATACTTTTTTTTTTTTTTTTTTTTTGTACAATGATAAATTTTTTATATTAGCTCAGGCAATGGAAAAAAAAAAAAAAAGCAGTAAAATGATGAAACTGCATTAATTTTTAATATATAATTGTAAATATTTATCTACACTTGAATTATATTGCTGTATATTTTATTTTCAACTGCATTGCAAAATTACTGCAGCTTTCAATTTCATACTGATCCTCCATCGTCTCAAATGAGCTACACGCAATCGGCGCCACAAAGAATATTTTGTTTATAGATATAATAATACGAAAAATGAAATATTGTAGTGCATCAAGATTAGTCTTTATACTATAAATTTATATAATATATATAAATGCAGTAAAACTTGCTACGATTGTATAACATAACGTCAATGTCGTTTTACAAGAGTGCGTTGCATATTATATCTAATACACTCGAGTTTGAAATGATTAACTATATTTTTACATAACTCAGTAAATATTTATAATATTTTATTGATTGTAATGTGATAATCTTAGATGTCTATAAATGAGAAAGGAGTTAACGCGTAAAGAATTTTAAAAAATGTATATTTAAGATATTATAAAATTATTAAGATTGATTTGCCATTTCCTACTTCTTTTTGTCAAATTAAATTATGGGTCCAAGAAACTGGGTATTAAATCTACTTACTGAGGGAGGGAAATACCAATTTATTCTTATGGTAACAAGGCTTCCAAATTTTACAAGGTTTATCGTGCGTTCACGTGATTCACGAAAATGCCAAAAATTGAACGTGATTGGGTATTGAGCGACGGTCAAGCTATATGTAATTAGCTAAGAGTTTCAGTATTGGTCATATAAAAGACAAAGCCTTGTTAGTGTAAAAATGTTGTTCTGCAATATATGAAGGATACGTATAATGATGAAGTACTGACACTGGGTAATTTTATTATTCAATTGCAAGGTTAACACAGCTTCGCGATTTTGCGCACACATGTACTGCTCTGGCTTTGGAACACATGTTATCATCCAAGCCGCCGATACTGGCGATACTATGTATTGTACTGTATAAATTTAATATAGCACATAAAATTACATGCAGGACACCAAATTCAGAGGTGTTCATGAGCGCTGACCGTCACACCATATATGTTTTGTTTTTGTTTTTTTCCGACGTTCATATATACCAGATTAAATAGGTTATATAGTTATAATTAAAACATCAAACAATCAGTTAGTGTATAGTTTCAAAAACACAATCACTATGATGTATTGATTGGTTTTTATTACGAACCAACTTCTTACATAGATAAACTCCCACGTTCCTCGCCCCGTCAGGTCTATATATTATATAGTCGTACAAAATATTGAGTTTAGAATTTAGACATGATGAGTGGGGAATTTTTTTTGGGGGGAGGGGGGGGGGGAAGGGGTACTGTACACGCATATAATTAGTGAAAACTTACTTGTTTTTATAAAATGTATGTAGAAAAAAATTTCAATGTAGCAGAATTACTGAACATTTTTGCAGACATGCGCAGGGCGTGAGCCCCTTATTTGAACAATGTTTGATCACCCGAGAGCTCCAATTTTGTGATCAAAGCGTCAGCACGTTAATAACTTTTTAAAAGATACGAACGTGATTGCACTGTCACTCAGTTTTTGCACTAAACTGAACAAATTTTCACATTTAACATTATAAAATGAAAATGCATTTTTTTAATTGAAATAAAATATAAAATATATTCTTTTAACCTGCCTGATTACTTTGCTAGATACCAATGCATTTATGTGAGATCATGATGGTTTATATCTACTTATTTTTTTCCCTCTTATCACAGACGTATGGTTATTATTTAGGCACATTGTAATTAAGAATCTTCTGTTTTTACTCAAAATAATGTTTTGTTTGACTAAAGAAAAGCCAGATAGAAAGAAAGTGTGCATGATATGCGCCTATCTCTCTCTCTCTCTCTCTCTCTCTCTCTCTCTCTCTCTCTCTCTCTCTCTAACTTCAGTTGAAAGCCGCGGTGCCAGAACTTAATACGTAATATAATATACAGGTGCGTGGAAATATTTTGGTATAAACAGACGACACTTTAATTTTATTCCATAAAAATTTTAGCTGCTGCGTGACTTTTGCTGGAATAGACATCAATAACAAATTTAAAAACTTGACGTAGAGAGAGAGAGAGAGAGAGAGAGAGAGAGAGAGAGAGAGAGAGAGAGAGAGAGAGAGAGAGAGAGAGAGAGAGAGAGAGAGAGAGAGAGAGATCCATGGCATGAACAGAACAGTTAATGTTTAGGTTCTGACTAGTGAAGATCATATAGGCGCAATCTTTAATTAAAATAAATATGTGTGACTGCAGTGATAATAAATGATACTATATGCTTGTATGGCGTTAATGTGTGTGCTATAATATAAATTTCCATCAATTTTATTTTCTCGACACAGTTGTGTAGTTTAAAATTTAATTTAACACATTATGTCTACTGCGATCTTCTTATATTAAAGGTAAGAAATTGATAGTTTGAAATTTAAGTTTCATATTTTTATATTTAGAATTAAGTTATTTGAAATGCTACCACCACCACGTATAAGTAAAACTTTTGCATATGTGTATATATTTATATATTATAAAAAAAAATTATAGAGCAAAATATAAGCGCACTCTTAAAAATTTGAGGAGCACGTTATATAATTTTTCTAGAGCGTTAATTGTCCATATTTGTCAATTATTTAATACAGTATTCACTTTTGTTTCATTTTTGTTAACTATTGAAAAAAGTGTATAATACACATGTTTACATTTTTATTTTTGCTTAACATTTATAACCAAATCTTTTAAACTGTATAAAGAAAATAATAATATTGGTAAAGTATGGTCAATATTGTAAAAAGTAAGGCATTATAACTTTTTGTGCTGAGTTTTTAAGTATTTATATTTTTAAAATAGAATACTAGTTAGAATAAGTTTGATTCACACTGTACAGATAGTACATTATTGATACTCTATTATAGATTATTAGATAGTAGATTGTACATATCAATTTGAAAATATCCGTTGTAGCTGGTGAAATTAAAAAGTTGTCTCCCTACTTTTTTGATATCATATAAACATATAAGCGAGGAAAAATGAATTAAAATTTAAATCGCGTTCAAATTTTAAGAATTATCGTTGTTCAAAATATTGTATATATATACATGTATATACGATGTTTCCCTTTATTTATTTTTTCTTTGTTTATATTTTTAGAGAATTGGCCATTGAGTATCACGAGTCAAAACAATAACCAACAGCTATTTTTTTACTTATCTAAATCTAAAAATAACAATATTCAAAGCAGATTATTAACAATTAACCTTTTATCACATTATGTTTAAACCTTATATATAAAAAAAAAAAAATCTCATTTGGAACCCAAAGTTAAAATTTTAAGATTACAAATGGGAGCATAAAAAATATATTTGCTGTATTTATACTTGATTGAACATTCGGGCAATAGCACTTATTTTTAAAAATGTACAATATCTTATATCTGCGATTCACAGATATTAAATAAGCTTGTTTTTGCACCATTCTAAAATAATAATCAGTTAATAAAAATATAATAATATAACAAAGACAATTTTCAAAAAGAATTAAAAAAAATGTGATTTTACACTTAAATTTCAACATTTTCCTGTATTACAATATGACTGGAAGTCAGTCCCCTATGCCAAGATAAACTCTGTACGCCCCTCGTATATAACTCTCATATATTTTCGTATCAGTCGCGCTGTCTGGAGTGCAGTAGAGGACGTATAATCTTTATATCTCCTCGTCCTCGCAGCAATTCTTATACTTTATTTACATTAAGAAACAGTGATTCTTAATCATACCACATAAACAACTTGGACTTTTCTCGCACATGACGCACAAAAATGTACTGAACAATTAATGGTGAATGGTGATTAAAGAGTTGTTTAGAAACTTGAAATTTTATGTGTACCCTATGCGTATTCTAAATATTTAAAATAATAATAAAAATCAAATAATTATAGTTTTAAAAAAATTTGTGTCTTAAAAAAATCGTTAATTTTTACCATTACATTTTAGTGAGCATATCAATTATAAAATATTGCGATTGGCGATAGTAGAAATTTAATAAATAAATAGTGTTATTTTGTGTTGTTATTGATTTACGTATTATAGATACGTGTATATGTGCTGAATAAATAAATATACTAAATACAGGTGAGTTAAAATGATTATTTTTAAACAAAAGATTTATTAAATAATAATCAAAAAAGTTAATATTTCTGCTTGAATTCTAATAACCATACATTAATTCCAAGCAATTGGATATAAGTTTTTGGTTATGTATAAATACCAATTTATTTCTTTAAAGTTCAAGTAGCTGTGTTGTGTGAGAGAGCAAGTTTCATGAACACTTAACGTTCTGCAAACCTCAGCGCTTTTTAGCTCCAAGAATAAGTACGCGTTTTTTTTTTCCCCTTGATTATTTTAAAATTTTAACTGAATTGACCTGGCGACTTTATTATTATTTTTAAGGAGGGCCGATGAATAGCACCTATTCACCTACCTATTGAATAGCAATTAAAGTTTGTTTTTTTAATTATAAATTATAATAAATGCCATCTTATTGTTACTGCCAAAAATAGGCAAAGCCATACGGTCACAGAGCTATATAATTAAAGCTCTATCCCCTATCTCTGAATCAGAGTGCAGGCAGCATACACATTATTTGACATATATTTTGAAAATATTGAGTTTATATAATACTAAAATTTACATCTCTTGTTTTAATTTATTACACAAGTATTTTAGTGTGATGTGAATCTTAATTCTAATAAATTTTGTTTCAACAACATATATTATGTAGAAACCTTTTCAAAACTTTTCTTTCTATATATGAAAATATAACATATCTTTTGTAATATATTATATTAATTTTCCCCCCATTTTTTCTGTCTTTTTTTTTCTTTTTAGATAATAATACTTCATTTTATTGACGTTAAGCTCTTCCCATACAACCAAAGCACAAACAAAGCAAAATTATATTGTGACAAACACGATCATCAGACCCGGTAAACCATTATTGTCATAATCTTTATACGAGTAATATAAAAGTTATAAATAAGATATGAAAACTAAGCATAGTAAAAAATTAAAACGTGAACTAGCGGCATTAGAAGTTAAGTTGCAAGACTTGGAAGAACAGTGGAGAAAGAGGACACACTCTCCAATACCGAGTACCAGTTCCACCACTAACTTGACTGGTGGTTGTGCTAAGAAACATTTAATAAAACATAAGAAAAAACGATGCAAGAAGAAAGAAAGAATAATTATGAAGAAAAAAAGAAAACATGTTAAAAAAATGAAAGAAAAGAATATAAAAATTCAAGAAAACAATAAAGAAAGTGGAAGTTGTAATTCACAGCTGCAACTTCAAACTAATGTCGGTAACTTAGCAGAGATTAATAATCAAGAAACACAAGCTTTAGATGTCAGAACGGATACATCAAACTTGACAGAGGAAAGAGAGCAACGTGGAGAACAGACGGGAGTATCTGCAGCTACCGAGTCTGAGGAAGTTCTAAGAAATCGTAATACTGATGAGCCCAATGAAAATGAGAGAATGATGAGAACCACGAGTGAAGAACTCAAGACTCTGCTAGGCAGCTCAGGTGACGAACTTGCGGATTTCGAGGAACGAACAGATGCAGAGAACTGGAGGCAGACACACACCACGAGAGAACTGAAATATAAATTTGTGCTGCACAATCAGCGGTTCTCCGATGTCACCTTCTTTGTGGGTCAGAAACTTGAGGTATGATCAAGAAAATATGTATTAAAATGTATAACAGGAAAAAAAAAATCTAAGCGACGCAAAAGCATTTTGATATAATAAACAGCATACAGTATAAATATTATATAATATCAATACACTGCATAATGTAATTAAGTGTTATTTAACAAAAGTTTTATGATACCCTAACTCCCCCTATAAAATGTCAATCACATAATACACCTCAATATATCATCTTAAATCTTAGCCTTTAATCATAAAGTAAATAAATTTTATCTCAATCTGTATCAGTATTATAGAATTAAATTATTCACCTTTTTTTATATTATCAAATGTGAATATTATTATTTACTTTTATTATTATTATTTTCATCCTGCTTTATTTAATTTTATCTTGTATACTCTTATATAGAATTTTCTTTGTTTTTCCAGCCTGTACATGGCCACACATTCCCTCTTGCCACTGCGAGTCCAGTTTTCCAGAAAATGTTCTCCGTCTCCTCTCAAATGAGTCGACACTTTAATGTAAAAATACCAAATTATGATCCTAAAATCTTCAGACTTATGCTTGAGTAAGTTTATTAATTTATATACATAAATTTGAGTGTACAATATAACCATTATTGTAATTTACTTATTCATTATAATACGTTTGGCTTATGAATATGAATAAGCCATAATGCATTCATTATATGGAGACTTTCAATTAATGCAATGCTCCGTATATAAATATATGACAGTATCAAAGAACTCTATGGACGGTATTTCCATAAGGTTATATCATTATATAGAATACAAATACAATATTAAATCACATAGTACTATATACATATGTACAGCTCTGGACAAAATTTTGAGAACGATTTGTATAGGCAACCCGCATGTTATCCTTATTGGAAAACGCTGCGGCCTCCGCTGCCCCGTTCTTAAACTTTTGGCCAGAGCTGTACATATTTATAGTAAAAGCCGTTAATAATTATTATTATATAGTACTTTTAGCTATATTTTTAAATTATTATTATATTCTTCACACCTATAGATTTCTTTATTCTGGAGACGTAGCTATTGAGGACTTCTCCGTAGCTTGTGATTTAAGGGAGATTGCTAGACACTACGTCTTACCACAGTTAAACGAACACTGTCTTCAGTACTTGTGGTCACATATCGACATCGATGCCATGGTGAAAGTATTAGAGTTAAATCATCATTTCCAAAATAGTATTTATGGATCATTTTACAAGCAATCACTGCGGGTAAGTTTATTTTCAATAAATGGAGGTTATTGGTTTAATTTAATTTTTTTATTTTTGGTTTAAAACACGAAAAGTATGATTATAGTATTTCTCATTTAAATTTCTCCGAAAGCGGTAAAGTATAGTTTTCTAAAAAATTGCAATTTTTTTTCCCCGATAAGCGACCCTTAGATTTCCCCGCGTCTCCCCGCACGCTAAACCGATAAGCTCCATTATAAAATATCATTATTTTTATCAATTATTATATTTTTGGCACGAACAGTAATAAATGCGCATACTACTAAACTTATTTATATTTTATTTATATTTATATTTTATAGCATAAAATAGCCCCAATTGCATAAAAAAAAACAAAAACAAAACATAATAACATCTATACTATTTAATAAAATGATAAATATAGCATAAATAGCTTCATAAATAGCATATATAATATTATATGAAAATTAATTTTGTAATTCCAGTTGGAATTTAAGAATATCAACATTTTGCTATTATGCAGCATAAATTACCTCATTTATTTTATCAGTAAACTTCAATTTGATTTGATCCCAAAGAGCAATATTTGCACCTGCAATAAATTTGATTGCATGCGAAAATAAAATATTTTTGTTTTTTTTTAATGCAAATGACATCATGAAATTTTTATCAATGGTTTTTAAATGAAAATTGCATGTAATAAAATTTAGCACTTAAAATATTGCACCAAATAATTAAACCTATATCAAGTATAAAATGCAATTATTAATCATTTTTAATTTTAAAAACTTCAGACTTTAAACTTTACAAAATAATTATTTAACCACTCCGTTTTTATTTTTTATTTTATTTTTTTATTTCAGCACGTGATTATAATCGCTGCGAATGACATATTACGCTCTAAAATATTAGAAACACTAAACAATGATTCATTCAAATCAATTATTGATATTCTAATAAATATCAACTTGGAATCAGAAGCAAATCTGTTGGACACGTGTATACGCTGGTGTCGTGCAGAAATCTTACGTCGAGCCAAAGGAACCAACCCTTCCACTCTACAAGAGGTCTTCCAACCTTTCAGAGAACGTATCAGATTTCTGAAACTGACACCTGAACACGGTCGGACTGGCAATGAAGGGGCCTCGTCCGCAAAAGGGGTGTAACATTCTCTTTAGGGGCCACAAAGGGGGCGTAACACCCTAGTTACGCCCCTTTTTGGGCCTTAGGGGCCTCCAAACAAGGGGGGCCACGTCCGCAATTGCGGACTTGCTCTTATGGCCAGTCCGACCCTGCCTGAAGAATTAACGTTACACGTAATTCAAAATGACACATTACCAAATATGGATGCGTTAGCTATTCTTTCTGAGTTATTAGTTCCAAATTCTAACTCAAATCCCTTGCCACAATACCTTGATAAAACAATCACAAAGCGTAACATTCCAGATGATGTGTTACAGGTCTATGTGTATGGTATAAAGAAAATTAATTTTACCTCAACTGGGGGTTTGAATGATGGCTCTCTTCAAAGTGTCTATGACTTAATATCAACGATGAAATTAAAAGTAAATTCAGGAGACGTGTTGTATGGAGTAAAACTTACGACTCAGATTTTAAATTTAGAAGGTGCTTATGATGAAAAACTGACAGTCTTCGTGAATGACGTGGAGAGTGGAGAGAATGTTTTCTCAGTCACAGTCAAAAATCGGTTACAGGCGAGCAGCGTGTTTGAAGTAGGTTTTGATGAGGGCATTGTATTCGCAGAATTGCCCAAATTTGCGGCTAGGCAAGAGTTTGAAATCGAGATCAAAGTTGTTCCCCATAAGTCAGGTAAATACTCCTTCATCAACAATCATGGCAACGTGCGCACTGGTCAGTTCAAAGGTAAAAATGACTGTCAGTTACGTTATCCTCCTAGACACAATTTCATAATTTGTGCAGTACTGACTGAAAACTAATTATAAGGCTTAATTTTGTTTATTCATTTTTCTTTCTTTCTTTTTGTTTTCTTACTTCTCATTATTTTTTATATAATTTTAGTTTCATATTATATATATATAATTATAAAATATCTATCACGGAGTGGCATACATGTAAAAAAAATATATCAATTAAAAAAAAAAAAAAAAAGAAAAAAGCATGTATGCGTCACTCCGTTACAATAATAATTTTAGGATTTTTATTTGCAGGATCAAAAAGTATATTAAACACTTTTATTTATATAAAAAAACAATTTTTTTCAAAAAATTCTATATGCTTAAGACACGTAAAAGTAGTATGTCTAGTATTTCTTACTTAAATTTCTCCGGAATCGATGACGTACAGTCAAAAATTGCAAAAAGCGTTTTTTTTTTTTTTTTTTTTCTCATAAGCGTAATGTTAAATTAGGGGACCCGCGCGCTAGCTCCATTCTAACCTCTTTGATGTATAATTGATATGTAATGTAAATAATAGTAACATTAAAAAAAAAAAAAAAAATGTTGTTTCTTTATTGCTTATAAAACAGCGATCCTTTCATCCTTCCCATGTGTTGTTTAATATAATAATTTATATGCAATGCATACATCTGATCTGACGATGAGACTCACGAGCTATCCCAAGCTCCGGCTCGAGTCGTAAAAAGTCGCGTCAATAGATCCATTATTGGAGCTGTAATTTTTTGCTATCATACATTGCAAAAAAAAAAAAAAAAAAGTCCGAATAAAAGTCTTTGCTATAATAGAGTAAATTTATCATGTTTATTTAATATCATAAATAATATATATAAGTTGATTTTCTTAGAGTGACGCGATATATACATATTTTTATATTAGATTTTTGCGTGCAAATAATGTAATATTTAATTGGCAGATGTATAATATCGACTACTTTTGTTATCCTGAATTTATAAATTCAGGAAAACAAAAAGCATATTGTGATATATTAGAAGTATCATTACCAATATATCCTAGGTGTCACTACCAGTCTAATATGTAAAGATATATGTATGTACTGTACGGGGAGCTAGTGTATGAGACTAGACTGTACAGAGAGGATGACATAAGATGTAGTCAGAGTAAGTCATAATAAAGTACACCTCTAGATATTATATATGTGTATGATTGAAGAGTGCGACCATTATGAAACATGGTGTCAGAGTGGATCAAGATCTACGCTATACAAAAAAGATAAAATAATAGGTGCGTGTTACTTTATGGTTGATGAAATGTTGATGAACTTGGCTGATGGAATGCGGCAAGGAGCGTGATAATAGTCTCAAAGACGTGAGATAGGGTGACAAGTGTGTGAGGTCTATGTAAGAGGTCTCTTACTGTAAGCCGTCATTAAATAAGAGAATGCCATATTAAATCAGGGAGTGACAGTAAAGGCACAATACTGTAAAGAAGGAAGTTTACAGATTGTGTAAGAAGCTGCGTCGCCTGATCATGTATGAAGACCACCTCGACGGCAGGGGGTAGTGTGTGTTGATTTTGTTAAGTTGCGAGCCGTCATTAAATAAGAGAATGCCATATTAATTCAGGGAGTGACAGATAAGCACACTTTACTGTAAAGAAAGAAGTTTACAGGGTGTGAAAGAAGCTGCGTCGCCTGATCATGTATGAAGACCACCTCGACGGCAGGGGGTAGTGTGTGTTGTATGCACATGTTTGTGTGTGTAGGAATGTGAGTGACGTTTTTTGTGTGTAAGATTTGTGTAAAATTAAAGTGTTATCGTAAATTTAACAGAATAATTGATACAGTAAAGACCTAAGCTGTGAGAGAGAAAAACTTTATTTTCTAATACATACTTGAAATATTGTTCGTCAGTCGAAGCAAATATTTCAAGGTTTTGTCGTCTGCTTTCCACCAAAAGCAGGCACAAGTTATACAAACTCTAACGTGTTTTATCGCAGCGCAAAGTTTGTCAGTGGTGCGCGAGGTTAGAGAATTCCGGCAAGTACTATCATGTTCGCCGTGTGACGTCACACGCAAAGTTGCGTGGACGCGAAGTCAAGGTTATCTTGACAAAGCCAGCTAAGGGGAAGTTTGGTCAGCAGTGGAGGAGAGAGAGATAGAGCATTCGGGAGCTACTACATACAAGGAGGACTCTGGAGCAGCTTGAGAGAGGCAACAATCAGAGATGTGACGTCATATTTTGTTTACCTGTCCAGCATGCAGACAGTAGAACTCGCGGGTGAGCAAATACTCGCTCATCGTCTTCAAAACATGCAAACCCAACACCATAATAAGATCGTGTGAATTTTGTGTACCCCATAAAAGCAGAGTATTTTATTTGAGCACCTCTTAGCTCGATTAGGGTCAAAAGTCATTAATTAAAACCTAATTGTTTAATTATTCTTTCTGTATTGTAACATAAAAAAATATATAATTTTATTTCTTGTTAACTAAAAAAAAATTATTTGATTGACCCTAAAAAGTAGATTCTGTGAAAAAAAAAAAAAAAAAAGTATTTTGGAAGGGAAAAAAAAATTAGAATTTTTTATAAGTATATTAATTCTTAAATAAATCAAATTTTTTTATTAATAAAAAAAAATAATAATAATATAAATAAATAATTCAATATATTATTCATATTAATTTTGGTGATTGTGAATTTCAGTGCAGTTCAGTGAAAAAAGTTTTTTTGCTTCAATAGATAAAATACGCCTCAATTTTTATTCATAAAAAAAAAAAAAAAGAAAAAAAAAAGATTATAATAGTAATTACAGGTTAATCTTTTTAGATTTGATAATTGCATTCTAAAATTTTTTTTTTATACCATTATAGAATATAGAGGCGCAACCCAATCGTGTTGATAATTATAATATAGATTGTATTCATTTTTTTGTAATTTGTATTGTTTTGCATTAAATTAAGTATAGCCATATATAGCAGATTAAAAAAAAAAAAAAAAAAAAAAAAAAAAAAAAAAGTAAATAAGTATTATTTAAATAAATAACAGAACTTGAATTTATACAGAAAATATCAGTTGATATTTTTATTTGTAGAACGATTGGGAAATATTAATACAATTTTATATTTCAATATAATTTCTATTCTGTATTTTTTTGTTATATAATATTCTTCTGATGAAAATTTAAGGGTATGGTAATTTTTTTTTAATCATTAATTGTTATAGTACCTAACAAAACAATAAACTGGAATATTATAAGGGGAAGGATATAGTATTATTGTAAATTGTTTATATTCACATTTAATAAAACATAATTAAATATGTAATAAAATAACTTGGGGGGCATGTGATATATTAGAAGTATCATTACCAATATATCCTAGGTGTCACTACCAGTCTAATATGTAAAGATATATGTATGTACTGTACGGGGAGCTAGTCTAGTGTATGAGACTAGACTGTACAGAGAGGATGACATAAGATGTAGTCAGAGTAAGTCATAATAAAGTACACCTCTAGATATTATATATGTGTATGATTGAAGAGTGCGACCCATATGAAACACATATTATGTCGTAAAAGCATAAATAACTGCGGCTAAAAGTAACAATTTTTTAAAATTAATAGTCAGCTCATTTGTATATAAACACGGGGAAATATTTTCATTACTCAAAAATACATTTCAACATAATGCATGAAAATTTAATGGTTCTCATTAAATGGAGATTAAATGCATTCTAACTTATTGTAATACTCTGAAGCTCCCGTTTTAATTTATTTTTAATTTTATATAACAGCATATTTTTATGCAGTGTGTTGGATATGAGTGGGATGGGATGTGTGCGAAGTACGAACGTCGCAAAAAAACAAAGTCCCAAATTTTAATTTCTGTTGCACAGGTTGCACTTGCATATTATCAAGTAAAATGAGAAGAGGGTTAAGAGAAGAGGAGAGCACGGGCATGAGCGGAGGACAACAAAATAATAATATGACACATTTTGCAACGCCGCTCACACACAATCCACGCCCAGGGGTAGCCCAGGCGCAGAATTTCAAATAAGCCCCGCCCACAAACTACCCAGCTGATCAGTTTTGATGACGTCACTCTGGGACCAAGTGCAATGTAAAAAGGTCTATCAAACCCCTTTAATCTGGATTTACGCCAAAATACGTAACTTTGACGAGTTTTTTACCCCTAAACAAAAGATGTATTGGTATTTCAGGCAATTAAATCTGGGGTTATCATATCGCTAGAGATAAATGTTACAATTTTATTGTTCAAAAAGCATCTCGCCACAGCCAATATAATGGCAATCTGGTCCCAGAACTACGTCACACGCGCATGCGCAGAAGCACTTGCGCAAAGCGCAACCAAAATGAAGCTTTTTATGCACTCATCTATTATAAATACATCTTGATCCACGCCGTCCAGCTTTGCGCCTTCTTCGTGTGTGTGTTCTTCAGATCCACAACACGCCCACTCGCACTCACTCGCACTCACCCTGCTATCACGCTCGCACCCTTGGCTCTTGGCTTGGCAGGCGCCAGCAGCGCAGCTTGCCAACCACTCCAGTCCAAACTCCAACCAGTTGAGTTGTCGGTTGTCGATGTCAACTGTGTCCGTGTCAACTTACCACCAGTGACCAGTCGTACCATATATGGTACATAGCCTGTACCAGGCCTGTACTGTACATACTGTGTACATAGCACAGAGCAGTGCAGATGCAGAAACGAAGGACTAAGAATTAAAATGGTAAAGGCTGCAAACAATAAAAGCAAAAGATACAGAGCATGCAAATACTATACACTCTGCAGAGAGTATAGTATTTTACAAATAGATGCATGTGTATGTATGTATATTATTAATCTGCAATGCAGATTCTGCATGTATAATGTATAGGTATACCTATAGGTACAGCAGTATGGGTATATAGGATAGGTGTATCATACAGTAGTATACACAATTAATACACATTATTACATCGTGAGATAAAAATATGTACCGCAACGAAATCATAAAATTTCACAACTATACACTGAAATGCATTACTAAAATTGAAAGTTATTCATTTCGTTTCGGTACAGTACGTACATATATATTATATATTTAAATATTTAAAATTAATATGCATATACTTATTTTTTACATATCTGTAAATCGAACAAATATAATTATAATAACAGCTAGTACAAATTTAAATGTATAATTTTTAGTAAAAATAGTAAAATGCTATACTCGCACTCATAACTCGCGGTGGTTGCAGTGCATAGAATTCCGCGGCCAGTCCGCGGCGAGAATAATTCACTGTTTTTTAGTTAACTACCCCTTATCGTTGGGGTTATATGGCCTGGGATAAAATTACCATAAGGCCAAGAATAATTCACTGCTGCAAGCTGCAAAACAGCTAGGGTTTCAAAAAATAAGACTCGGTGAACGATATATAGGCCGCTACTAAATTTACAAATTATATACATGCACTACAATTTAATTCAAAATAGTACTAAAGGTACCCTACTTATAGTGCATGCATAAAAAAAAGAAAAAAAAAAAGAAATAAATAAAACAAACAAATATGCCTATACATAATAATAATTTACTAATATATAATTATATAATAAATAATATGTATATAGTATCTTAATTATGCTCTATGCACATAGTTTAAATGCTTTCTATGATTTTATCGTAAAAAAAAATACGCTTTGCAAAAATGTAATTTAGTTCTTTTACATTCTCATGCTAATATTTTTGTTTGCATTTCTTTCTATAGCTTTTGAAGGTGAGATGTATAGGTGCGTTTATAATATACCTCTCAGTTATTTTAGAATAATAGAATTTTAGAGGTCATTTACAGGGGCGGCTCGTGGTGTTTGTGACTAGGCAAGCACTTGGTGATAGCCTATATATTCTGGGGGGGGGGGGGGGGGGCAGCACGCCGCAGGCGCCGATTTTTTTAGACCACGTGGTGTTTTATAAATCTTTGATTTTCATCAAAAAAAAAACTGCACATCTGTACTTTATTTAAAGAAAATAACCATCTTGATTTTTATTGCGAAAATTTACCAGATAAAGAAACTGTGCCTTTAAAAAATATTTTTCAAAGATCGGTAGTGTAAAATTGCGATTTTTCACAAAATCGCACGTTAGTACTTCCCAAGAAATATACAAGCTTTTTTTTTTTGTATAACTTTATTTTATAAAATTAATAATTATGTGACCCTTTTTTTATTAATTTCTTGTATAAGATTGAATGTAACTGCAACTATGGTTAATCGAGCAATTCAGTTTTTTTTTTTCAAAAGATAAGAAAAAAAAAGAAGAAGAAAAAGAAAAAGAAAAAAAAAGAGAAATAAAAAAAGAATATGTAGAGAGAGAGAGAGAGAAAACTAACTGTCGATTAGATGATTCCCCGTTAAAAAAAATTAAATACTCCGATTTTAAAATCAGTCCAAAAACAACATGCCCGAAAAAAAATGCAATCTATTTTAATTTAATATCAACGATATTATTATAAGAAATAAAAATTGACAGATAAATTATAATTTTATTTAGCTAAATTCAGCCAAATTTCAGACAATATTTCTCCCCTCTTTTTCGGTACAATAGAACATTTTTTAAAAAAGTTTTCAAGGTTATGATTCCCTGCTTAATTTTATTTTAATCTTTTTAATGGAACTTATTGGTTAAGTGCGCGGGAAAAGCTAAGGGTCCCCTAATTTAACAACGTTTATAGGGAAAACCGCTTTTTCTTTTCTTTCTTCTTTGCTTCTTTCTTTCTTTCATTTTTTTTCTTTCTCTCTCTTTTTTTTTTCTTTTTTTTTTTCTTTTTTTGCGATTTTTGAGAAAAACTATGCACCAGTATTTAAATGAAAAATTCAATGGACACAGTTTTACGTATTTTAAGCCATATATTTTTGTAAATAATTTTTAAAATTGATATCCTCCATTGAGCTTATTTACTATATAAAACACCAACATAAATTTTTGTCACTTTTTTTTTTTTTACGTATCATTATTATTTCTAAGATTTTTGGCTATAAATTAAAAAAAAATGCTTAAACTTAAAAGACATCATAAAATTGTGCAAGTAAAATTATTTGAAAGTAGAAGGCTAGAAATAAGATAATTACGAGCAAAAAATTGCATTTAATTGTTTCTTATAATTAACTAATAATGTTTTTATAAACTGATATTTAGTAAAATAGTGTGTAAACTATTGATTTACACATAATATATCCAAAGTTTCATATTTTTAAAACACTTTTTACATAACCCGAGTGATACAGAATCGCAGACATATATACAGCATTTCCCTCGACAAAGCCTCGACAAGGGGTATTTTGGGTCTATTTTCACAGACATTTCGACGACAAACACAGACACTTGAAAATCTTTCAAAATTTTTAAAAAAAATTATACCTGATATCGCAGAAATATCGCAGACACGTTGGGTCAAACACAGATTTTTCCCAGACACGTTTTTTTCTCAGGGTCATAAAATAAGTGACGTCATTGTCTGCGAAAAATCTGGGATGTGGGTTTGGAGATAGAAATTTTCTCAAAATAAAAAGAGAGAAAACCGTTGAGACTTAAAAAAATTTTAGCTTGCAGTCAAGAGACATATTCAGCAGAGTAAAGACGTGTGTTTATATCTGTGGTAATATTAAAATATTTAATAAAGTGCAGTGCCAGCGTGAATTTCGACGCATGGGATATGAAACAATTAACATCAAATTACGGGAAGTACAAAATTTTCTTTATCTATTACTGTAAGAATCGTGTACTTTGTGTAAAAGTTGTATGTTTTTATTTTCAGATTTTTGCAGCCGTATCAACTCCGGAGGCTATGCCATACATATGAGACGTATAAGCGCCGCACGATGGATTGGGGCTAAAGCGGTGCCAGCGGAGTACATACGTGATATTCGCAGCAAGTATATTTTAAACACGTATTAATTTATTGTATTTAATAAGTCGAATTACTTTATTTTTATAGATAATAATGTATAGTAAGTAATATGAAATGTGGCAACAGTGGTACAAGCAACGGAAGCTGAGGAATGTGGGGTGCGAGGGGGTGGAGGGTGGATTTTCGAGGGGGTGGGGAGGGAGAGCCGCAATAAAAAAGTGCGCTGTGTCTGGGATAAAACAGGGATTTGTCTGCGATAAAACAGGTATTTTTCTGGGGTATGTCGAGGTAAAAAAGGTCGAAACCTTTTTTTCTGACCGCGGTAGTAAAAAAACTCATTTACATAAAATGTCCCATTTCAGGGATAAATCTGGGATATGTCGAGGCATGCTTGTCGAGGAAAAAACTGGGTTTTGTCTGCGAATTTTGTTTTACTCGGGAACTTAAATGACTTTTTTATGCATATTCTTGGCAGACTGCGGCATCGCTAATTGCTAATAAGCCGTTACGCATACGACAAAATTAAAGTCACACATTTAAAGACAAAATAACACAAATTCAGGAAATGTTTTTATTTTTTAAATCGAACGATTAGTTATTGAGTTATGAAGTTTTTAGTAAGTGTAAGCTCCTCTGAAAAAGTGCTTTCGAGCTCCCTATTCTTTAGCATTGCGGCCTCCCGTATCCCCTCTTTTTTTCTCAACGCTAGCGCTATAGCGGCGTAAGCTCCTGTAGTGAGGTGCTTTCACGATTATTCGGAGGGCGCTGCATACGCGATTTTTTATTTTATGAAGGCGCGCTCTGTTTTTGATGAATAAAAATTAGAAAAAATATAGAAAATTGATAAAAATTAGTTACAAAATATGAATAATATTCTTTATTGAAATATGGAATAAAACCTTTTTGTTCAATTTTCTATAGGCATGCACTGCTTGCAGGGCTTACATGCACCAGCCGCCCCTGGTCATTTATATATCCATATTATAAAATAAAAAAACTACCTGTCAAAAATGTAAGCAAACAATTTGCTATGCTATTTGATTATTTTTATGACCAAAGTTTATTGAACTTATATTGAATATATTATATATATATATATATATATATATATATATATATATATATATATATATATATATATATATATATATATATATATATATATATATATATATATATATTTCTTCACCCTGATTTTCAATGACAAATTGCGACTAAAATTATTTTGACTATATTTCTATTTAGGAAAATAATAATATATATTCCACAAAATATAGTTTTATTATTTGTAGTTAATTGTCTTTTGACTCCACCTGAGACTGCATGCATACGCGCAGAGTATTATAGTCTCTATATTTCTTATAATCGCACCATATTGGATAATTATAGTTTGTATATTTTTAATTTTTTTTTTTTTTTTTTTTTTTTTTACATAATTTATGAGCATAAGATGTGTATCTTAGAACTCAAAAAATAAATTAAATTTATATGCACTTCATTTTTTTTTTCATCGGTTTATAGTGTAGCTCTTTTCACAAAAAAGTGATACCTAAGTGCATATTATATTATATATATTATATTTCAGTATACTATAGCATGGATGAACGAAGCAGTTTTTGTGGGAGGAGCTGTATATATTAACGTTACATATTTTATATAATATTATATTGTTGACATATTTTTGTTTTATTAGTACAATATAGGGTATGTACGAAGATTGCAATGATACTGTACTTAATCATATTAATCATCAAATATATTTCCTCTTCTTGATCGTGCATAACAATCGTTATGCCATTCAACTTTAAAACAAATACGCATTTTTTTGTGACTTGTAAATTTTATACAAGGGTATGCCATCAGAATGTAAAACGCCACCAGTCTCCATTGTTTTTCTCTTGAAAGTATAATAATATACTGTAAATAAATTCAAGTTCTAAATATTTAAAGTCAAATAGTGAAATTTTTAGAGAGGATAATTATAGTTAAAATAATTGTGAAATTATACTCTAGTATTGTTAAATAATTTTGCTCTTTTTACATGTAATTACATAATTAAGTACACAAATAAATAAAACACAATTTTTTTTTTTTTTTTTTAAATATTTATATATTGAATTTATATTACGTAAATATATTTTTATTGTTTCAGCTAAAATAAATTATACAGACAATGCCTGGAGAAATGCCAACTGCAGAACAAAGTAGAAAACGCCAAGATAGAAATGGTAAAAGTTATGATACTGATGATAGCGAATATAGTGACGTAGACAGTACAGACTCCGAGAAGACAATTCTAAATCAGGAGGACTGGCGCAAACGTCTTGAAGAAGAAGAAGAAGAAATAAAACCTGAACCAATGAGTGAAGACGAAAACCAGAATGGGTGTACATTCAAATCACCAAAACCACTATCGGAAAATTTACTCTCTCCACTTTCCCCATGCTTTCTTGGAGGATAATAGAAAGAGGCACCCAAATGAGACACAAAATATAGAAGGTGGTGCCAAGAAAAAGCGAAGTGAACTTATTGTAGCCCCCTCACATTTAAGTGCTCACAGTAGCAATACTGACGATTTGAGAACAGTTTTAAATGGAAGGCAACAAGTGACAGAGAAGAGACGTAGTGGAGAAGAAAAGCAAGCTAGACCAAGTGAGAATCAACATCATAATAGTCCTAGCAAACAGCAATCAACTTCAGCTACACTCCAAGAGCCTAGGCCAATAAACAACAAAAGCAAAACTCAGCAAACAAGTGTAAATAGACTGCAACAGCCAATTATTAGTTCAACACTGCATGTTAATGCAAGTCCAAATGTACCTCTTAGAGGGAATCCAAGTAACATTTTGACCCAGAGATCAATTACATCGTCATCAAATGGAAGCCAGCATACAAGTGAGACTTCAAATACTACAAAGTTCCCCCACAGTCCACATAAAATACTACAGCACACAGGTTTAAAGGTAAACAGAACCCAGCAGGTGATTTCAAATCCAAAAAGTGTGGTTCAGCAGCCAAGTACAGTATCAAGAAACACTCCTAAGGCACCAAGTTCCATTAAAACTCCTCCTCCAAGACTGATGTTAATAGCACAACAGACAAATCCACCCATCACAACTTCACAGTCAGTTGCAGCTCCAAGAAACACTGTGCTAACAAATCCTACAGCTACAAGCTCAACTCGTAGTAGATTTCAGCCACTAGTCAAACCAAGCACAAGCCATGAGGCTACCCAGACGGAGGACCACATAGAGGAGCACCAGATGCAACATGTAAACGTGGACAAAACTTGGAGGACGACACACACCACAAGAGAGCAACAGCATCGCTTTGTGTTGCAAAATCATCTCTTTTCTGATATCACTTTCCTCCTTGGTCCTCAACGTACGGTAAGCGAACCATTAATTTTATTTTCCTGATGATTTTCTCATCCCTATTGAAAAATTCTCGTTCGAATTTTCAAAGAGAAATTTTTAGTTTTTTTAACGAGATATTGGAACGTATTTCTCTTTAAAAACGTACTCTTTTAAAATATTTGAAAGAGTCAAACTGCTTTTTGAAAAAAAGTCTGAGATAAATAAAAAATCGAATAATTTCTTAATAGCTTAATAAAAATGAGAGTAATAATATTTACCTGTCTTAACACTACTTTATGTACTATAAATAGGCACTATTTTAATATTTATTACATATATTTATTTCTTTATTAAATTAAATTTATTTAAAATTATAAAACACACTCTTTTTAAAAAGATTATAATTTTTTTATTGAAGAAAAACACTTGACCACATATATTATCACTATATAAATATTTACAAATTAAAGAAAAACTATATTCATGTTTAGTTCTTGTGTTGTTGCTGAGCATATATGTCTTATTGCGGTGTTGCACTAACGTTGTTTTCGTCATAACACTTGGTATTTCTGGTGGTGGTGCCGCGGCTGCCCTCTTTCTCTCTCTCTTTGTTGCTACTGGCACAACTGAAGAATGATGATATTTTTTTGAGCTTTCGTGTTTCATTAAGTTGTCACGTACGTGCAAGGATTCTTTCTTTCAGCAGCTCTAAAACAGTAGGATAATTTATTTTTATATTTTAGAAATCTAACACATATATAACAAATAAAATCTAGCTCTATAACTAAAGCAATATACAGCTATTGGTTGTTATGCAGTAATTGTGCGTTATCTATGCGTTTAAAATAAACGAATACTTCTCAAATGTGTGTCAAAAGTAATATTTAAAATTTGCTTTGACAGGTGAGAGTATTAAAATATTTATTGCAAAATCCACTTTAATTTTAATCACACATTATATTGCTCTATCTAACAGGACAATCCTAGCTCAGTATCGGGTGATTTGATTTATTAATCAATTTAATATAAAAAAGTACAGCCGTTATAAATTCAGTAATGTACTATAATACTATCATCAAAATTTTTGTTTGCAGCGTTTATATGGGAAAACCATATAAACATACGAGAGTGGGTGGCTTTGCTCCTACCAACAACTTAAAGAAGAGAGGACAAATCTTTATCACCAAAAATCATGTGGTTGAAGTGACCAATTAATAAGAGTGTGGTGTTTTTGTCTTTGTTCACGAGAACAAGTGGCGAACACCAGACAGGCAGGCAGGGAGGAAAGAAGGCAGTACGGCTGCTTGGCTTGCCACAATGCACCTTGACCTTGCATCACAACGTTAGACCAAATGTAAACGCAGTTTATTTTATAGAGTATGGACTTCACTGTGTGTTGCAATGTTGTGTTTTAATGCAAGGTCGTCAAAGTGCATCGCGGCAAGCCAAGCAGCCGTGCTGCCTTCTTTCCTCCCTGCCCTGCCTGCCTGCCTGGTGGTCGCCACACGTTAAGGTGAACGAAGACAATAACACTACCTCTTATTGGTCACTTCAACCACATGACTTTTGGTGACAAAGATATCTCCTCTCTTCTTTAAGTTGGTGGAGGAAGCAAAGCCACCCACCCCACTCTTGTATGTTTATATGGTTTTGCCATATAAAAGCTGCAAATAAAAATTTTCATGATAGTGATAGTACATATCGATCTTGTTGCAAAAAAAAAGCTTATCTCGTTTTTGGCAGTGGAAGCAAAAGGTCTATCTCGAGCGCCATCTCCATAACGTTCGGGAACGAGATAGGCCTTTTGCTTCCACTGACAAAAAACGAGATAGACCTTTCTTTCGCAACAAAATTGATATTGACTACATGAATAACTATCAATTTTACCTACCCTGATACTGAGGATAATGATACTTTGGCGAGTATTATATTTTAACATTGATTGCAAAATCAAACACGAGCTTTTTGATCATGTATATTGCTCACTATCAAAGAATAATGCTCGCAGTTGGGTGATTGCCTATATTATCATTAACTTGATATATACATTAAACTGTAGGTACATGGTTTAGGCTAAAAACCATCTATAGAGGGTGTATGCATTTATGTTTAAGTCGACGCCATGTTGGATAACTCAATAACATGGGTGGCATAGAAAAATGTATGTATGTACATTAAAATGTTCTCACTGTGTACACTTGCACTTTACTGGTATTTACATATTTATGTAAACAGTAAAGTACAAGTGTACACAGTAGAGAACATGTAAATACAGTGTGTGCATATATTAAAGGCGTAGAACACCTTGAACAAAAAAGTTGCGTAATATCCTATCCGGTTAACTTGCACGTGGACCAGGCGAGCTGTGACGTCAGTGCCCGGCAGCGGCATTTTGTGAATGGAAAATAAATTAGAAATCAATGACTCCGGCCAAATCATCAACGTTGATTTTCAGGTTTGTTAGGATATTACGCAACTTTTTTGTTCAATGTGTTCTACGCCTTTGAATGTACATAGGATTTTTAAAGATTATATCAATAACCTAATACTAACTAAGTATTATCCTTTGATACATATATATATATATAATAGTGAGAGCAATATAATTAATGATCAAAGTTTATTTTGCAATCAATTTGGCTAATATTCACTAAGTAAGATAGTTTTATTTGTTCACAGAAAAAAAGAACATTAAATAACAGAACAGTTATACACATTGTAGATACAGTAAAAGGTACGGCTCTGGCCCAAAGTTCCCGAACGGGGCAGCGGAAGCCGCTGCGTTTTCTCATAAAGATAACAGTGAGTGGTTGCGGGTTGCCTATGCAAATCGTTCGGAAACTTTTGGCCAGAGCTGTACATATGTGCATACGGCAGGGGTAGAAGTGGCTTTAACTCTTATAGTAAGACAGAAATGTAAGGGGAAAAAGAGAAGTTCCAAAAGCCCCAATGTTATTTAAAATGGCGAGGCAAGGCCCGCTATCTCCCGCCTCACTTCTACCACTGCATACAGCTAGTACTAGCTGTACATATTTATGTAAATTATACTCAATGTACATATATGCATAACTGTGTTGATAATTATAGGTGTACTGTTTATTACATAAGCATCGTTTTTTTTTTTTTTTTTTCTCTGTTGCGACCCAAAGAAATATCATAATTTGGTGAGTATTAACATTATGATGATTGTTAAATCAACTTTGATTTTGATCATATGTAAATTGCTCTCAGAGTATCGGGTGATTGATATTGTCATTAACTTGATGTACATAAATGAATGTACATAATATGTTCATTGAACTGTAGGTATATATGTACATATATTGCATGTGTAATTACATGCATATGTATATCTTCATTCATTTATGTGCAGCATGGTAATGATTTTATATCAGTCACCCCATATCGATACTGAGTATTTTTCATTTGAATGTAAGAGCAATAATATACTACACGATCAAAATCAAAGTTGTTTTAACAATCAAAATATGCTCATACTCTCACCAAATTAAGATGTTTCTTTGGGTCAAAACAGAAAAAAAAAAAGTGTAAATCATTAAACAATATATTTCTACAACACAGTTATACACATGTACATGGAGTAATATGTATATATAGTTAATTACTATATCATCCGATACTGTGGTTTATGTATCGCAAGAAAGAGGAATTTATTAAAAGATCAAAATCAAAGTTGATTTTGCAATCAATATGCTAAAACTCACCAAGAAGTTGTTTGGACACATACCCACTAGTGAATAGTCAGTTTAGCGGGTGTGGTATATTCCAACGCTATAACGTATGTACATCAAGGGGTTTATTTTGTCCACAGTCCACAGCATATCATTGGTGGCTGACCTAAAAATATGATTCAATTCAGGATTTACAACTAGCATATTAATGCATAATATGTAATAATACCTAATTTTTTATTGTTAAATACATATATGTACCGACATGAATTGAATAACCTGCAATTTTAGTAATACTTTTCAGTCTATACATAGTTGTGCAGGTTTTTCATTTCATTGCGGTACATAAATGCATACCTCGTTTTCCCACCACACTTTGGCATATTAAATATAAACAATAAATCATAAATTGGTATGCCTGGAGTAATTGGGCACCCCTATATGAATTCATTTTTATTATTTACAACAAACTCACCATAAATACAGTAGAAATAAGCCTTTTTGTAGTTTTCATTGCACTGCTTTCCTGGGTCCTGGGAAGCGAAATAGTCATACCCACCGACTGACACTCAAACAAAATTAATAATATATTAGCCCAATGATAGAGTACGATTACAAAACTACTACAGTATTTACTTACATAATTATTATTTTCATATCTGCAATATTCAATACATAAGTATCACTAATTACTCTCCAAGAACGATAATTAGGAGGAAAATAGCCGGTAAAAGACGCTTGTATTTTACCAGCAGACCAGCTGAAAATTCAAAATGCAATACTACTGCGCATGCGCAAAAAAAAAAGCTGAACACGAAATAATTTGAAAAGTGCGGGAATATTTGAGAGGATTTCAGCGGCGGCATTGCCGGACGCATTTATGTTATTGTAAACGTCGACGCCATATTGGATCAATAAATAACATTACTAAAAGAAAATTTACTATGAGAAAATGCATTATTTTGCAAGGTTATAAAATATACAAAACAATAACATGGATAAGATCTTTATATGATTTAATTTACATGAAAAGTTATCGAGCGCGGCGCGGGTTAATAAATATGAATTAACATGAACAGTTCTCTGCTGCACGCAATGTTGTTTATTGATTCAGTATGGCGTCGATGCGCATTTTATATGAAATTATACGGTTTTATCCTATAACATAAATATAAAACTTTATAGAATTTGAAGCAATTACGTGCTGCCAAGTGAGTGCCAAGCATTTTTTATACTCTGGTAGCTGCGGCTTGAGCGTCCGAAAGCGATATATGCATATATGTGCATATGGAAAGGAATACAAAGACAGAAACTCTATATAAATGTAACAGAGAATTAAAAAAAAAAAAAATTATATAAAAAAAGCACAAATTTAACGTGACTTCTCTTTCATGGTATTATAACGTGTAACGACAACGTGTCAGAAATTTTTAGAAATGAAAAAAAATCCTTAATTTTTCGTCTAAAATAGATCTCCGTATCATGTAGCAAAAAAATTGATTTTAACTTTTTTATGGCTTTTCATATGGTAACTTTATGATTTATTTATTTTAGGCTTTAAATTATTTTTTTTAATTTTAAAACAAGATATCGTTGAAAATATATTGTAAATATATAAAAATGAATATACGAGAATAATAAAATTTATTTTCGCAAACTTTTAAAAAAAAAAGGAATACCGCAAATTGTTTAAAAAAATTGAATTAAAAAGAAGCTATAATATTTAAAGAGAAAAGCAATATTATTTAAAGAGAAGCAATAATATATGTTTTAATTTATTGCCATATCTAAAAAAAATAAAATTGATATTCCTTGGAAGTAATGCAAATAAAAAAAATCTAAGATAGTATTCTACTCGATATAAGGAGACTTTTGATAAAATTACACTCAAGACTACTTAAATCCCTTTTTTGGAAAAATTTCTTCTTAAAAATATTAGCTTTTTAAAAAGATACATATTCTTTTTAAAAAATTTTAGCTTCTCTTTTAACATTTTAGAAACTCTTTCAATATGTTAGCTTCTCATTAAAAATTTCAGATTCTTTTTTAAAATTTATTGCAGCTCTTTGAAAATTTTGACTTCTTTTTAAAAAATTTATGCTCCTCTTTTAAAAATCTAGATTCTCTTTGTAATTTATAGCTGCTCTTTGAATGTTTCGTTGCTCTTTTAAAAAAATGGTATTTTTCTCGAGAAATGTACAATTCTCGTTGAATATTCAATGTTAAAAGAGAATTTTGAAAGAGCAGCCTCATTTTGAACGAGAATTTTTCAATAGGGATATATTTACCTAATTTTTGAATGTTCGTATCTGAGTTTAAAAATAAATTAACACTTCTTCTCATTTGTTTGTTGCTTAAATTTTATTATAATATTTGACAAATAAAGATTATAGGGAACATAGATAGATTTGCAAATTGGGTGGACAGAGAGTTGTACTGTCCCATATATATGCTTCACTGACGTGACTTAGCCATGGGATATAAAACCTGTGACTGGACTGCTGGACATTGGACAGTTATTTATCTCTCCTTGTCATGCTGATGATGAATCTCAAATCAACAAGGATGAAACAGATGAACATTGCTAGAGATGAGGTGCTGAAAGTCTTTGGCAAGCTCTGTGTTATTGCTAACATTATCTAAATAAATTGCAAGCCTACCACCAATTATGCTCGCCCTCTACAATTATTTAAGATAAATAATTAAATGAATATGCATGTTTTAATGATCAGTGGCGCCACACACCTTCTCCTTGTTATATAATGCTCTGTTCCATTTCGGTTTTAGTTAGAAATTATTCTCTCAAAGGATCCCGGTCAGCTAAAATTCAGCTACATTTCCTCAATTTGTCCAATCTACCAATATGCTTCCTGTTCCTAATCTTTATTTGTCAATCATATTACATTGTCTATTTTTACCTAAACTTAATATTACTCTTTTATTATTAAAAGTTCTTTGAGCCAATATTTACTTCTGTGATGGTGGCCTCACTTTTTGTCATGTTTATTGTATGAAATATCATTCAGCCAATCCATTGCCACAAGTTGCCACTCGTAACTGCCAGCCAGATATTTGAGGAGATTATTTACGGGAATACAGAGGAACGTCAACCTGCACTGCCACTTCACCTGCCTGACATAGAACCTCAAATTTTCAACTTGATTCTTCAGTAAGTAACCATACACAAATAAATACATTAATAGCAAAGAAATTACCTACAAATAAGCTGCTACCTTCCAATCCTTTCTACCAAAACACTCTACTTCTCCCTTCTACATCCTTTCATCCCTCAAAGGGTAGATTAGGTTTAATGTAGGTGCTTGCGACTTTCCTGGCTTCCTTCTGTCAGTGCTCAACGTTCCTCTCAAATACGAGGGCTTAAAAAAAATTTAATAAAAGCTATAAAAGACTAAAAAACCAATAAAAATTAAAAAAGGGAGGGAGAGAGAGAGAGAGAGAGTGTGGGAGGAATTAAATTGGTTCCATAACATTTGTAGTAAGATTTCTTGTTCTAAATGCTAAATGCTTAAAAAAAAAAAAGAAAAAAAAATCCTAAGCAATCTTATATAATTTATTAATCTCATGTTCTATTAATTAAATTTTTAATGTTGAGGTAGATTATTTTAATTTTTACACTTATCTATTTTGTGTTCAAAGGTTCTTGTACACAAACTCTGTAGACATCAGTGGTTTCAATGAAGCATGTAGCCTGATGCAAGCTGCCGAGAAATTTGAGCTTCTAGAGTTGATGTATAAATGTCGTATGTACCTGTGGCTTCACATCAAACGAGAAACCATGTGGACAACCCTGGACTTTTGCCGTCTTACGAAGGACAAGTTACTGATCATGAGTGTCTTAGGGGTATATAATAACGTCTTATTCCTAGCATAATATTTGTTGGCATGTGATATTGTTTTATTAATAAAATTAATAAGCATGCATTTAAAAAAAAAAAAAAAAAAAAAAAAAGAAGAAAGAAAGACTTTGAAAACCATAATACAATATATAGCTAATAATAAATAATAGGATATTTCAACTGGTGTGAAATTGAAATTCAACCACAGACCGGCTTTCAAAGTGCTGTATAGGGAAAAATGAAAGCGTGCACATGGAGTTGACTGTATCAAATATTTTATTTTACTATTAAATATTATGTATCTATATAGTGCAACAATCACTCACCAATGGAAGTGATAAGAAGTTTTTTTAAGTGCATGCTAGTATTGCTAGTACAAAAAAAAAAAAAAAAAAAAAAAAAAAAAAAAAAATTATTAAAAAAAAAAAAAAAAAAAAGCAAAAAGCTTAAATATTCCTGCTTATTAATATAATACTGGTAACAATTATTGACGAGCTGAATAATTTTAGTCCCAATAAACTATATCATTAAATAAGAGAATCTTATCATTAGAGAATCGTTTTATTAACTTAATTATCAATTCAACTCGTTTCTCAAATTGCTCTACCTTCTTTTCTCCTATTATTTTTTGAGCTTTATTATTTTAATATTATACACATATAGTTTACTCTTATTAATATTATTGATTTCATTATTATTTATTTCAGGTAGTAAAACTTGATGCTGAAAACCTACTCCATTCTGCTGAATTCGAAAGAACCTCTACTCGAACAGTAGTTAACACACTGCTGTCAACCAATCTCCAAGGTCAACTTAACGTAAATTCAGAGGCAACTCTGCTTGATGCGTGTATTCGCTGGTGTAATGCTGAGGTTCAAGTTCGAGCTGGTGAATCAACCCCTCCTTCACTGCAAGATATCTTCTCACCAATGCGGGATAAGTTCCATTTTCTGAAGTTTACACCAGAGGAGTTCACCAAAAGTGTCATTCATACCCAGATCTTGCCTACGGATGAAGCTTTAGCCATTCTCTCTGAATTAATTGTACCTAATTCAAGTAGCATTGTCCACCCACTACCTCAATATGTAATTAGAACTAACCCAGCACCGATAGTTAATAATAAGCCACTTCAAATTTATGGTATTAAGAGAAGTAATGTTACCTCAACTGGGGGTTTGATTGATGGCTCACTACAAAGTGTCCATGACTTAATATCAACAATGAAATTAAAAGTAAATTCAGGTGACGTGTTGTATGGAGTCAAACTGACAACTCAGATTTTAAATTTAGCAGGTGCTTATGATGAAAAACTGACAGTCTTCGTGAATGACGTGGAGAGTGGAGAGAATGTTTTCTCAGTCACAGTCAAAACTCGATTAGCATCAAGCAGTGAATTTGAAGTAGGTTTTGATGCAGGCATTGTGTTTGCAGAGTTGCCCAAGTTTGCAACCAGAAAAGTGTCAGAAATCGAGATCAAAGTTGTTCCTCATAAGTCAGGTAAATACTCCTTCATCAACAATCGGAGTAAAATGTGTACTGGTCAATTCAAAGATAAAAACGACTGTCGATTGCGTCATCCTCCTAGACACAATTTCATAATTTGTGCAGCTCTCAATGCAATTTCAGGCTGATGAATGAACTGGGTGTAGCAATGATAAGCACTCTGGACATAATGCACTGATGGCTTGAACTTTCTGTGTATATATAAGTTTTTGTACGTAGCTTAATGATAGGCTTATATTATTATATTTTACTAAACTTTTATAATAATAATATATTTTGTACTGATATTTAAGTTTATAATGATAAATTATTTATATTTGCTACTTTTATATGCATTTTTATTTTAAAATGTACACATACAGTAGTAGGAATAAGTAGGATAGGAAAAAAATTGTTTTAAAATTATTGACAGCCTAAATTTTATATAAAAAGTGCATTTGTAATAGCTTTCAATAATTCTACTGCTAATTTTTAAATTTCTCTTAATAATGTTTATTGTACAGAATAATGATAAACTTGCAGTTATATACGTAATTAAAAAATTTAGTTTTGTAGTAATCTTGATTTTTATATATATAAATTTTTATTTTTATTAGATCATGATCTTTTAAACTATAATCAGTGGTCTGATGAAGCCCTTAAAAAATGTTTTGAGCTAGATTACTGTTCTCTTAGAGCCTCAGAGATCAGAGATCTAATTTTTGGTCAGATCATAAAAGTTCAAAGAATTGAAAAAATATAGACCTAAATATTATTATATGCTATAGGCCTATGCCTATATGCTACAAATATGCTATATGTATGCATGTTGCATATTGAAGGCTACTCGGCATTTTGGTACTATGCTGCAATCTCCGCGGGTGTAATTTTTGGCACATATGAAATCTTCGCCATGCCTACAAATGGCACACCTGTTACTAATGACACACCTGTGCAGGTTAAGCGTTATAATGAGGTTTCATAAGAGGGAAGCGCGGAGAATACAGATATAATATGTGCCAAATTTGCACCCGCGGAGATTGCAGTAGTACCAAAATGGCGTGTAGCGCTCGATATTTCAAATCCAAATGCAAGTTTTTTTTTTTTTTTAATATGTTTTGACAGCAAAATATTACAATAGAAAAAAAAAAAGAATATTGCTATAGATCGGTTTGTTTAAGATCTGATCTTGATTTGACTTTTTTTTTTTTTTTTATATATTGCTATTGAGGCAGAACTCAATTGATCTTGACAACTTCTATAGGCCCTACAGTGAGTCCACAGTTTTTATAATTTTTGTACTAAAATGTAAATGTAAAGATAGCATGTTCTTACTAGTTTGTAAGTGTTTTGAACTTTTCTTTCTGTTAATTAATTGTGACGTATATATATATATATATATATATATATATATGTTGGCAACCATTGCCGAATTCGCTCATTGGTTGAAATAAGTGACCACGTCGCGGCGTGGCAATGCATTTTTGCCAAGATCCGAAATTCAGCACTTGTGCATCGTAATTTTAACCACGTTATGCGGTGTGGTTTTTAACAAATGCCAAATTGTTGGCAAATAAATTTTAGCCAGTTCGTGGAGTGGCTTTTTAATAATTGCCACGCTGCAGCAAGGTCAAAATGTTTAATGCGCAGGTTACGATATATATACGTTATTAGTATGAATAATATCATATGTTTTTTTTATTATTATAACTTACATCATTTTACACTATGGTTTTCAGTTAATTAAAATATTTATAAATTTATAAAAATGATTTCTTATTAAATTTGACACAAATTTTTACTATGGTCAACATTACGATGCACAAGTGCAGAATTTCGGATCTTGGCAAAAATGCATTGCCACGCCGCGACGTGGTTACTTATTTCGGCCAATGAGCGAATTCGGCAATGGTTGCCATGTTGCCAACATATATGTATATTTTGTTTATGATCGAAGGAAAAAAAGAAATAAAGAAATTTTGAATCTGATCTTGATAAAAAAAAAAAGGTGTTGGGGTGCTTGAGTGTGATTTCAAACAGCACATGCACACATTTAAACAGTTTGTGTGCAAGTGTGTTGGATTTTTTTGTTTAGATGTTCGAGTGCATGTTTGACAAACAAAGGTTCTCTAGACAAACATCGGTTTTGACTGCTGCAAGCATGTTTAGAGTGACTGAAAGTCCCCAAGGATCGAGTCCGCAGTGCTACAAGAAGATTATGGCCCCATGCACTCATCCATGTGGAGGCAGAAAAAGCTTTATAATAATAATTAATAATAAAATAAAATATAAAAAAAAGATGAACACAAATAGTGTAAAAATTATTATTTCTGAAATAATTAATTTAAAAATTAGAAAAAGTCCAATTGAATTAAAAAATATATATTTTTCTCATTTTTAAAGATCCTTAATTATGTATGTAATTTGTATGCATATAGTTTGTGATTTTAGTGATTTATAATCATTAATCATAATTACATATAATAAAAGATTTTTTTGTTAAACATAATTTTTGTTTCCTTGCTTCATGGGTGATCTCCATGAAACTATTTTAGCGGCGCTCCAGTCGGGGCTCGGGGCTCGACTACGTCCGACTACGTCAAAACTTTTTAAACTGTTTTAAACACTAACGCGCGTCTGCACCATGAAAGTGAAAAAAAGACTATCAGCGTGCGTAAAAAAAGTTCAAAGAAAGCTTTCGGAGAAACGTGCTGTGTACATACATACTGTTAATATCAGGTAAATTTAGCAAATTTTAAGCTAATTATAGACCAAGAAATATGTTAAATAATAGCTTAAATATAACTACTGTATACAAACTATACATATTAAAGTATTTAAGTCAGGGTTGGATATTATATTATAGCTTTGCTTTTTGCTAAAATTGCATTCGTTATTGATGCGTATTTTGTGTTGTGCATGTGATTGGAAATTGGATCGTATTGATGACGTTATAGACCCCTTGCACATCCTTGCGCTTTGTCGCCATGTTTGTGGTGACTAATGCATTGTCCAGCATAGGGGAAACTTCGTTTTTCCTAATTTTTCACATAAAAAATTGTTTATTTCAACTCAACAAATTTTTCTCATATCCTTCGAGCTTATTTAGAAATAAGGCTTTGATTGAGGTTTGAAGCTTCTTTTGCTATTAAAAAAATAAAAATGACGTTTTTCCTATGCTGGCCTATGTATTCCTGACCAACAAAATGGCGGCTCTTAAATATGAGTGCAAGCGGTCTATAGAGGAAGCGAGGAAAGGACATGCTGATAGACCCCTCTGCGCCGATGCCTTAATTGGCGGCGGCGGCGTAGGTTCAGTGATAAGGGTACCAGCGGCGGCGTGAACGGCATGATAAAAATCAATCGGCGGCGGCGGCAAAATCTCTGCGTGACGAAAGATTGACTACCCTAGGGGTCATTTCAGGGGCGATTTCGAAGGTCCAGAGGTTGCGTTTTGAGAGCTTGAGGATCATGGTGTTAGAGGGCTTACATTGGGCTCGTCCTTCAGGGTATCAAGGGAAGGGAGGGGAAAGGACACACCTTTGCGAACGAGACCTTTCGGCGGCGCGGTGCAGAGGGGTCTATATAGACCTATATATGCATGTTTAAAATTTTGACCACCTTTGTATATGTATAATATAATCGCAAAATACAAAATGTATAGGGTGGTTTCAGTCATGTTTAAGTCGACGTCATAAGTGAGTATGTACATATACTGTACTGTATTATAATTATGTGTATTTTGACTATCATTTCTAATTGTATCAACTGATACAATAACCTAAGCCGATATGCTTTTGTATATTGTGATTGTAGGATGAAAGAAATGAATAAACATATTTTGAATTTTGAATTTTTAAATAACATATTGGCCGGTATAGGAAAATGGCACATTTTGCCGGTTTAAAAATACTTAGCAATTTTTTTGAGAGCAATATGATGCTGTTGACAGGTTGTATTAGTACCTCAAGTATGTAAGAAAAATAATAATGAACAAAAAATAGCTAATTTTCCAAAGAAAATAGCCAAAAACTACGTTTGTCCTATGCTGATCAATGTTATATGTATTGCTCAAGACGAGCATCGAAAAGCACTCAGAATGACGTCATGCGTATGCACCCTATTCAAGTCAAAGTTTATATTGACTAGTAAAGGAACAACGGTTTTGAGGCCGACTATAAGCGATTTCGGTCACATCCGCTTCCGTTTCTCCTTATACGCATGTGCAGTAAGTCGAAACGGAAGCGGATGTGATCGAAATTGCTTATAGTCGGCTTCAAAACAGTTGTTCCTTTATCAGTAGGCTGACCATCCGTCCCGGATTAGCCGGGACAGTCCCGGTTTCAACACTTAAGTCCCGGCAAGATTTTGCAAAAATCGTCAATGTCCCGGTTTTATATTTTGCAGGAATTTTAATAAAAAGTATACAATTAAAAGCTCGCGGAGAAAAAAAAAAATAAAAAAATAACGTCAAAAGATAGTTGATGCTTTTTCGTAATATTTTTCGTAGCATATTAAAATTATACACCATAGTTACGCCAAATTTTTATTTATTTATTAAATTTTTTTTTTGAGAGTGGGTGTTTCGGCTCAAATAGGACGTACACATCACATATACCATACGTTATACGTCGGTGTCGGTTACGTATGTTATTTGTGATATAACTATTATTAATTATTAAAAAATGGTTTCATACTTTTTTATTATTATTATTATTATTTTTTATTTGCAGGGAAAAGTTTAAAAATAGACGACAGAAAGAATTGAAAAAAATCCATGTACTTTTAAATAAACTGTTGCAAAAAGACTAGGCTGACCATAATTAAAAGTGTGCAACCCGGGACACTGTAGAGCAATGCACAGAAGAGACCAAGAGGCCCGCGCGAAGCGCGGCCGGTGGTCCCCGCCGGAGGTGAAAAATTTTCAGAAAAGGGGGCGTGGCCTCCGAAATTTCATCAGTTTTGTGTCTTTTTGCAAGAGTTTATTTAAAAGTACATGGATTTTTTTCAATGCTTTCTGTCGTCTATTTTTAACCTTTTCCCTGCAAAAAAAAAAAAAAAAAAAAAATATGAAACAATTTTTTAATAATTAATAAGTTATATCACAAATAACATACGTAACCGACGTAACGTATGGTATGTGATGTGTACGTCCTATTTGAGCCGAAACACCCACTCTCAAAAAAAAAATTAATAAATAAATAAAAATTTGGCGTAACTATGGTGTATAATTTTAATATGCTACGAAAAATATTACGAAAATGCATCGACTATCTTTTGACGTTTTTTTTTTTTTTTTAAATTTTTTTTTCTCCGCGAGCTTTTAATTGTATACTTTTTATTAAAATTCCTGCAAAATATAAAACCGGGACATTGACGATTTTTGCAAAATCTTGCCGGGACTTTAGTGTTGAAACCGGGACTGTCCCGGCTAATCCGGGACGGATGGTCAGCCTAAAAAAGACACAAAACTGATGAAATTTCGGAGGCCACGCCCCCTTTTCTGAAAAATTTTCGCCTCCGGCGGGGACCACCGGCCGCGCTTCGCGCGGGCCTCTTGGTCTCTTCTGTGCATTGCTCTGCAGTGTCCCGGGTTGCACACTTTTAATTATGGTCAGCCTATTTATCAGTCAATAAGTAAAAAAAAAAAAAAAGACTAACCCACTGAGCCTCTGGACCATCTTGAGGTCCCCTCCGCGAAACTGCTTACGGGCGTGTTGGTCTCAGTATATAACGGCTTGATTCCATGCGCTTACACGTTGCTGGTGAATCAAAAAGACATTATAGCTCAACTGATGCACAAGAGCTATCTTATATACACATTGCAGGTTTTATAGGATTCACCAACATGTAAGCGCCTTCTACGGAAGTGAGCGCAGAGCCACCGGGTTTATATGTGTTTCTGCTGTGGTTATAGTAAGTGCGGCGGTAAGAAAGTATGGTATAGTCTGGGTTCGAATGCGCACGCTTCGTATGTGGGTGTAGCATTGCAAGTTTCTCACAGGCGGTAAACCGCTGAAATGATGCAAACCCACATGCTCGGCTCCAGCTATATGTCATGTCAAGAAACTGTATTAAGATGCAGATTAAATGCATTTTGTATACATATAGGCAAAAAGACTCGTGCCTTCCAGCCTGTCACCTATCTGTGTACTGCAGGTTAGTATATATGAAACCGGCCGCCAGCCTATAGCACACTACTGTGGCTTGTTCAAAGTCAGACTGTATAGGGTGTGCAGGCTGCCACAACCCTGTTCAAAAAAACGGGCCGATTCCGGCGCGTAAATAATCCAAATTCACGGATCGTTTTACGATCGGGATTCTAGCGTTAAACGCTCGTTTAACGCACGTTTAACGCTCGTTAAACGCACGTTTTACGCTCGTAAAACGTACGTTTAACGCACGTTTTACGCTCGTTAAACGTGCGTTTAACGCACGTTTAACGCTCGTTAAACGTACGTTTAACGCACGTTTAACGCACGTTTAACGCTCGGGACACGAGATATTCCTGCGCCTTAATTAAAATTTATCAATTAAAATGTATATGATGCGGTTATTATCCCACGAGAAAAAACCAACATGGTTTTAAATAAATAAATTTAAAAAAAAAAGTATCCAAAAACATAGCATTTTGGCCCCTTTCAGCAGTGTTTTGGATACTTATAAATGCTGCGATAAAATTTTAAAAAACGTGGAATATTGTATAAGAACATTTAATAATGTCCCATATCTTCTCTGAAATAGAATTAAAAAATATTTATTTGTATCCAATAATGTTTTTTATTAAATTACATTTAAAAATATTAAATAATATTTATCTTTTTATATTTAGTAAAAAATTCAAAACCATATTATTATATTAAAAAACATTCCTTGATTTGAAAAGTGTTGTATTAAATTTTGTGTAATAAATATAAAATAACATTTAAAAATATTTAAATAAGGCAATAAATGAAATGGTAAATTGTATGAAATATTAGCCAAGTATTTAATAATATATATAATTTAAACGTATTAAAATGCATTTAAAGTTGTATTTATTATAATTTCAAATAGCATTCGATCGTGTAATATACTATATCCAAATGCATGCATAAGTATTAAATAGTATACGAAAGTACTGTTACAAAAATAGTTAATACTATACCAAATGCATGCAAAAACATTAAATAGTAATTAAAAGTATTATTACAAAAAAAATTTAATACTATACCAAATGCATGCAAAAACATTTTAAAGTATTTAAAAGTATTATTATAAAAATTATTTAATACTATATTAAATGCATGCAAAAACATTAAAAAGTATTTAAAAGTTTATTGCAAAAAAAATATTTAATACTCCATCCAAATGAATGCAAAAACATTGATAAGTATTAAACGGTATTGTTACAAAAAATATCTCACCAAATTTTCCTCTTTAACATGAAAACCTTATTATCAGCCAATACTGTTTAGAAATATACACGAAATATTTTTATTGCAATTAAATATTACTAAAAAAAAAAAGAAAAAAAAGAGGGAAAAATCAGCAATCCGCTAGAGTCAAAAGACATGCTATTTAGACTAAAACATTTCCTCCGGGACCTCCCTATATATCCTATCCAAATACATTTTTACTTTTTTAAACATCATAAGTTTCCATAAGTTTGCCATTTTAAGTACCTATAAGATTTAAAAAAAAAAAAAAAAAAAAAAAAAGTAGAAAAAGAATGAAGAAAACAATAATATTAAATATTGTTTTTACATTAAAAAATAAATAGCTATGAATAAGCATTTGCTGGCTCCTAAAGCAGACCTAAAGTCAGCCGGGATAATTTTCTGAAACTCAATTTTTTTTCCGTACCACCTGGCCAGGTCCCCTCGACAAGCCACATTGATGACTGTAATATGTAAGAACAATACATAAACAACATTGCATGTGGCCGATACCTCAGTTGTATTGTGTTGTACCACCTGGTTAGGTCCCCTTAGACAAGCCACATTGATGACTGTAATATGTAAGAACATTACATAAACAACATTGCATGTGGCCGATACCTCAGTTGTATTGTGTCGTACCACCTGGCCAGGTCCCCTCGACAAGCCGGCAGTGATGACTGTAATATGTAAGAACATTACATGATTAACATTGCATGTGGCCGATACCTCAGTTGTATTGTGTTGTACCACCTGGCCAGGTCCCCTCGACAAGCCGGCAGTGATGACTGTAATATGTAAGAACATTACATAAACAATATTGCATGTGGCCGATACCTCAGTTGTATTGTGTAGTACCACCTGGCCAGGTCCCCTCGACAAGCCGGCAGTGATGACTGTAATATGTAAGAACATTACATAAACAATATTGCATGTAGCCGATACCTCAGTTGTATTGTGTTGTACCACCTGGTACGATACTATTACACAAGAGTACAGCACTATTATAACGTTATGATAGCACTGTACTTTCACACAAGTTGATTGACTATCAAACCAAAGTCAATAAAATTGCATGCAGCACATATTAAAACAAGAGTACAGCACTATTATAACGTTATGATAGCACTGTACTCACACATGTTGATTGACTATCAAACCAAAGTCAATAAAATTGCATGCATGACATATTAAAACAAGAGTATGATACAGCACTTTTACAACGTTATGATAGCACTGTACTCTCATACAAGTTGATTGACTATCAAACCAAAGTCAATAAAATTGCATGCATGACATATTAAAACAGGAGTACAGCACTATTATAACGTTATGATAGCACTGTACTCACACATGTTGATTGACTATGCAAACTGAAGTCAAATAAAGCATGTACGACAGTACAATTTATGTATATAAATAAATATTCACCAAATAATATTTACTTTATATTTTGGTATATGTACTCTGTACAGATGCCAAAATTTAATATTAAAATTTGACCCAATAATTCTGTTATATTTATCAATTTAAATCATACAAATAAGAATAAACCTAACGTAACAATCTTACCAGTATCTGTATAAAATCAATATACCTACCAATATCAGTTTTATATTAACATCCAAAATGATGATTTGGGGAGAACTGAATAATATATGAAGTACGTACATAATACTGGATATGGAATTGTATGTAGATAAACTTCCCAACCATGAAACACATTTGAAAGATATGCTCATTAGCTAAATATTAAAATTTTACATCTCGCACATAATACATATTTTAACTTACGTTTAAGCTTCTTGCTGCACCATGATTAACACATATTACCACCATAATTTAATCAAAATAACAAGGCATGTCGTTTTTTTCACAGCACATTGTTTACAAATAACTGAAATAACGACATTCACTCCGTACCTCCCAACATTTTCAAACCAAAGCGCACCATGATTGGTTGAAACTGACGTAATGGTCAATCTGATTGGCTAAGCATTACGTATTGTACTGATTAATAATTTACTTTTAATAATTACAATATTATAAATAATAATAAAATTAGAATCAATAATTAAACAAATAATAATAATACACTAATAAATAGTAATAAATAGCGAAACAAATTATTTGGTAACTAAAATAAATCTTTAGGAAATACGAGTTCACACGAATGTTACCGAAAAAATTTGCGCGCGAATATAGATTTTTGAATGCTTTTAATATCAAACACAATAGCAAATCAGCAAAGCAAGTGCGGAGATTTCTTTTATAATTCAACTAAATAATAAATACCTAATTATTGCCAGTTATTGTGATATATATAATCGGGCAACGTTTATATAGGTGTGTAATCGTACCTCAGCAAACTGCAGTTCAACTAATTTTAACGCAACCAACAAGTAAATACCTGCGTGTTATTTTTTAATATAGAACAAATAGAACAAAACGTAATATTTCGCTATTATCTTCGGAAAATAAGTATTTATTTGGTCATTATTATTTTTCTCGCATACTTGAAAACCTTATTCAAAAAAATTGCTAAGTATTTTTAAATCGGCACAATATAATGTGTCATTTGCCTATCCTCTTCAGTCCCAATATACAATGAGTTATATATAAAAAAACTTGACAAATTTTTTTGAAACAATGGGAAAAAAATAGAAAAAATTAATATCAAAATAAGTAAAATGTGTCAAAACAAAGCCAGAAAAATTTCGCGTTTTTTTAGAGCTATATTTAGAGCAAGTGGGTGGGTAGAAGAGTGGGTAGGGGATCCGTAAAATTAAGAAATAGCAAAAAAAAAAAAAAAAAAAAAAAGACAGACAGACAGACAGACAGAAAGAGAGAGAGAGCAATTTCATTTGTATTTTTTGAGAAATAATTTTATTTCAAAATAATTTTGAAAGTACATTTTTGATGATAAAAAAAAGCAAAAAAATAATAATAATAACAATAAATAAATAAAATAAAAATAGAGCATTGTGGTGGGCTCTAAAATCGCCATGCGAAATGCATGGATGTCACGCGGCACTCGCTGTTAAATTCTTTTACCTTAACATTTATCAATTGAGAGGTCTGTATACTAAATTGTATACCTTTGATGAATACATTTTGAATTTTGTGTTCCGGAAAAAAAATGGTACATACTTTTTATGTGGCGGCAGCCTATCGCCCGAAGTGTTAGAGATCGCACAAGTCAGAAGTAAAGCGAGACGGATTGGGCGCCGAGATTTCGAGAATTTCTCGATATGCCGCGGCAAAAGTAAGCCACCGTGGGCCAAGTCAGCAAAGAAAAAAAAAAAAAAAAAAGAGAGAGAGAGAGAGAGAGAGAAAGAAGAAAATGAAGAAGAAGAAGAAAAAAAAAGCTTGCAACCATAACTTTTTTTTTCTTGTTATTATTTTTTGGTCAAATTTGAAAATATTATTTGTTATTATCTTATTATAATATACGAAATTAATTCTTCAAAATTTAGAAAAAAATTTAAAAATATATTTTTTTTCATTATTTTTTGTAACAATTAAATTAAAATATTACATTTAATTGAAAATATGCAATTTTTTATTTAGTAAATTTTATTAAAAAAAAAAGAAAAAAATGTTAAATTTATTAATTTTTGAAATTTTTAAAAATTTTCAAACGTTTTTCTACTAATACTTTTACATGCAAATGTATATCATAAATTAATTGCTATATGCTTGTTATTATCGTAAAAATCACGAATATTATTTGGAAAAAATGCCAATTTTAAGGCTGAAAAAACAATTAAAGTACGGAAAAAATCAGTAATATTTTGAGAGGTTTCGCCTCCGGCGGGCAAGGGGGGCTAGGCCCTCCTTGAATCCCCCGGAAAGGGGGGCTCCGCCCCCTGACCCCCCATCCTAGGGTGGGCCGTCTCTATTGGAATCTCTATGGGCTGGTAACGACCCAATACGTCCCTGCCGGCAAGTAACTATTTTTCAATGGTATATATTGCTACATATAACACGTGTCAAAAATTTCTTTATAAAAATCTTGATGTTTTTTTTTTTTTGTATGAAATAAATCACGCAGTTAATTCCACGCAATGAAATGTTTTCAAAAAAAGTTTAAAAAGACATTCATTTGTGTGGGTTACGGGGGATTTATTTCAAACATTTTTTTTATGATATATGTTGTTTTATAGAAATTTATGACACATGTCAAACATTCATTGTTATTTACCATAAAAGAGATACAAATTATATTTTCACTCTATTTAAAAAAAAAAATGTTAAATATGTCCATCTGATTTGCGTGCCCTCCAGCATATAGCCTCAGGCACTCAGCCGCCGCCACATTAAAAGTGAACCGTCGCTTGTTTTCCGGCCCACTCAAATCAGTGAATAATTGCCAAAGATCATTACAATTTGGAATAGCTATAATAGGCTTCACTGTGTATTGAGAAGCTTTAAGGAAAAAAATAATTCTACAACAAGCTGTCAAATTCGGGTTTCGGATGGATTATGTTTAAGAGCCCCCTCGGGCTCTATAAAAAAAAATGTTCTCTATCCTCTCTTTATCTCTTTTATTTTAAGTCTGCAAAATATGCAAGTATCAATATAATGCATTTTACTTTTCGTATATACTAATATAAAAGTGGCCTAGCTGCGATTATTTGTGATTTCATATTGTCTTTTTAATATTATATTTAATTTTTGTAGCACAATTATAATATAAAATATAATCCTATGGCTATAAAAAAAAATAAACTATTAATTTTTAAAATACAAAAATTATTTAATACAAGTGATATACTTTTTATGTTACCACGGGCAATTTTGTTGAGTTGGACAAGTGATCGCGTTGTTATAATTTTTTACACGTCGTGTGTGTGCCATTTTTGCCGTGTTATTTTTTTATTAAACAAAATTTACTCAAAAAATGTTTGAAAGAATTGTACAATATAATATGTATAATTTTGTGTACAAAACGCATTTAAAAGTGTTATGCAATAATGAAATTGCTGAACAGAAAAAAATATACATTTTAAAAACTACTTATATTATGCAAGAATATAGTAACGGCCGTGAATTGGCTTTAACGGTCGTTAAATTGAGTGAAATTCCCGGCCGTTAACGTTCAATATGGCCCGTTAAAATTTCCCGAGTCACGTTTCCCGAGTGAAAAAAAATTCACGGGCGTAAACGCTCCGGAAATTTGAATTTTTTCCCGTGAACGGGCGTGAAAAAGTGTTCATCTCGTTTACGGGCACGTTTTTTTGAACAGGGAAGATGTAAGAAAGTGGAGTATAGCTTGATCAGAGCCCGCAGTGTTGGTTAGTATATTATGACATCCACAAAATGTGATGGCTGAGGGAAACCAAAGCTCACAATATTAATGAATTAAAATTATACTATACACTCTTGTCATAATTATATAAAATTTTACTCTGCCTTAAGACCCGGGCAGCCGTCTTATTTTATTTAATATTCAATTTATAATTAAAAAAAATAAGTCACTGTGATTGGCTGAGAGTGACTCTCAGCCAATCACAGGGGCTTATTTTCTTCAATTAATTTAGTACTAAATAAAATAAGATGGCTATGTGGGCCTTTAGAGTACAGTCAATAAAGAATAAAATTTTCCATGACAAATAAGAGTACTGTATATAATGGTAGTAGGGACCAGTTTTTGGCACCTTAATAATTTTCGGCACCCCATGCACTTTAAAATATTTTTTAATAATAATAATCTTTTATTTAGGCGCATAGAGGGCTATTTCAGCCATATTACATGAACCTTGGCCATAAATTGAGCCAATAATATTACAATTATACTCCAAGGGTATACAATTCCAAGAGCTTAAGATTTTTTGTGATGTTAAGATTTATACCTCCTCCACCTCCTTATAATTTTTCTCTGATCTCAACTGCTGGTGGTTTTCCCACAAAAAAAAAAATAATAATAATAATAAATAACCTGCCCGAAAACAGGGGTACCATATCTCTACCATACATAATTATACACTTCTGGAAAACAGTTTCTGACAAATTTGTATAGGCAACCTGTAACCACACTGGTATATTTTTTAATTTATGAGAATAAACGCAGTCCCGGCAGTATTAGTCCCATTCAGAAACTTTTTTCCAGAGGTGTACACAGCATTTTTGTAATAATATATTTACGACACTGTTTACCATTTAAACGCTGTGCGTGTCTTCTCATAAGAATAAACACATCGATAACATATAACTGCAAATTTAGTGCGATAGGTTATTTTGAATGGTAAAATATATTATCACAATCATGTGTGTACATATGTTCCAAATTTAATACATATAAAATATGTTCCAAATTTAATACATATAAAATCAGCAGGGACGATTAAAAAAAAAAAAAAAGAAAAGAAAAGAAAATAATATTAATTATTTTGTAATTTCAAAAGTGCATGCAACAAAATGTACATTTTATTGTTATTGTCATTATTATTATTTTGTACACCATATTTTGTGATCAAAGTGCTGGACTGAAAGAGACACTGGTCAGATTACTTGGTATCTAGGGAATTTGCTTTATTTTTGTATTGGGCATTATTATATATGTTATCTAAATTTTTCACAAAAAGACTGTGTCATTACTGACATTAAATTTCCTATTTATGATAGAGTAATTAAAATATCAAATAAATGAACTAACAAGTAAGATCTTAAATTTAGTGTGTACAATCCGGACTTGCATTAACTTATTGATTTTATATCTAAACAGAAAATATCATTATGGATAAAAACTGAAATGCTAGGAGTATGGCTATTAGGCAACTTCAAAAATATATAATGAGCACTTGCTCATTCGCAAGGGTCATCAGGTTGGTCACTGGCAAGCAGGGTCGGACTGGCAATCAAGGGGCCTCGTCCACAAAAGGGGTGTAACACCCACTTTAGGGGCCACAAAGGGGGCGTAACACCCTAGTTACGCCCCTTTTTGGGCCTTAGGGGCCTCCAAACAGAGGGGGGGGGGCACGCCCGCAATTGCAGACTTGCTCTTTTGGCCAGTCCGAGCCTGCTGGCAAGGGTCATCATTAGTATATATTATTTTTGGACTAGTATATTGTACCATGTTAAAGGTGTAGAACACCTTGAACAAAAAAGTTGCATAATATCCTAACAAACCTGAAAATCAACATTGATTTGGCCGAAGTCATTGATTTCTAATTTATTTTCCATTCACAAAATGCCACTGCCGGTCACTGACGTCACAGCTCGCCCGGTTTACGCGCGCGTGGACCAGGCGAGCTGTGACGTCAGTGACCGGCAGTGGCATTTTGTGAATGGAAAATAAATTAGAAATCAATGACTCCGGGCTCTCCGGCCAAATCAACGTTGATTTTCAGGTTTGTTAGGATATTACGCAACTTTTTTGTTCAAGGTGTTCTACACCTCTTTAAATTGAGTTTTTTTTTTATTTCTCACCTCAAAATTGTCCAAACACATTAAATCACACAACATATCATTGTAAAGTAAAATGCGCAATTCAAAAAGTATTTAGAACATGAATGAGCCCGAATCAAAGAAACAATGTGAAAAATGTGCTAAAAGTTGACTCCAAATGGGGTCTGGATTGTGCTAGAAATTTCAGTTTAAATTCTAAAAGCTGAATTAAAAGTGACATTTCATTGCCATATTTGCAGGGTCATCAATCAACAATGATAAACTCTGACATTTCTGGTAGAACCCATAGATGATCGCATTTGGAGTCAACTTTGCACACGTTTTTTCACCTCTCCTTATCCTTTCACTATATAATGGACTTGTTCATATCCTAAATACATTTTGAGTTATATGTGCTTTTTACTTTATGATGATGTGCTATTTAACAAGTGAGAAGTGAGAAATTAAAAAATTAGAACCCTCAATGTAACATGGGTAAGTCCATACCATGCCAAAATTAACATAAAAGTAACATTGACCCTTGCCAGTGATTGATCCAATGACCCAGCTTGCCAGTTATGTGTACTGTATGTGAAGTTGTATCTATTCTTGAAGGGGAAAAAAAAAAAAAAAAAAAAAAAAAAGAAGCAGAAGACAGAAAAAAAATGTACTGCCTGGATCTCTTTTATTATAAAAATAAATTGATCAATTATTATTTTCACAGAGGAGGTTTGAGGTGCCCTCAATAATCATCAGTCATGCTGCATTACAAACCAAACCAGACAATTTATATCAACAATCTCAACGAGAAAGTGAAGAAAACAGGTATATGTCAAGCACTTCTGAATGAAGCGTTGTTTACATAATATAATATTTTCAATGGAACAATAAAAATTTGGCTGCATTTGATAATACACTAATATTATAGAGATAATCAAATTTAAATTTAAAAATATTGCTACATGTGTGAATAAGTTAATCACCAATCAATCAATCAATTGGCATTAATCTCATAATATATAAAGCGAGTGGAGTATAAGTATAGAAGTAATAACTAATAGTAAATATCTTATTTAATTTTGAACTTATTGTGAAAGTGTTTTTCAGAGTAAATTTAGAACTTGCTGTTTCATATTATTGTTTTAGAGCTGCAAAAGGCACTGTATTCAATTTTCACACAATTTGGAAAAGTGCTCGAAGTGATTGCACTGAAAACTCTAAAGATGAGAGGACAAGCTTTTATTGCATTTGAAAATATAGAAAATGCAATGAAAGCACTGAATGGTATGCAAGGATTTCCATTCTATGACAAACCAATGGTTAGTATAAAGTTATAACAAATTCATCACGTGTATGTATATACTACATATTATGTATATTTCAGAGAATTCAGTTTGCAAGAGTTGACTCCAATGTGGTGGCTATGATGAAAGGAACGTACAAACCCCCAGAGCCTAAACATAAGACCACGCCTTTGTCTAACAAGAATAATCATGTGTCTGAAATGGGAAACAAGAAGAAGAAGAACATGAAGAAGAAGAAGGACCCAAAGTCTGAATTGGAGAACTTGGAACAATTACTACCACCTCTTCCAAACACTCAACCTTGTCTTCCTCCCCCACCTCCTAGTAAGTATATCTTTTTACATTGAGGAAGATTTTAAAAGAAAATTAGTGGATAGTTTTATTTCATATTCTAAAAGAGAACATTTTGATATGTGTATTTCTAATTTTTGAGTTCAGTATGTATTTTTGAATTAATTTTTGAATGTCGCAAAATGATGCACAGTTGGCAGCTTATGCATGTGGGCATTGGAAAATGTTTCCGCCTGTGACGTCATTGAGCGACTTTCAAATATTAATTAAAAATACTTAATATATGAACTCAAAAATTTGAAATTCGCATATTTATCAATTCAGAAGATGTCCTCTATTAGAGAATGCAATAAAATAACCCCCTAAGATTTTTTTTAGTCTTCCTCAATTAGTCATATAGGCTATACATATATGATTGGGATAACTTTTATCATTTTATATTCAAAATGTAAATCTATATACCAAAAGCAATATACATTATAGTTAATAGAACTTCATAGATGAAAAACAAAATATAATTCATCGCATCCTTTCTTTCTGGCCACAGTTTGTGTGAATGTGTGTAACTATAGACTGCTATATGGTTATACAGATATGACTAATATACATCCATTGGCAATAGAAAAAAAAAATCCTCTCTATTTTGCAGCCAAGAGGTTGCAGTTAATCCTACAGACTATTATTTTTTTTCCTTTACATTTTTGTGTGATATAATTTTCCAGGACAAAATGAAGAAAAAAAGGGGGGGGGGTATGAGAATTATTATTAAAGAAAAGTATAGAAATAGTAGCAAGGGCTCACCACAGAGCACAGAGAAATGTGATGTAAAAGTAAAACACATAGCTGGAAAAGCATTTTAAAACATTAACTTTGAATTAAATTGTCTCATTTTTGTTACAGTCGTGCTTGTAGAACTGCCTCCAAACAAGATCCTTTTCATCAAAAATCTGCCCATGGAAACTCAGCAATCAGTTATTGTCATGCTTTTCTCCCAGTAAGTTTTCATCTGAACAAATGCTTGAAAGGTTAAAGGAAGAAAGAAAAAATAATGTACAGTAAAAACTCGATTTTATACAGTCGCAACCGGGACCCAAAAAATAACTACTTCATAAAATCGAATTTCATAAAATTGAGTTTCTTAACATTGAAACGCCTATGTAATTCAATGGCTGTGACCTAAAAAATGACTTCATAATATCGAGAAATTTGTAAAATCAAGCTTCATAAAATCGAGTTGTTACTGTAGTAATTTTACACGTACATAGCCTTCATTACATTTGCTGTACAGCCCTTTCAGAGTAAGCCTTTTGCCTTCTATTGATCTCAACAACTTTCTATTCAATAAGCATACTACCCTTTTGCTTCACCTAACCTAACCTAAACTCATATAATTGTATACTTAATATACAATGTCCTTATACTTATAGGACACAAGGACCTATATGTACACATCATTTAACTAAATTCGTGATAAATTTGCAATGTGATTTTTATATGAGAATAATTCACGCTAAATTTAAATGGTAAAATATATTATCACAGTCGTGTGTACATTCTTCTTCACAGTGCTATGCAAATAATGCAATAAATTTAATTCATGAAAATCTCACTTTTTTTTTATTACAAATTAAAAATTGCATCATGTAAACAAGCCATTATATAGTGTAATAAAAGATATGACATATAGTAACACATACTTGTAGATATATATAGAATTGATAAATTGAGGAATGGGATCAATTGTTTGCTTCTCGTGTTTTAATTTTGAACTGGGTTAAAAAATTTTTTTTTCTTGCCTTCATGCAAGGTGTGTTCCAACAAATTGGGGATTGAGAAATTGCAATTTCTCAATCCCCAATTTTTCAAATCTATCTATGTGTTATACTGTATCATCTTTTATCAATCAATTATTGCAAAGTCAATTTCTTTCCATGATAATCATTATATGTATATTTATAGGAAAAGGAAAGGAGTATCATCACGGTAATGGACAAACATGTGAAGCTAAAATTTGATAGAGAGAAACCATAACGGCTTGAGACATATATATGGCATAATATATTTTTAAACCTCTATCACCATTTGAGATTTTCAGTTGACACTGCTGCCTGGCGCCAACTCTCATTTGGTTTCTCTCTATCAAATTTTAGCTTCACATGTTTGTTCATGATTATAATTAGCGTAATAATAATAATAAAGAAAAGGATAGAAATACCATCAAGGACCTTACCAGTAGAAGTTCTATAGAGAGAGGTCACGGTCTGATGACATAGTTTTATAACTAATAGTTATAAAATTATTAGAACTAAAACTCATGTGCCATGTGAGATTTCGACCTCTCCATAGAACTTCTACTGTGGTAAGGCCCTTGCTGGTATTCCTACCCTTTTCTTTAAAGCAACTCTCCATACCAGACAACCATGCCCTTTTATTTCATTGAACACTGAATGGGATTCCTAAAAATACAATTATTTTGTCCAAACCCAATCTTGAGGCCTTAAACGTATAAGAAAAATGTCAACTTATGCAACCCGCAACACTTTTTCTATTAAACATCACTAGTCATGATGCCAGCAATAGTGTGTTTTTGCCTACTTAACAATTTTTTAGCTCTTTTGCAGAGTTACAATTGGGTAATAATGAAATTCAATAATGTTACAAATATTTAGATGTGTGTTGTACACACATTGTGTTTCATAAATAAAATAATAATAATGTTACTATGGGTGTCCCATTTTGTATTAATTGAAATAAAAGTGCATGTTGTTAGGTCTATAGAGAGTAGCTTTAAGATGAATCCTAATGGTGATGGTTTTCTCCTCAAAGTGACAATAATAATAGAATGAGTTAAATTTTAAAAAAGCAATGTTTGTTACTCACAGGTTTCCAGGCTATATGGAGGTTCGGATGGTTCCTGGACGACCTGACATTGCTTTTGTGGAATTCAAAGATGAGATCTGCTCTACCGCAGCCAAAGATGCATTACAAGGTTTTAAGTTGTTACCTACTCATTCCTTATTCATTACATTTGCTAAAAAATAGCAAACTATTTTCTGTATTTGAACCATAATTATTCTATAAGTCAGAGTAAGAGTAGAGTTGAACCAAATTTTATTTATATATGAACACTGACTGAAAAATAGTTACAATAAAAGGCAAAGGTATTTGATTATCTAAAAAATACATTTTTCTTTCCATCCAGTTGTCATTTAAAAATTTTAAGTTCATATAATAAACTACAAAAGTAGTAATATATAATATGAGACTAAAAATCCAAAAAGTAACTATGATCATATTGAGAATAGAATTCCATAGAAAATGATAAATTTGAAAGACAAGTATTGGAGAACCAGCAATAAAGGATCTCACCACAGCAAAGTGAGTCCCATAATATGATGAAAAACTTGCTATGGTTTTCTCTGAACTATAATGGAACACTTCATAGTCCCTCCTATCCTTTTCTTTCAAATTTATTATACCTCACCATAATGATTTATTTACCTTCATGTATATTCTTTTTCTACAGTATATAAGTATTTAAGGAAAAAACTATCGTGGTTAAGGACACTAATAAAAGGGGTTATACGAATACATTAAATAGAAAAATATGGTTTTAAGGGGAGTAGGATAAGCTTTTAGCTGTCATATTTTAACCCAAGAAACAGAAAATATTCAAAATCCAGACCTAAATAAAATAAATAAATGTACCCAAAAGCAAAGCATAAATATCCAAGTTTAATGTATGAGCCGCTCCATATAGTTAATTATTATTATTATTTTGTCCTACATTATTTAGACTGGTTTTTAAATATTTTCTCTGATGCTTGGTTAAAATGTTAAAAGCAAAAGCTTATCTTACTCTCTTCCCAACCATCATTTTCTATTGTGTTCCAATATTCTTTTTCTATATAGAAAATATAAGTTAAAGAAAAAAATATATATATAACAGTGTGATAGGACAAATATTAAGATAAGATAGAAAACGATAGCATAATATGTTTTATGAGTGGCTCTGCACATTACCTTGTATCTACGTTTACTATCTAATAATCATTAATTGTCAATCATTTTGCACCGTGGATTTTTTATCTTTAACAATTAGTATGAACAATATAATAATGATTACTGTATTATGATAGGCCTATATTATATATTTTACTAAACTTTTATAATAATAATTACGTTTAGAAAAATATTTAGAAAATAGTTGGTAGAGATTAGAGCATGTTGAATTGAAAATTAATAAAACGAGAAGATTTTTTAATTTATATAGTGAATTGGGACTAGGGATGCAAATATTTTATCATGAGCTAAATAAAAATAGACGTTAAAAGAGTTGAGAATATAGTGTCAATGTAAAATACAATAAACCTAGCATCTCACGTTCTCACATCACATCAAAGGCACAACATTATAAAACAACATCAGACTTACTCTTGGCTTTAGACCGGTTTTGTCCTTACCTAGGACTCATCAGTAAGGCTCGGCAGAGAGCTCTGTACAGCTAGAGATGGCTCACACCACATCTGCTAACTGATGACTGATTGTGAGCTGAGGAAAAGCAAGTGGCAGCTGCGTTTTTATACGCGATGCCCCCGCAGCTGCACATGCTGATTGGTTGATTGCGTGCGCAAACTCCGCTTAATTGCTATTTAAAACCTCTCATCCTCACACTTTAATATAATATTGTGCACCAAGAGGGATGCAAGTGTGGCTGCCAGCAAGCCATATGTGCAGCAAGCCATATTCCCTCACTTCCCAGAGTTCCCCAACTCCAGAAATTTTGCGAGAACAATATATGCCTGCCGGCCGCACAGTATATCGTGATTCAAGCTAGTTCCATCATTTAATATATTGACACAGGGGTAGGAAAAGTAAAAAGGTGATAGAAATAGGAGAGATAGAATAAATATATAATGCACTTTGGCATATAGTTTAATTATTTTAGTATGTGCACTTATTGGCGTTGGCATGTAAAGGACCAAGAATACAATATAGATGAAAGAATCTTATTTACTTTTCCTACCCCTCTGTGTCAATATGATCATAATGTCGTATGGGATCTTCACGGTACTAATCTGGTAACCGGACTGATTTTACTGCTTAATTTATTGCAAGTAGTTTTATTTTGCCTGATTTTTTTTATAGGGTTGTTATAAAAACATAATGGTTTCACATTCTGAATTTAATATTCTCTGAAAGTGAACATATATTGAAGTTGTATTTAGGAAAAGGAAAAGTACCATCGCGGTATGGATACAAATGTGAAGCTAAAATAGGATAGAGAGGAACCAAATGAGAGTTGACGCCAGGCAGCAGCGTCAACTGAAAATCTCAAATCGGGCGTCAACTCTCATTTGGTTCCTCTCTATCCTATTTTAGCTTCACATTTGTATATATTGAAGTTGAACATTTATTAACTGTTTAACTTCACATACATATATATCATTTTATTTGCACCGACCTTGAAGTGAAATCAATATATCAGCTTTACCTTACAATTTAATGAAGTCATTAAGTCATTTATATGACTTACTTGTCGTCACCTTGTGCAAAAAGCCAAAAAGAATTTTAATGCAACTATATCAGATAGGTTAGGACTGCATTTTACGAGGCCACTGTTTATAGTTAAGATGCAAAACTATTTCCGCTAAATTCACCTTTGTGACGAGGAAGCTTAATGTGCTTTTTATTGCCTGTCCTTAAGTTCGCAGACTGTATTGCCAGTCTATCGTGAATCAGAACACTATGAAGTAATCGTAAAATACCTATTGAATTTTACAAGAACCTGGATCTTTTTTTATTAAATTATTGCCTAAACAATCGTATTTCATCCTGTGTACGTTGAAGCATAGGACGTTGACCATAGTCATGCTACTTTTCATACACCCTAACACAACTAACCTGCAAAGGATATTGTCACCAATAACCTATTTATATATTGACTCTCATTATCCTAAAGATATAAGTATTATAAGATATGTATATGCGCATGCTTGGTTAGGTTTACGTTGGTGAGCTTCTGTATTATTGCCCCATCTTAAAAACGTTCCCTTAACGATGTATGATGTAGTTCAAATTTTCGCCGCAACAATCAACATGTAAAAAGTAAGTGGCGCTACAATCTGGGGGAAAATGTTATATTTTCCCCCAGATTGCAGGGTCATTTTTATATGTAATTTTGTATTCTTGCATTGTTGCGGCAAAAATTTAAATTACATCACTAAGGGAACGTTTTTTCAACAATAGCTTCCAATCCTGTCTATATGTACATCCGTGGTTAGGGTTTATAACGAAGTGGACAGAGACGTGATATAGGGTTTGGGTTTTAATATCATCGGTTGTGCACTCTATTTTGAAGCGTATTTTGTGTGAATTAATCAATTTCAGTGTTTTTGATGATGTTTTTAAGTATTATTATTTTAATTTTAATTTTTGTCACTTTCAGTAGTTTATTGCGCCTGTAATGAAATGAGTAATTCCTGTTTTCAAAAATTCAAATTAAATATAAAAATTGACAGTATCATTGAAATGGAGAGAGTTTCAGTAAAAATAGAGTGGGGAGGAGAGATACATGCTATTGTTTAGATGCTATAAGTTTGGCTGCAAAAGTGTTGAGTTGCACTATAGTTTTTTCAATAGAAAGCGTTTGTTGGTATGGCAGAGGTCATCGAGGTCACGCGCATTAGATTGAAAGGAGAATCTTTGATTAAATAACACATGTGGGGATATCATAACAAAAATCTATACTGAATTTTATTATTGGGGGTAATGTAGAATTTTTTTTATTACTTTATTTATTCAGTAATTTTGTGTCTTTAGTCATTTGATTACCTAAAAAAAAAAAAAAAAAAAAAAAAAACTTTTCTTTCTATCCAGTTGTAATTTAAAAATTTTAAGTTTATAATAAACTACAAAAGTAGTAATAATTAATATGAGCTAAAAATCCTAAATATTATTATTGTAAATAATAACGATGTAGAATTCCAAAGAAAATAATAAATTTGAAAGACAAGTATTGGAAAAACCAGCAATAAGGACCTCACCACAGTGAAGTGAGTCCCATAGTATGATGAAAAACTTGCTAGCACAGAGATGATAAAACACATTATCTCTGTACGTGCTGGCATGATTTTCTCTGAACTATGGAACTTTTCATTATGGTAAGTTCCTCGCGCGAGGAACCTGCGCAGGTTTCTCCTATCCATTTCTTTCAAATTTATTATACCTCACCGTGATGGTTTATTTTCCTTGATGTATTTTATTCTTTTTCTGCGTACATATTTAAGGAAAATACTATCATGTTTAAGGATACTAATAAAAAAGGGTTATGGAACACATTAAATAGAAAAAGATGGTAGGAAAGGGAATAGGATGAGCTTTTAGCTGTGACATTTTAACTCAAGGAACAGAAAACCCAGACCTAAATAAATGTACCCAAGCAAAGCATAAATGTGCAAGGTTAATGTATGAGCCGCTCCATAGTTCAAGAATCAGTTATTATTTTTTTGTTCTTACATTATTAAGTTTTTTTTTTTTTTTTTTTTTTTTTTTTCCTCTGATGCTTGGTTAAAATGTGACAGCTAAAAGCTCATCTTACTCTCTTCCCAGCCATCATTTTCTATTTATGTGTTCCAATTTATTCTTTTTCTATAGAAAATATAAGTTAAAGAAAAAATTAACAGTGTGATAGGAGAAATATTAAGATTAGAAAACGATAGCATAATATGGTTTATGAGTGGCTCCTCACATTACCTTGTATCTATGCAAATCAAAGAAAAGTAATAGATTATTGTAGTTAAAGCACGTTATATTGAAAGTTATATTACGTATACAAAATCCTTGAATTAAAATATATTTTCGCGTAATAATTTTGCTTTTTTTGTAATAATCTATTACTTTTCTTTGATTTGCATTTTAAACCGAATTTTTTTCTTCTTCTTATATTTAGGCCTATATATTATCTTGTATCTATGTTTTATACTTGTATCTATAATTATTATTTGTCAATCATATTGCACTGTGGATTTTTTCTTTTCTTCAACAATTAGTATGAACAATATAATTATGATAACAATGATTACAATTTGGTCCTTAACTTATTCCTTAAACATTATATTAATTTCACAACATTTTTTACTACTAAAAGGCAAAAAGTGATCAAAACAAAAAGGATAAATTTCAATAATAATATTTATTTTATGAATTTAAAAATTATTTCTTTCACACAAGCAATATAAATTATTTACAATCATTTCATTCATGCTTAGCAATGTAAATGCACTGTATTGCATAGCAATTATTGACATATTTTTGCTAAAATTCATACTATCTGTAACAAGAATACTATGAAACAAGTTTAGTACGGTATAAAAATGTTTTTATTATTAGAAGATAAAAATCTGATCTTATGTTTTCACAGCATTATATCATATAGTAGGAATTATATTCCAGATTATGCATAATCATCTGATTTATTTAACAACAAATTAGTTACTATTTAGGCATACAAGACACACAAATTTGTAAGTATTATTATGTGAAGCCCCAAGTCCAACCCAAATCAATAACCGTTTGATACAAAAGAGTGCACCCAACCAAGTTACACAACTAAAAGAGCATCCTCTTTTTATGTTTGATTTTATACCAATCAAATCTAGAATAAATAAAGGAAAAGAAACCATCTCAATAGGTAATTTTTAACATTCTCATAGAAGCATTGGTGAAAAATCTCCTTGGTTGATTCAATGAAAGAAGACTTGCAAAAATAGGTTTAGTGAAAACAACTCAAAGCCCAAATCCCAACAATACTAACAAAGTGCTAGAAGATGTCATTTTGTTACTTCCTTGATTCCACATGTTTTCTTATGGGGAATAAAGCAGCTATAACTAAGGTGATTTATTTTTTCTTTTAATCTATACTGAAATTTTTACTGTAGCTTACTAAGCTTCAAATCTTTTGTTTTCTTGAATTTCAAGTCAATTTGATTACAAATTATTTTTGATTTGAAATACAGGTATACTAAAGCCTTGAGGCTCAGGAAGCTACTGTAATCGCTGTAATAATTTAAGTGTCGCTTCAGTCTGCCATAAGAAAGCATGTTAAATCAAGACAGTAAAACAGTCACCAGCAAAACTTTGTTAGTGTTGTTGGTCTCCCAACTTTGTTTATTTTCTCACTAAACCCCCTTCTGAAAGTCTTCTCTTCTATCAACATATTAGGAAAATGGAGATGCTCAACCTTAAGTTTTTTCAGTTTAATTTTTGTACACTAAAAAAAATCTTAATTCTTTTATTATTTGGCTGTCGGAAACACATTCACAAACATTCTGTGAGGAAGATTGAAAGAGGTACAGTACATTAAATAAATCAAAAATAAAGTATAGAGAAATCCAGCAAGGACCTTACCATAGTGATGAGATTTACTATAATTTGGTGAAAAATCTTGCTTGCATAGAGATAACAAAGAAAATACTGGATAGCTTTGCCATAAAACTACGAGAAGAGAAGTACATCTTTGTACATACTGTGTGTCTTTGTTGATCCTTACAAACAGAGAGACAAATGGACACTTATAGTTTCTCTGTAAGCATGTAGGGACAAACAATGGCACATAAGAAAATGATCCAAAGATATCTACTTGACAATATGTTTTATAGCATTGCTGATTTTCTTGAATGTAATAACGTTAAGTATAACTAGACTAAATTTTTATAAATCTTCATTATCAGTGTATAATGAACACAGTAACACAGTACTGAGCAATTGGACATCTCTTTAATGTGGTATGGTACTTTAACTGGGTTCCTCTATCCTTTCCTTTTAATATTATAAAAACTAGAATATCATATCTGTCTTGACCATACAGGATATTTTATATAGAAAAATTGCACACAGCTTTTAAAATGCCAATAACAAAGGGAGAGGGAAAAAAAGTATAATCATTTAACATGTTAATTTCCCATGAACCTGTTAAATTTTTATTTGGCATTGATTTGATTTGACGATAATCTAGGTGAAATTATTTTCCTCTAAAAAAAATGCTACATAAAATCAAATCACAATCCTACTAATTACACAACCATTGAATGGTTTATTATTTTGTATATTAATAAAATAGTTTTGCAAAAGCATACATATTTTATGTATTAATATTTGATACTAAAATAATAACAGATGGTGCTCCCTATTACACCTATTCCTTCTTTTTATTCACGAGTCACATCTGTTTCTTTCTGCAAGAAATATTTTGTTTTTAACTCTTTTATTGTTGACGTAAATATGAATCAAAATCATATAATTTAAGAGTGATATTTTTCAAAATGTACTCTGTACCCTACGATTGAAGAAGTGCATGCTATTGACTTTTACAATACAGGTGACCAAATTGATTATTGAGGCATTGGAGGTTCATCTGGTTCTAGCTTGACGTGTGTTGGTGTCATGTACAGGGTTTTAACTGTAGTTGCTGCCTGTAACCAAACATTGTGCATTATTAAACAAACACTACAAAAAAAAATAATAATAATAATAATGCCTTCACCAATCCAATAAACCATACAATGAGATCATCATGGTGATATCCATTAATACTCCTTTAGCACTAAAAATTGAGGACAAAATTAAGTCAATTTCACAATTTATAATGTATTTTGGTAAAAGTGATGCCATGAATACCAGAAGTTGTTTATGTGACATTTTTTCCTGCTGTTTGCTGGGCTATAGATTGGTTGAGACTAGAGAGATATATCAGGCTACTTCATACTCTATGTTAATTGTGTCTCCGTTTTCAAGCATATTGCTGTTTTCGACAACCAGGGGGCTCTGGCTGACATCGCGAACACCCCACCCACCCACCCTCACACGATGCATTCGAACACTCATCCCTCCCTTTTGTACATAACATTTTGCCTTTTTCTTATAAATATATTTTTTTCTTTTGCGCGATCTTTTTCAAGAGGAGGTGAAAACTATAATGCATTACTTGACTTATAATTGTCGTAGAATCATGAATGAAACGAGAAAATAAGTTATTTTTTTCCAAAACTATGTAATAAATGATAAAATTAAGGCTATCATGAATATTTAAGAAAGTTAATATTACGATTGAATTTTATTACTCCTGCGGTTTCATGCTGTGACTACCCTTTTCGGTCCTTTTCGGGAGGGAGTGAAAAATATCAATGCATTACTTGACTTCTAATTGTCGTAGAATCACGAATGAAACGAGAACATAAGTTATTTTTTTACAAAACTATTTAATAAATGATAAAATTAAGGCTATCATGAATATTTGAGAAAGTTAATATTTCGATTGAATTTTTATTACTCTTGCGATTTCACGCTGTGACGACCCTAAATACCCTTCCGGTTGCCTTGTCCCCCTCCTCCCCCGTTGGAGGGAGATTGTAAATTTTTCTTTCATACTGAAAAAGACCTTTCGAGAGTAAGAAAAAGGGAAAATGAGTACAACTACTGCCATCCAGTGAACAGAAACACGATGAGAAAAAACGGCGACATTCCGTCCATATGGTCTAGAGTTATATACATTCTTTATTATATGGATATATTATGTTTTGTGTAAATAAATGATGGTCCCATTTCATGATTAATAAGTTTGTATGGAGTACAGTACCGCTTTAAATATTGATTTAATTGTATTGAGATTTGTTGCAATATAGGATTTCAACTCTCAACTTTGAGAAATTATATTTTTTTTTTAAGGTTACTGTATTAATGTTATCTAAATAATACGCTATATTTCTTATCAAGTTGTTTGCTTCAACTCCTTTGGTTTTATGTACCGTGAAGAATGTAATAACAGAAATCTGCAATATTTCCATAAATTTACTTTGATTCACGAGAGAATTAAAAATGAAGTTTCAATAACACTGAAATCTACCCTGACCAGTGACTTACCTGGCTTGGTGTGCTTGGTCTTGAAGGCATAATGACATACTTGGGAGTACTGGAGGTTTGTGTAGTACGAATAGTGTTACCTCCTCCTAGTACGATTGTCCTTGGAACTGCACCTAAAACATTATTTCTTATTTATTCTACTAAATCTCGTAGTTTTGTACAACTAGAGCATTCCTCAATGCTTTTAATTGCTATTTAGGTTAGTATACCTTAGGAGAAATAATTTGGCTGACAATGCTTACAAATATGGAGTCAAGCTCTGGCACGAATATTTTGTATATATTTTGAACTGTAACTAAATCTGCACTATTGCAAGAAAGTTACTTAAATAGGAAAGACCCATTATTTATTATGTAAAATATATTTATTACAGTACATATGGAATTGACAAACACTCACTGGACTGCAAAATGCTGGGTTGTGTACGAGGCTGGGTCAGACTCATACTGGTAGCTACTGCACTGGCACTTGCAGAGGAGGTGCAGCTGCTTGATGAGGGTGCAGGGACAGAGGGTTGTTGTCGTGCCTTTACTACTGCAGTATGAAGAGCGCCACCAAGGTAACCAAACTCTTGTCGATACTCCTCAACATAATCAGGAGGTGAGCGCAGAACTTTTAACTGTGGTGCTAGGACTTTCTGTGGAAGTACAAGATTAAGATGAATTACTCTAGTGCTTCAGGATAGCAGAAACACAAATCATTTATATGAGAGTACAGAACAAACACATTTACAATACTTAATTATTACATTTATGTATCATGATGTTATTCTTACCACAATAAGGTGCTTAATATGTCCTGCTGCTATTTTGTCAGTATTACTCAGCATTGCACCCTCCAAGAAAGTCTCAATTCTGTCTGATACAGATTTCACTCGTGGTAGAATAAAAACTTTGATAACTTCTGCTCCCAATTCAGATAAACCTGAAAATGCAATATTATAACAAAACATGAGAACTTCAGTACAAATATTGCCAGCTTAATTTTCAGTCAATTTTCAACTACAGAATTAATTTGTGTTCCCAATTTGAAGAGCAAAATACTGTAATACGGTATCTTGCTATGAATAAAAACTCATAGCTTTCCTTACAACTTTTTGCTCTCATGTAGTATTATTTTGGTTTAAAAAAAAATAAAATTAGCAAGAGTTATGTTACAGTGAAGAGATATAACATCTCTTTACTATGATACGGCTCCTTAGACGTATTTAAAAAAAGGGGGGGGGGGGGGAAGTTATAATAGAAATCGAAGGAAGAAAAATAACAATAAACGGATGCTATACAGACAATTTTATTACCCAAAACTATTTGCAGGATATAATTTTCAACATACATATTGATGATTCCATGTCATAATGGACTATCTATACTTCCCACTAGCATGGTGAGTGAAGCATCTGCAATGTTAAGTGAATGGCCTCTAGTCCAGTCACCGCTCTGCGTGGAAAGTGAAGCTGCTCCACTTGTGACGCTGGTGGAAAGTGCAGATTTTTCATTTTGACGTGGAAACTTCAAATATAATGTGCTTTACTATTATCGTTCCTTTGATTTACATATGGGAAAGCCCTTGTTTGTTTCATCTACTAGGCTCTTCTTTTAATTTCCAAGTAATATTGTTACTATCATCACATTCTAAACCCATTTTTGATTGTAATAAATGTCAATTTTAGGAAAAAACCATCGCGGTTAGGATCAATGATAAAGAAAAGGATAGAAAAACCAGCAAGGGCCTTACCACAGTAGAAGTTCTATGGAGATGTCGAGGTCTTGCATGGCACAGTATAATGTTATAAAAGTTTCTTTATAACTGTTATAAAGAAACTTTTATAACATTATACTGTGCCATGCAAGACCTCGACCTCTCCATAGAACTTCTACTGTGGTAAGGCCCTTGCTGGTTTTTCTATCCTTTTCTTTATCATTGATAAATAATTATGTGTAAAACATTAATTTAAAACCAAGGTAATACACACCTTCCACTGCACCATACATAGAGGCAAGTGGAGTTTTCTCACTATGTAGAGCTCGACTAAACATGCGTGTGATTCTCGTCTGCACGTTATTGGTGGAGGTGTTGAAGTTCTTGCAGATCTGAGCCATGAGACGAGAGGCAAAGTCACGCAGTGCCCAGTGGTTGTCAAGCTCAGGTCTCATACACAGCTGACGACTTACAATACAAGTAGCAACTGATGGGATCAGCTCATGCAGCTGTAAGTCACAGTAAATTATTTTACATAACAATTAAGCATAACAATATTAAAACTTGAGTAGCAATTAACAGTGAGATTTCCCTAAAACGACACATATTTTCTTAATTTCATTATTATAATAATAATAAAAAGTGGTAAATAGGCAGAAATAAAGAGCCAAATAAGCAAACAGATGGTACTGGTGGTGACAAATTCTTAATAATTTTTACTCTAAAAATACTATAAATAAATACCTATAAATAAATAATACCTACTAAAAATACTACTACACATACAAAAACCTATAATATTTTTAAATGACCTTATTAAATGTCTTTGGTCAATGATGCTGAAAACATGGTCCCACCTTTAGATTTGTTAGTATGCACCACACAATTTTATTTGCTCTAGATTTTATAAGTAAATAGCTAAAGCCCACAGTAAACAGCATATTGTCACAGGTCTTAAAAGAAATTGACTTCAGTATTCATGTTTCCAAATGGCGAAAACTTTAATGCAATCGGTCAGACTTTTGTGTACTAGGTACTGTTTACAGATGAAATTGTTCTCTTGCCACTTATATCAACATTATTACAAACAATAGTAAACATCAACTTACATATTTCTCCAAGTACAAAGATTGGTTATCAAGCAATGCTTTGACCATCCTCATAAGGTAGATGAGTAAAGCCAGATTATTTTGTACGACGTTTACTTTGACACCCTCGGCTATGAAGGTGCACATTCTTGGCAGCATTTCATGCAGGCCTGGGTCTGAAGATAAACTCTGTAATGCTTCCTGTACACACAAACAAAATATTAAAATTAATGGATGTTACGCACAGTCCTAACTGGTTAAATCTATTCTGGTCATTCTTTTTGTAAGTGCAATTAAAAAAAAAAAAAAAAAAAAAAAAAAAAAAAAAAAAAAAAAACAAGCAAACAAACAAACTTCAATACTACAAATATTTCTTTATAAAGTACTGTTACATAGTTCATAATTTCATTTAATATTTCACAAAATAATAATAATAATTTACTAGTTATTAAAAATAATAATAATAAAAAAGAAAGAAAGAAAGAAAGAAAGAAAGAAAGAAAGAAAGAAAGAAAGAAAGAAAGAAAGAAAGAAAGAAAGAAAGAAAATATCAAATTAAATAAATAATATCATATTAATACGGTTGTACATGAAATTGTTGAAAAGTTGAAAATATTCCTTACCGCTCGTCGTGCCTCGTCAGATCCCACGCAAGCCTCTGTGATCTCTTTATAGTACAGCTGCTGCTCTACAGACAGCTCATGTGTGGCTAATTGCTTGACATGCACAGTTTCTACATTACGTAGCTTGTGCACCTTACTAAAACACAGACATTACAGTATGTTAAATATAATACTATTCAAACTGAAACATTTCCAGACTGTACCTACGTAAATACGCAAGCAAACAGTCTGAAACGTTTAGATTAGTATTATTTATTTTTATTTCCAAGTAGCAATCAGTAACAAAAGAATTTATAAAACAGTTTTAGAAAAGCAACTTTCTAAACACATTTTTTTGTTCTTCAAATGAACTACGTACTAAAATTACAATGTTGAATCAAATTCTTACCCAATTGGCTTTCCAGCCATATCTCCTTTTTCTTTCTGAATCAGCTTGCTGGCTGGATCAATACTCTCTAATTTTTGCTGATCTTTAGATACAGGAGGTGGATTTTCTGGTATTGTGGGCTGTACTCCATCAATGCAGAGCCAATGTGCTGTAGGATCAAGATTATAGGATACGTATACAAATAAAACTTGTTTATATACGGTGAACATAAATTATGGAAGCTATTACTATGTAGTCTTACCTCTAAGGGAAACATCCAAAGGAACCTTTGGCAACTGATTATTTATTAAATCAGAGAGATCCAACTCTTTCTCATCCACAAAATGCAGTTCTCTACCCCCTCCCGAAGCAAATCGGAATGGAATGCTATCTTTGGTTGAAAATCCATAAAGAGGCTGCAAAGAGGAAACATAACATATTTTAAATATTTGATGTGGTTAATATCAATAGAAATGTTCGTATAAAAAGTAAATATTGACTTATTTACCTCAATATTTTTAACTTTTAGAGAGTTGTCGATATCAGCGGTGCACAGTCTAGCCCTTTTGCCATGGTGCATAAATTTTGCAGCATCCTGTAAACGTAAGATATAACAAGTGTCACTTCAAGACTTAATGATCATGCATATAAAATATCAATTTATTTTCGAAAATAAGTTTTTCAGTACTTCATAGGGAAGAATTACCTGTAAAATTAGTTTCAGTCGATAAGACACATCATCTCCTAACTCTCTTGCAGCTTCTTCAGGTAAATTTGCAATGCCGATACTTTCAGCAATCACTTTCATAGACTCTAAAGAAAGATTTGTTCCATAAGAAGCCTCACCTTCACTCATTTTTGTCTTAATAAAATCAAAAAAGCTTCAAAATGACGTGAACCCAATACAAACACAACTATTGTTTACGCCATCATTTTTGGAAATGTGCGCATGCGCACTTTGTAAACAATGAACAAATGAGCATCGAAAATATTTTCAGCGCAAGTTTGTTTATAAAAATTCGAAACTTATCTTGTGAAAGTTATCTACAGCTACAAATGGTGAGTTTTATATATTTTACAGCTGCCCAATTCGTTTTTGTATATTTAATTATTTACCTTTAATATTAAAGGTATCATTATAAACTATAACTTCCTAAAATCGTGCTACTGAAACTATTAAAACATTGATTTGGTATGCTGGTCGAACAAGTTGTTGAGTAACAACGCTATAAGCGCACCACATTTTGTACTTTTCTTATTTCTCAGCTCAGGGTCATTTTCATATCAATTACTTTTCGCTTCTATTGAGTCTAGAGTCTCGACGACCGCCATAATAAAACCACAAAAACAAAGGTCATATAACAGCTGATGATTTGGAAGTAAAAGTTTTACATTGTTTTTAACTATAATATATAAGGTAATATTTAAGTTACCTGCTAACAATAAGCGCGTATTTTACCTATAAAAAAGCGAGAGCGTCGAGCTAGGGATAACACTTGTTTAATTCTTATCTTAATTTATTTAAGTTTATTTATCATGAAATTTACAGCTATAAAGCATTAAAAGAAAAGAGGTCACTTTGGTTTTTAATGTAAAATTAAGACATGCGTATTTCTATACGTAGAACAATAAAGGCTAATATTTTTTGTGGATTTTTGTTTAGATCGAGTATGAGTAAATCGCAGTGGAAGTCTCCGTTACTGATGTGGACATACAGCTAATAATTGCTGTATATTATTAATTCTCCATATAAATAAAAGGTAATTTTTATTTTATTTATTATTTTATTACTTATATTAATGTAACATAATTAATACGATTGAATGCGGCGTTTATATACTTTTCACCGTTGATCCAACATTAAAAAAAAATGCTTTTTTTTTTTTGGTACAAGTTCTTGAAGATTAAGAAGAAGAAAAATGAAGAGTACACATAATACGCGTGAAATTGCATCTCTATGTCCCTTATTTAGATTTTTCCTAACTCAAAAAATACAGATTAGTTTCTTAATATAATATTATACCTTATAGCCCCGTAGGCCGTAGCCGTATAATGCTTGTAAGGACAGGGAATTAGCAGATATTATACGTATTATAAAATTTATTTTCCCTGCCTCCGCCTATGATTGGTTAGCGCGCTCAACCGGTTTACTCCATTATTGGACAATCATCATCCATCATATAGGTACTGTATATCGGACATAGCATTTTCTTTTATAATTTTCTATGCATTTATTACAATATTATATTACATACATATTATATACTATATTTTTATAAATTCCATTAAAAAATTTTTCATATATAAATTTCTGAGTTTATTAATTATTTAATTAATATTAAATTAATGACATATATTATGAGCAAAGAAAAATACTATGCTATAATATAATATAGAAAATTTTGTAAATAAATATTTGGAACTATATAAAGAAAAAGTTTTATAACTGAAACTATATAAAGCTTTTTATTTTAATTAAGTCGGTATAGTTTTTTGATGTTGCGCTCATAAGTTAAATGTCTTAAATGAAGCATTGAATCAAATGAAGTGTAATTATACACATAAAGGTTATAAAGGTTGAACCGTGCTGTATATAAGGTTGATTGATCATTAATATAATTCATCATCCCAATGAAAAGTTGACTCGATTGTCTCATGGTCAGCATGATTCACCAATCAGTGTATAACTGGTATAGAATAAATATAGAACACTAGATATAAATTGAACTCTATGCTTAAAACGCAAATTTTATTTCGTATTATTTTTTAGTAGTTAATGTAGGTATAGTAGCTGCAGCAAACGGGAACTACAATTTTTTAGTTAATAAAATCGTAATTCTTTTAATTGTGAATTTTTATGAACGCTTTTTTTTTTTTTACGTGGCGTGCCGTTGTAGTTTTTTTTTAATCTGCCTCTGATGTTTAGTATTATTTAGTAAATCTTTTTATTTCACAATATGTATGCTACAAAAAAAAAAAAGTTTTATTGTATATTATTATATGAGTATTATGACCTTAAAGCCATAGACCACGTACATAAAACAACATGCGCTTTTTAATGAATAATTAAACACGAAATGAGATCTTCCAAACTAATGATAGTTTTTACCAAAATGTTAATGTAGCCCCACGAGAGAGCGTGAAAAAACTGTAAAGTATGCAATTTGCATGAAAATTCATGTTTATGACGTCAGAAACATGAAAAAACTAGTATGAAAATGTTGTGCGGGTTGCATAAATTGAATTTTCTGATCACTGCTACGAGGCTACTGTTGGGTTTTGAGACAAACTAATGTTATATCTGTAAATCCCATCAAGTGTTTTGTGATATAAATGCTTATGTTTTTCTCTGGTCTATTCCTTTAAGATGTGTGTTTTTTTTTTTTTTTTTTCTTTTTTTTTCTTTTTACTTACCACCAATATAAAATACAGCAAAATACTTTTTTTTTCTTTTCTACTTCCGCACCGTATAAAACGAACAGCCTATATACTGTGCAACGCATCAATAACCCTTAAGGTCACTTGAATTACATTTTAATTTTCCGGTCTTGAATTATTTTCTCATAGAGAGATTGTTGATATATTCGATAATAGAGAATAGCTGAGATGAATCTTTATAAAATTAATGATATATATCGCGTAAACTCTCGACAAAAGTTTCAGAACGAGGCGTATAATATATAAGCAGCATGCACTTTTCTTAAAAGAAAAGCATTTGGAAAAGCTGATTGTCTATACGCCCCGTTCTGAAAAACTTTTGTTCAAAGCTGTACAGAGTACATAATAAATGTATAGTATAATCAGTATTATAATGTAGTATACGCATAGCAGAATCTTATCAAAATAATTGTAACATAAAAAAAAAATTAGGTTTTAGGTCAACGCATTGAAATGTTTCATAAATGCTCGAGTAATAATATACTGCTGAGATGAAGTTAGAATTATTACGTTGCAATATTTATATTATAGCATCGCAAAAACTGTCATTTCATTATTATTTTTGCATGAAAGAATATAAGTTTCTTATACTGTAGAAAACAACAACAATACAATCATATTAATATATAATATTATACTGTATATATGTATAGGAAATATAAAGCAACAAATTTTAATAATAAAATTATTTGCACCTTCTATTTACGAGTATATATTAAAATATGAATTTGCTTTATAAAATATGATATTATTATTGTTTGTATCATGTATTTATAAAACAAAAAATAAATTGAATAAAAAAATGTATGAAGAATGTCTACTATAAATGTAATATCATGTTGTTGTGAGTTAGATGTGCATGAAATTTTAAACAAAAGGAGCCAATATTATATTACTATAACGAAAAGACGAGTACAGTCATTAATAATAATAATAATAATTAACGGCTTTTATTGGGCGAAATCAGGCGTACAACCTCTCAATTTAACCCAACTGTTTAACAGTACAGTCAGTTACAATATTTGTTAGTAGCATCAACATATAACGCAAAATTTATTTTTTTAAAGATTTTTATTGATAATTTTTAATTGTGATTTAGTAATTTATTTACTGGAATTATAATTTAAGTCAAATTTCTTTTCACTTAAATTATTTAAATTGAGAATATATATACACTTAATAATTTATTTAGAAAACAAAATTTGGTTAGTAATTAAAAATAGTTAATTGAGAATTTATCTATATTAGTACATATTAGTAGTAGTTTTAATTATACATTTTAGAACAACATAATCATAACAAGGATCACTCTAAATATCTATCAAAAAGTAGTTTTTTCAGTTGCGATTTAAACGTGTTTATTGTTGGTGAATTTCTAATTTGTAATGGTAATCTATTCCATAGTTTACCACCCATAACACTAAATGAATTTTCATACATTTTATAATTAGCTTTAGGAACTTTTATAATTGATTTATCACATCTTGTATTTCTCACTTTGACATCACAGGCTTTAGTTACAAATTGATTTAGGTACCCTGGGCTAAGGTTATAAATTATTTTATATATTTGGATGAGCACATGTAGCTCTCTACGCTCCTTTATTTTTAGCAGCTTCATTCTGGTATAATACTTTGTGGTACCTTCCCCCATATCAAGATCATATACATATCTTATCACACCATTAAGTAGTACTTCAAGCTTACGATTTAGTTCATAACATATATTTGTTTGGATCGTATCACAATAGTCAATTATAGGGCATTATAGTCATTAGTCATTATTACTTAAAAACCGGGATGATGGTACTGTATCGTTTATTATTATTATACTTTTATTAATTTAGAGAATATTACAATTTTGTAAAACAAAGCATAGCCTCATCGGTCGGTTCAATTAATTTCTAAAAATTCATTATAATAAATTTATACATTATACATAAAAAAGGACAAAAGACATGTCTTGAATATTTTTTTTTTTTTTTTTTTTTTTTTTACACAAATTTGGAACATTATAATAGCGATTAAATTCATCATATTGTATGTATTTGTCGTTATAGACGAGACTATTAAAACTTATTTTTAAATATGTTAATTATAATTTATTTATTGTATATTGACTATAGATAAACGCTTGGTGCAACTGTTTATTGTTACTTTGATCTGCAAGGGTCAAGAAAGTTTTTTATTCTTATCGTAATTCTGTTTTGTAACTATATAAGACTTCTGTTCATCATTAATATTGAAATAAAAACTTTTTTTATGTATCATTTTTTTAGCTTACGCATGTATTTTATTACATAATATTATATACTACGATTAATCGATCTTAATTAGTTCGATTATTTGTATACTTATATAATGTTGCTTGTAGAATGAAATCACATGAAACCAGATAGCTATACAGTAGGTCTCACTTCATATAGAGTGCGTGTGTGTGAGCTTGTAGCTGATCGTGATTAAGTTTCATTTACACGTACGTGATGTGAGTTACGTACGTACAGTAGTCGAGAGAAAACAGTAGGTGACAATTCTTGTTCTTGTTGTCACAGTGTCTTCATGTTAATTAAAAAATAAGTGCCAGCATGCTTGATAAATTTAGTTACTTTTTCCTTTAATTAAAGTTTATTTTTGTTTAATTATTATTTATATTTTTAATGACGGAATTATGTCGAGGTAAGTTTTTATTTCTTTGTTTTCGTAAAAACATAAAATTCAAATAGAAATTAAATTTAGTACATTGAAAGTTGGATCTAGTAGTAACCGTGATAAGAAATTTCATTCCAATTTGATGCAATAAAATAATAAGTAAAATTAGGGCATTATGGAACACGACTTCGTTGTATAATAAAGTGGTCTTCCTATTGGGATACTAAATTAATTATAAATCATAATTTTCATGCATATATAATACAATATTATAACAAAAGATGTAATTTTAAAGGCATATTAAAAAAAAAACAAAAAAAAACGCTACCTTGTCCGATTGTATTTGTTGATTACAGTACTTATCTTTTGCTGCCTTCAACATAAATTATTTTTCTTGTATGTTTTGTTAGAAATAAAATATTAAATTATTTTCGTGTTGCTATGGTTTGAAGGAAAAGAGAAGGAAAACAAAATTTAATACACTCGGGACTTTTGTATTAAAAAAGGTGTTCTAAAATATGTAAATATGCGGGTATATACATTATAGTTAATTATTCATTTTTATTTTTGTTTTTAGTACAGTAATGGCGAGTGACTATTCCCCACCTCCTTCTCCTACTTCACACCAAGTTTCCTGTACTGTGATAAGCGAGGTCCACCCCGCTGATATTTCACCGACAAATGAGAGGACGGACTATAGCTCGGCCGGGACACTCAAATTACCGCACCACTCTCACTCATACTCTGATGATGATAATAAGTCAATGAACCCTCATGTTGAGTTCATTGACCCTACATGTGATGTAATCACGTCACCTCCACATGCCCGTGACCTTGAAGAAGACGAGATCGCGGTAAGCGTATCCACACAAACTGACGAGGAGTCATGTAAACAAACGGAGTCTGTGATTTCTTCTGATTGTGAGCTCCTTGAGAGCAGAGAAAACAAGAAAGAAAACGAGTGTGGACTTACGTGTCTTTACTTCACATTGCAATGCTGTGACTGTGTGGTCATGTGATATTGACTACAGGGATCTAATAACAAACAACTCACTGAAAAACAAAAACTTTTACATTTCATCATTCTAATACTTTGTTTTATGCCTGCATAGTAATTTTTTTGCCTTGCTTTGCCTAGTAGTGTATTTCATAATCATATTTTTAATTTTGCTTCTATATTACCCATAATATATTGATTTATATTTTAGACTATAACCATAATTGTAGAGGTAAAAAGGAGAAAAGATTGTCTAAATTTTTATTTGTTATCCTCAAGGACCAGGTAAAATTGGGACTCAAAAGTTAAAAAAAAAAAAAAAAGGTAACAACTTATTTTGATCTCGAAAAATATTTTTGTGAAATATAACTTTTAATTTTTAAGATGCCTTATAATAAGTAGATATTGTATAGAACGCTTAAATGTGGTCCATATCATTGGTCCATAAACAATAAATGGGCTTCAGAAATTATTTTAATTGTTTCCGTTTTTTCCTCCCTACTAAAATTGAATTAAAGTAACATATATTATCTCTTTATAATACCAAACCTCTGAGTCGATTCAAAGCACGAGGAGTATTCGATGCATAGCAAAAAAAAAAAGTAAGTTAATATTTTAAGTGGATAATTGTAAATAATTTCAAGTAAATACTACACGACTTATAAGTTATTGTATAGCTATAATTAAAAAAAAAAAAAAAGAAGCATATATTTTCTTTCTTCTTATTTTATATGATAGTAATAGTAAATCAAATATTGACATTAATAGTTGACATTGAATAGTCTATTCATCAATTGCAGATTGTTGAAATTTATCGAAGAGCTTAAAATTGATTTTTAATGTGAATTTTTTCCCCTATATTAAGATTTTATATCTTTGAAGTGTATTGCCGATAAGATTGGCTCTTATTGGATTATTTTTTAATTTTACTGCACTATTATTATTATTATTTGTTAGATGAACTCTAGATCACGACTCGTCAGTAATATAAATTTTTCTCTTTTTTTTTTACTGTTGGTCTGATGGTTAGCTTGAGACGAGAGTTTATAAGAGAGAGAGAGAGAGAGAGAGAGAGAGAGAGAGAGAGAGAGAGGTCAACAAAAAATACTGATGGTGTATTTTGATTGCTTTGCACAATTTTGAACTGCATATTTAAAGTACATCAATCGGGCATTTATTTCGGAAAGTATTGACCGTAGAAGGTTCAGTAGCCAGTTTTTTGAAATCCTGACGACGAGCTGATTTCATTCAACTGGTTACTGAACCTCGAACGATTAGTATTTGCCGAGAAAAAAGTAGAATGATGACGTCAGAGTCTTTTTACTTTTTAGGGCGATTTTCAAAAATTAATTAAAAATACTTCGCATGCTCCAATCGTCCTAAGAAAAAATAGCGCCTGAAAATTTTTTAAAGCTCTTTCCAAAAATATCATAAACTCAACAAAAAAATTTCAATTCACCTTCCTCATTGCAATGTATATGCAGTTCTCATTATTCTCCCTCTTTCTCTTAAATGATATTCAGTGAGTTTCCACAAATTACTATGTAAAGATGTAGTTCTTATTATTTTGTATACCTTAAAACTTCGTAGAGAAAAATGTCATACGAAAACAATAACGAACAAATATGAAAGTACTATCATGGATGAGATGAGATGGATCAGAGTGGTAAGAGTAATTGCATTATAAATGTTATTTAAAAATTAAAATGATAATTTAGACTACGAATTGAAAATTATTTCAACAAAATGACTAATTATTTTTTCACTTATTTATATGAACCCATCTCCTTTACCTTTTATTATCTCGCTATGATTACTTGTTCCAATCTGTAGCATGCAGTACAATTTGGATTACATAATTAAAGATAAACAATAAAGGAACAATTGAACGATCAGCAATAATTGTATTATACTGTATAAGTGAGAAAAAAATATGAACGTGTCATCTTGTTGAAAACATTTTCCAACCATGGTCGAAATTACAATTAAAATTTCGAATGAAAAAATTACGTAATAAATACTTTATTTCCTTTTATATAAATTGTTTCTATATATGCTAATTAAGTAGTTTATAGAGTAAATTTTAATTTTAAATAATAAAATTTATTCGTTTGTTATATACTAATTTTGGTAATTGGATAGAAGAAAAGAAAAACTATAAACACCATATAATCATTATATGAAATAAATTTTTGGAACAATGATTATTTATGTAATAAAATTTAAATTTTAGTATCATATAGCCAGTGATATAATGATAATGTCAATTAGTTTCATAAATATATTAACTTTAAAACACTTAAACGTTTTAAATTTTTGACGTAAAATATCTACTATACTAATAACAAAATTCTTTGATTGCAGATTTTTTGCTACAATCAAAAGCTCCGATATTTTTTTAATCAATATTTTAAAGCTACATTTTTAAACTACATACTTGTAGATGGCTGCTAGAAATATTCTTTTAAGCATATCATATAATCCTATTAATTAATGATTGATGTCAACTTTTTTCTTCAAGTTTTTAGCATTATTTTAATGGGGGGGGGAGGGGGGGGGGGAAGGGGGATTATAAATATGGACAATTTTTGTCAGAATAATGCCGTGGTTGGAAGTGTTTTAAATTTAAATTTTTTTTGTATTTCTTATTGTGATGTCTAACTGGATATATTGAAAATAAGTTTATTCCAAATCTTCTACATAATATAAAGTAATAAAACCATAAATTAATTTTCAGTAAATTTTGAAAAATGTGTTGTAATTGAAAATTGCTTGCATAACAAACTTATGCAATAATATTATTCTGCATGGTCATTTAATATTCAGATATTAATTAGAATGGAATATATATGGAATATATATATGGAATATATATGGTATATTTTGTGTTTTTGTTTTACTGCTGTCCATTGTTGGTTCAGTGATAGGGCCTGTGTTTTGCCCTGACTGCACCTTTTGCCTATTTTGCAATAAAGATTATATTTATTTATTATATTTATTTAAAAAAAAAAAAAAACAATATTTTTATTGCAACTTTTTTCTATTATTATAGTTTCTGTTCTATATTTTTATGCATTATATATTCACAAGCATGAAAGCATTTTTGCTTTAAATATATTCTATACGTTTTGTCAAAACTATATAATATAAATAAAGCAATACTTTTTTTTTTTTTTTTTTTTTATAAAATTGGTAATACATTATTAAATAAAATTGAAATAAACAAACATAAATAACACGTAGTTAAAAAAAAAAAATCACAAGCTAAGGCTTCTGTATTTTCTGCGCATTGCGTTTATTATTATTTCTTAGGAAAGGATACAGTGCACACAATGGTGATACTATATTTTAGCAGTTAAAAACTCGCTCTAAATGTGCAATGTTATACTTATATATATGAAAAAAATATTTTTTGCTGATGGGTATAAATTAATAGTATAATGTAATGCGAAAAAAAATAGTATCACAGTTTCTTGCAAAATTAATAATAATCCACTTTATTATACACCAAAATAAAGCTCTGTTCTTGACAAAAATCAAAAATAAAATAAATCGAATAATTTTTGTGCAAGCTATTAAATAAATAACAAAAAAAAAAAAAAACGTAAATTTTCACCTCGATTTTCATGATAACACAATAATGACAATGACACACCTGAAACTGGTAATAATAATTATTCCCGAGAAAGAAAATTTTTTAAGGTTCAAAGTTACGTTATGGTCCTTCCAATTGAGCACCGTTTGTCATGTTCGAGCATGTGTCAGGCGATTCTGCATCTTGCATTTCGCGCTACACGTTACGCAGTGTCTCCGAGCTATAGGGATGTTCTCCACGACTTCTGTGATACACCGCTTCAGATTCAGGTTTGGAACAGGGTTCATATAAACTTTGTCCTCATATGAAATTTTCAGTACCAATTGTAAGGACCATAAAGTAACTTTGAACCCTACAATTTTTTGTTTCTCGGGAATAATCATTAGTCCCTATTTCAGGCGTGTATCATTCATTATAGTGTTATTATGAAAATCGAGGTGAAAATGAACATTTCCGTTACTTATTTAATAACTTAAATTTCACAAAAATTATTTCATTGTTTTGATTTTTTTTTTTTTTAAATGTCCAGAACAGAGCTTTCGTTTGATGTATAATAAAGTGGATATTCATTACTGCATCATTACGTACTTTAATTCGTGTTTAAAATCGGGCACTACTTTTCAGACACCCTGTATAATTCTCGTATATGTATGTAACAGTTACACTGTAGCATAAAATAAATTTTTGCAGTGTTTATATGAGAAAACCATATAATCATACGAGCTGTTGGTTGGGTGGGTTGTCTTCCACTCCAAAACTTATAAGGTGAGTTGTGAAGAGAGGAGCAATCTTTGTCACCTGGACTGCTAAACTGTCTACAGTGTGCTGCATTGTATATTGCAATGTCAGAGTGTCACACGACAAGAGCTCCTGAGCTGATGTATACCACATTCAGGTGTACATGAAAAGAAAGAGGAACCACTTCTTCATTGATGTTTAAAGTCACGTTGCTTGTCGGTTACAAAGATTTCTCATCTATTCTCAACTCTCCTTTATGTTTGTGGTGAGAGATAAACCACCCACCACCCACTCGTATGTTAATATGGTTTTCACATATAAACAATGCAAAATTCATTTTATACTGGAGTGTGTGTAGTGTGTACTACTGTATTCTTGATGAGAGTTGTGTAAGAAATATTAGAATAGTATAAAGATATAGGGAGCGAGCGAGCGAGAGAGAGAGAGAACGATTCTGAAGCTCTGTCTTGATGAACACAAGGTTGGTTGTAGAACTTGTCTTGTATAGTAGATAAGAAAGAAAAAGTACACAATACGATCTTAATTAATAGAGAAAACCATTAAATTTTATCCGTTGTGTCGTCTTTGTCTTGGGAGAAAAAAAAAGTCGGCGCCACGCAGTCATTTTGTGGAGGGCGATTAAAAAAAAAAAAAAAAAAAAAAACTCGTAAAATAAAAGAAAAGTATGAAATATTTCCTCCCCTTTTTTTTCTTTATAATATTAACGAAGTAAAATATTCAGTGGTTGCAGTCACATCTGTTTATTCTCTAATTAATGTAAAAAAGAACAGAAAATTACAAATTAAAATGTACATGCAGTATATAATTAAAATAATGGAATTGACGCAATTATTTAATGTCGCTGCATCATATTTCTTGCCCGTTTATAGGTTTATATTACATTTTACTGTCTTTACAAAAACTTAGCAGGTACAGTTTTTTATAATTTGCTCTTAATTTTGCTTTAAATTCATTTCTATTTAGGTGTCAATATTTTTCGTAATAGAAAAATATGACATTTGAACCAAAACTTAACAATTATAATACAAACGCGCATAGTAGATAAATTATGTATTTAAATTATAAAACAAAGAATTTCAAAGTTTAATTTTTTAAAATTACTTTAAACGTAGCAGTTTATTGAATTTTCAAGATTTTGCTTGCGATATTTAATAAAAGCCTATAATATATTTTTTATCATATATTTAATGTAATTTATATTTATTATGTAAGATTTTATGAAATAAGCCATGCATTTAATTACAAATTAGAACTTTTAAGCATATATTTATTACTTTTGTGTTATATAATTCTATTTTATTTAAAGTTTTTACCCCCTTTTACATTTAATACTTTGAAAGATAAAACTATATGAGAATATTATTATTATTATTATTATTATATATATAGTTACACAAATGAAAAGTGTAAAATGCATTGTATTATATATACAGAGAATTCACCCCCTTCGTCTTCACTGATAACAGAGTTACATCAAGAACAATAATCATAATAATTATTCCAATGATAATCCATTCATATTATATATATTATAATTATTATTATTGTACATGAAGTCTTGTATTGTAAGTTTAAACATTGTTTTGTGTGACAATTTTCTCTCTCTCTCTCTCTTGCTCCCCTTTCCTTTCATACACAAAAGCTACGTATATATATATACATGAATATTATATCCACCTGAAGACTTTGTATACGCCGAGTACTGTAATCAAGAAAACGTAGCTAGACTAAAATTAATTAACAAGGGTAGATTTGGTACTTTTGGAGTAATACGTAAGATATGAGAGACACACTCAAGAGAGAGAGAGAGAGAGAGAGAGAGAGAGAGAGAGAGAGAGAGAGAGAGAGAGAGAGAGAGAGAGAGAGAGAGAGAGAGAGAGAGAGAGAGAGAGAGAGAGAGAGAAAATTGTAAGGGTGGAAAAGGAAATATATAAGGATGCTCAGGGAATATAAACTATAAATTTTATATATAATTTATTATACAATATAATAATATGATTTAATATTGTAATTTAATAATAAATAACTATTTCTATAGAAGTGTTAACTAGAATTTGAATTATATTTGATATTAATTAGAATATAGTAATAATATTGAATATAATTATGTGGTATGTATATTTTGTTTTATTTTTACTTGTATGTTTGGTTTAATATAATGATGTGCAAATAGAAGATAGAGGAGAGAGAGAGAGAGAGAGAGAGAGAGAGAGAGAGAGAGAGAGAGAGAGAGAGAGAGAGAGAGAGAGAGAGAGAGAGAGAGAGAGAGAGAGAGAGCAAAAAATACTCACTAATATGATGTAATTAAGTTAAGAATTATGAACTTTAGGAAATTAATAATAAATTTATTCCATAGCACACACACAACATATTCCCTGAGTCTCACGTAAAATATGCAGTGTTTCTCTCGCTCTATGTTTCTGATTGTTTATTCTGTGGTCTACAAGAGAAAACGTGACGCAAGCCTGCAGTGTCCGCAATTCTCAACAGAGTTTGAAATATATAAACGTATGATTCTAGGCACGTTCGTCACTCCCCGAGTCTTTTGCTTGCAAACCTGGAATTAGGAATCCTCCTCTGCTATTTCTCTCTCTCTCTCTCTCTCTCTCTCTCTCTCTCTCTCTCTCTCTCTCTCTCTCTCTCTCTCTCTCTCTCTCTCTCTCTCTCTCTCTCTCTCTCTCTCTCTCTCAATGTTTCTTTACCACACAACCCTCCTACAATTTCTTCATCTTGAAGCTTCAATTTATTCCAGATTTTCATTTTTGTCCCTAAGGTTTTTTTCTCTCCCTTCATTTTAGTTTTTGGTCACCTCTCTATCTCTCCAATCTTCCCCACACCTTTACTCAATACAAGCTGAGGTATATACATAAGCAAAGGGATATAATTATTGCTAAAACAGTATCTTCTTACATTATATTTTCTAATAAATTTCTTGGCCTCACTCGCTCTCTCTCTCTTTAGCTTATTTTCATCCCTTATTTTCTCCCCCCTCTTAACTTCAAGTATACAAATTATACTCTTACGTATTACGTTATAGTAATTTTCTCATGTCCTTTCTTTATAGTTTATAATACTTTTCTTCCTTCCTCTCTCTCTCTCTCTCTCTCTTTAAAGTACCTAGCTATACACTTCAGTATACACATTGTGTGTATATATATATATATTCAAAACTTCTTAACTAATTATACACATCTTACGAAAGCCACCACTTTATATATATAACAATATAACATTTTACCTAAAAGTAAGGTAATATTCCTATACTCTTACAGCATACATACTCCTTGTTGTGTTGTTAAATAGAAAAATTAGAAACAATTTATTTAACACAAAAAGAAAAAAAAAATAGTATACCTTGTCGTATGTATAAAGTTTTTTTTTTTAAATTACTTTTATTTTAACAATATTAAATGAGTTTTAAGAGTAACATAAAATTACTTTATTTTAAGTAAAGATATAAATATATATCTTTACTTTACCAAGAGTAACAAGGTTCATTGCTCCTTTGAGATGTATGAAATTACTTTTTTGTAACACGCAACATTTACATACAATGTCTATTGTATCCTTGTTTGCTTATGCAGTTACATAGGGAAAAACTTTTCTCTCTTTATTTTTTTCTTCTTTTTGTACTTCTTTATTATATTTTTATAAGAAAAAACTTACTTATAAATGTAAATAGTTAGAGAAATGTAAATAAAAGATACATTAATATATACACAAGTTTTCTGTAACATTTTATGTACAAAATATTTTTATGCGTCATCTTTATGATATAAAAAAATAGAAATATATACATATTTTTTTACTCTTCTCTCTTATATAATGAGTAGAAATATTGTATCTTTTTATTAAGAAAATGTCCTAATGATTTTATACAGATGGATTAATACTATAATACTATGGAACTGGGTTTATAAGGAAGTAAGTTACTGACTTGGGTTGATAATAGAGTCTTTTACAGAACTTAATTTGTATTTTGTAGATCTTAATTTTGTTTAAGGGTGTATGCACATGACGTCATATTTAATGCGCTTGGAGGCCATACTGGATTAGTGAATGACATTGCTCAGCATAGGACAATCTTCGTTTTAGGCAAATTTCTTTTGGAAATTTGTTAATTTTTTGTTTTTGCTATATTTTCTCACATATACTTGCGATACTAATTCAACATATTTATTTACAGCATCAGTGCTCTCAAAAATATATATTGCAGTGTGTTTTTAAACTGACAAAATGAGTTATTTTCCTATGCCACCCATGTTATTGAGTGATCCAAATTGGCGTCGACTTTAATATGAATGCATAGACCCTTATAATCGAGCAAAACAACAAATGTAATCAATATAATCATATTGAAATGTTGAGTTAATAATAATGGAGAAAAAATTAAAATAAGTCGTAGCAATTTTAATTAATTTAAAGTTTTGTCATAAGAAAATTGATAAGTAATATTTCGTCTTTATTCCATGTTTATGTTATATTTCGTAACCATTTATACTTTGTGTGATATTACTGGTTATCTACATCCTAAAATCTTGCAGATATCTATGAAAGGAAGAGAATACAGTACAAATAAATTGTTATTTTTTCTCGCCTGAATTCAATCATTTAAGAAAATGCAAAAATGTCATTAATATAAAGTAATTAATGCTTTTTCTTGATAGTATAGGCATAGTAAAATTATTTACATTTCAAACTGTATGCCATACATTAATTGATCATTATTTTTCTGCACAAATTAATTACCACAGACATAAAAATGCAACAGAATTGCTTTAGAATTTATTTATATTTTTGCACTTTTTTGAACTAGAACTAGAAAAAAATGACATATAAAAAGAAATTGAAGGTTGATGTTTTCTTCCATATCATTAGTCCATTTATTGCTTTTACTTGACTGAGCTCAAAGTTCAAGTCTACCTTACATCCTGTTATGACTAATCCAGTGATTATCAAACATTGATATTTAGAGAGTATGAATATGAAGTCAGTTGAACCAGTGGTATTATTGTGATAGCAACATTTACAGTAAGTTAGAGGTGCATCTAATGAAATAATTAAACATAACTCTCTGCTAGTAAACTGATATAATATTCAATTACTATAATTGTAAAACAGAATTTTTATTGTGCTATTATATATTATAAAGTATTTTATGTGTGCAAAAGTGAGAGAGAATATAGGGATGATTCTACATGACAGCACGACTTCTGGATAACGGGCGTAAAGGTAGGTGATTAAAAGTCTTATATTGGTTTATTTTTTATATAGGGTTGATACTAGAGTATTAGGAAAAAGTGTTACGTCGCTGTCGGTACAAAATAGGTGTAAAAAAGAGAAAATTGTTACTTGCTGTTTCTGCTTCATGCACGTACGCAAGCTGCGCGACACACGATATATTACTGTAAAAAATGGAAATAAATACTACACTGCCTCAGTTATGTCATCTGACTGTATTTACTCACACCCTTGAAAAATATAAAGCGAAAATTATTTGCTTTAATAATTGAATTTCTGAAGTAGAAAAAAAAAAAAAAAAAAAAAAAAAAAAAAAAACCACGCTATATAATAGTAAGACGTGCATTAATGTAAGTATAATTTATTATTTAAATTATGCTTAATTTAATATTCATAAAGCATTTTAATTATAAAATTAAATTATTATATAATATGAAAATTGAAAGTTATTATTTCTTTAAAAACACAACAAAGTTTAAAGGAAAAAAAAAAGCAACTAAAGAGTTATATGTAGCATCTGGTAGTTATATTATAAAAAGATGTTGGACAATTTTTACACCAAAAGTTAAAAAAAGCAAAGCAAGCAACTTTTTGTTAGAAAAAAAAAAAAAAAAAAAAAACGAAAAGAAAGGTCTTGTCTTTCGCTTGGTTGCTTCTTTCTTACGCGATCTCTCTTTAATTGCATCTCACATCACCCCTGCCTTCCAGCCCATTCTCTTTCTCTCTTTTCTTTCGCACTTAACTTTTTCTCTCTTTATTTCTTAGTTCAAAGTTTCTTCTTCTCTCCCTGATGTTACAAAATGCGTTTTTCTACATCCCTTCTTTCTCTCTCTCTCTCTCTCTCTCTCTCTCTGTACATTCTTGAAAATTTTCACATGTAATCTATTTAAGGAGTCTGTACATGACATAATTCTTGTCCTCATACAATTTACGTGCTGCGTGATTTTCCCATGTGAGGCAGCAGACAATCGAAGTTATTTGCAATTGCATGAGTGCCCCTAACTTTTGAACAAGAATATATTAATGTGTGACCAATTTATTTCTCTAGTAAGTATCATATACATCTGACTCATTCAACTTTAATATAGATAGATATAGAGAATAATTCATCATAAACCATTCATTATTTCATCTTGATATTAACTTTTGCTGATATTTAAAGCCATAGACCACATAAAACAGCATGTGTTTTTTAATGAATAAACACGAAATGGGATCTCCAAAACTATGACAATTTTTACCAGAATGTTAATGTAGACCCACGAGAGAGCGTGAAAAAACTGTAAAGTATGCAATTTGCGTGAAAATTCATGTTTATGACGTCAGAAACATGCAAAAATTAGTATGAAAATGTTGTGTGGGTTGCATAAATTGAAAATTTCTAATCACTGCTACGGGGCTACTGTTGAGCTTTGAGACAAACTAAAGTTATTTATGTAAATCCCATCAAGTGTTTTGTGATATAAATGCTTATGTTTTTCTCTGGTCTATTCCTTTAAATACAATAGTACGGAAACTGATTTTTATATCATACTAAAATCATTCTATACTACTGCATCATTAAAAAAAAATGCTATATAATAGTCATCTAACGTAAGAAAGAACACTGCCTTTTTTTAATATTATTTTTTTAATTGCATTATTTTTTACTTCTTTTGAAATTTAAGACTTTTACTAATTATAAACATTAAATCACACACAATTTTTACTTTACATCCCTTGCTATTTTTTTATTATAATTTATTATAATGTTTATTTTTCCCCTTTATATATATAATTCAAGTGTTTGCATAATTCTTTCAATTCCTAATTACTGTCATGACTAATTAGTTTTAATGGATCAACATTAGGGTGAACGTACTATATATACGTCCACTAGACGAGTAAACTATCACTCTAGTTTCTGATTACCAAAGAACATTCACATCGTTAAAAAAAAAAAAAAAAAAAAAGTGTAAGCTTCCATGTTCACGTATAGAAAGAGGGATTATATAGATTAATAGTTATTTGCTACAGTTACCTTCTAAATTTTATCAACTTACCCACACTTTTGCGTAACTGTTATAAATTTATACAATATTTTTTTATTTTTTTAATGGGGAGGTTATCGTTTTAAAAATTCTTAAAAAAATTCTATGGTTTAAAACACGTAAAAGTATGTCTATGAAGTATTCCTCATTTAAATTTCTCCAAAATCGGTGGAGAGTAGTTTTCTTAAAAAATCGACAAAAAGCAAGTCCCCCCCCCCCCCCAATAAGCGTAATGTTAAATTAGGGGACCCTTAGCTTTCCCCGCATTTCCGATAATCTATATATTAGAAAAATATTTATGCGGACACCAATAACGTGTGAGACCATTATCAAGGCCATTCTTCGAGGATACAAAATTTAGATCTTATACTTCATAAATTGTTATAAAGTTTATATCAATATACAAACGACCCATTGAAGTTTTATGAAAGTTTTGTTATATAAAGTTGAAAGAAATCGCAACTGAATAAAAAGACAGATTTTGTCATACTGTATTCTAGCAAGTCCATAGCAAACAAACTGAATTTTAAATGTATTTTTAAAACTTGAAGTAAAATTTGAAGTATTTTCAAGGTTTATGAGTATTTTAAACATGTAATTTGCTGTGAAAATGGACTATATATAGTTGTATTTATCGAAGAGGCTCGCACTCTTTTTACATTAAGGTATGGATTTGGCTTTACCTGAATTTAATAGGGAACCATGAAAAGTTGAACAGTGGTTCAGTTAAAGGGATAGGGGTGTATTTGCTTATTGTTACAGCTTTTGCCTGTTAATTAGTTAATTAGCAAAGTTAATTAGTCTTTGCAGACTGCTAATTCGTACTATACATAGTCGTGATCGTTCAGACAGGTCCATGATTCCAAGCCGGCACTATTTCCCTATTTTGCTTGAACAGCAATATGAAATAAAAAATTTAAATTATAATGGTGGATTATTACAAATGACGAAATAATATATAAATAAAATATGCAGACAGAATCAAACATTGTAACGGATTGTGAAATAAAAAATATACATATATAAGCAAATTGTAAATGAAATTTGTAAACGATTAAATAATGTTTGCTTTTAAATTAGACGCACGTAAGGCTTAACTCGTAAAAAAAAAAAAAAAAAAAAGTATAAATTATTTTTATTTTGGATAATAGTAGCTGAAAGGATCTAATTATGATTATGGATTTGATGATAAAATATTTAAGATTTAAAAGGAGTATTTCTTTAAACAAGCACGAAACAACTTTTCTTTTAGTAAGATAATAATGGTAGAAAACATCTTATAAATAAAACACATTTTCACAAAATATTAATTTATAAAAACATGTAGACACAATTAAAATTGTAGAACACTCCTAAATTTAGCCATTCAATTAAAAATATATACAAAGGTTTCTATTGAATCTATTAGGATTAGTTTTATGGTAATTGTAACAAATTGCTGTACTGTACATTTTAAGATATCCACATTATACTCTTTGTACTTTTTTATAATAATAAATAAGTAAATAAGAAAGAAAAAACAAATGTCTCAAATTTACCCAAAATCCATTAAATTCGTTAAATGTTTTATTTAAAACTATAGCAATTTAAATAATTAATACGATTGGTACATATTTAATAGTAAACAATGAAATAAACCCTTAAAAAATATATATATATTTAAATGTTTAAAGAAGAATACGAAAAAAAAAAAAAAGTAATTAAATTTGAAACTTGTACAATATTTAAGAGTAAAGTTGTTTTATTTTGTAAAAGTTTTTTATTTTTATTTACGAGATATATAAAAAGCTCGACATACACATATACGTATACACCACACACTGCGAGTAGAAGGGAAGGTAAAGTGAAGTTTTAGACTTGTGCAGAGAGGGCCACAGGCGTTATTGCCGTGTGTCGATATTTTATACATGAATGTTGTTGCCTTCCTAATACTGCTGTTCTTAGTCAAGGTGGGGAGAGAGTCCCGTGGGGTGGCTCGAGGACTAGGGAGGGTTACCTGAACCCAACCCAACCCCTACTTCTACAGTGTTGCTGCAGTAAACCCTTATACCACAGGCCGCGGGGAAATACAGTTCACTTATTTCTATACTTTATATTATGTACTAGTAAATTAACTTTTAATAAATCACTTATAAAAAAAAAAAAAACTTGAATATTTTAATTTTAATTTTTTGATAATATAAACTTTATAAAAATATTATAAAAATATGTAAATAATTAGGATAGAAAACTGAATTAACATAGACTTAATTCAAATCAAATTGTATATGCGTGATTTTATTTTAGTAACATTACATTGTTGATTTTTTTTTAGTTTTTTCCCCTGAAATTTATGATATAGGCAACTTGTGCTACATAGAAGACCACAAATTTGCCTAACCTTCAGGATGCACATTTTTATTATCAATTTGTGATTCTTTATGTAATGTGATTTAACATTAATTACTTATTAAAAAAGAAAAATATATACTTTTGAATATAATACAAAATGATAGAAAAAACAAATAACAATTTGTTGTAAATTTGAAAGCAATTTTGTTTATAAATATATCAATTCCTTCAATAATACAGTTTTTAATTTTGACTTATTTTAACTTTTTAGTTCAATAATTTGTTATAAACATATGAAAGCTTGAAATAACTGTGACAATATTAAAAAAAACTGTCGAGAACCGCAATTGCACCACAAAACCCCACCACGTACGTACTGTATATAGCACAATGTCACCAAGTATAATTTTTACCTTTTTTTATATGCAAAGTTTGCAATGCAAGAAAAACTGCAAAAGACAACTTGCACGTTTGTTTACTTACTTTAAACTCGTTTATGTACTTTAGAATAATATTGCATAATACATATAGTAAAAATGCAATAAAAAAAACTAATAAAACTTTAAATTTTTTTTTTTGAGAAAAATCAATAAAGTTATGAAAGTTATACCTTTCATTATTCAAAATAAAACGTGTGTAATTTAATGTAAATCCTAAAATGATTTTCCACAAGTATTTTTATGCACATTTTTTTTTATATTTCGTAATACTACCTGTAGTAACTTTCATATTATGCAGATTTAAACTAAAAAACAACAACTAATATTTATTAAAGCCCCTGGCCTTGATTGAAGCTAAAAATTAAAAAAGTTAAAACAGAAAATCTTCTTTTTATGAACGTCATAATTTTATGTATATCTCAAAACTATGACAAAATATATTAAAATCTCAATAGTTTTTCACTCTACTTTGTTAAAAATACAAAATCACGATGGAAAATTTCAAAACAATAAAAATCAGATAAATGTTTGAAAAATGTCATATATTCCGTTTAGATCATTTTTAAAACTTTATATAATATCCCTCGTGTTACGTGTAAAGTAATAGCTTAGATATAATTCATACATTAAAAATATAAAATATTTTTAAAAAGAGATAGAAAATAAATTACACCACATATTTTTCAAGTAAAAAAAAAAAAAAAAGTTCTAATGTATAACTTGCATCATTTTTTTTTCTCAAAAGTTTTTATTCATGCATTGTTGCAACTGTAAAATATTAGCTCACGTCAGAAGTTCTTTTATTGACATTTAGAAACGAATTGCAATCATTATAATTCATCATATTGTCGTATAAGAAGAGTAAAGTAATTTATTGCTATAATTTACAAAAGATTCTTTTCAAGATAAAAATATGAATTTTTATATATACGTAGTTTATTTGTTCAATTCTCTAAACCTATATCTTGATTTTGTTTATTTATTTTATTATATACTTCAAGAGTTCCTTCTTATATAAAATATATATATACCTTCTTGTTTTTCTTTATACTTCAAATATATATAAAAAATTACTATCGACATTTTATATTATTTATTTACTTTTTTGAGAAAATCCAAAGCAGAAAAAAGGTCATATATGTTCGAGTTATTTTTCATAATATAGACCTTTCTTTCTTTATTTTGTCAACTGAAAGGTAAAAGTCTGTGTTATGAGTATATCAAATATGATGTGATCAATCAGGTTTTTTTTTATTGTAAATGTAAGAATATATACCTTTATTTATTAATTTTATTCAATATTTTTATGATAATATATAGTTATCTAATCTGCAACGAGCCGCTAAATAAAATTTTAAATATTTTTTCATTTACGTTCTAAATACATATAAGCTATATTCCTCGCAAATTTGAAATTATGACGCCTGCTGCGGTTAGATGGCAGGACCATGGTTAGAAGGCTCGTATATCTTAAATTCAAAAGTTGATTCCTTTACTTTTTATATTATTTGAACGATAATAAAATCAACTCTATAAGTAATCAAATATTTAATGTATGTGATTATCAAATAATGAAGGAAAACAAAATTGAAATTAACATAAAAATTTAATTTAAAACTTTATATCTTGACCCCACCCCCCTCCCAATTTTTGTATATTTGGAGTTGTCTTATCCTTATCTACCCTTCTTTTCCTTCTTCTTCTTATTTTGTAGTATTTTCTTTTAATCTTTACAACTTATATTCTAATTACCGCAATACCTCAGTTGTCACTTTCGTGGCATTTTTTTTAAAAAAAGTAAATTATTGGAGCAATTTAATTTATTGACCGTTTTTCCGGTTATGTTTATTTTTTATTATTATTTTAATATAAATGCCAGATTTGTTGTGAAGTTCTTGAAGTGCACCATGCAGTCAGTAGAATTCTCCTGCGTTGCAACTTGAGGACACTTTTCTTTGTTTAGATTGGATTTGTCTTCAAATTAAATAGTTATATAATATTGAATAATACAATGAATTATTGTAAAGTGATTATTGAATGTCGTTGAATGTGCTTTAAATATTTGTAAATATATTATTTTATTGACATTCACTTTTAGATTGTCTCATTTTGAGGCAATAACCTGAGTTAATGCATTCTAATTATGTTATGAATTTAGGATTAAAGGCATAGACCACATAAAACAACATGTGCTTTATAATGAATAAACACAAAATGGGATCTTCAAAACTATTGACCATTTTTTACCAGAATGTATATGTGGCCCCACGAGAGAGCGTGAAAATACTGTAAAGTATGCAATTTGCGTGAAAGTTCATGTTTATGACGTCAGAAACATGCAAAAATTAGTATGAAAATATTGTGCGGGTTGCATAAATTGAATTTTCTGATCACTGCTACGGGGCAACTGTTGGGTTTTGAGACAAGCTAATGTTATTTATGTAAATCCCATCAAGTGTTTTGTGATATAGATGCTTATGTTTTTCTCTGGTCTATTCCTTTAAGGAAAATAATTTTGAATTTGAATAATTATATTAAAAACAAAACAAAAACACGATGAAAACTTAAAGAGTTTTTTCCCTCCAGTACACGAATTTTTACTTCATTCGGTTTTTTATATGATCCAAAAATATACAGGATATTCAAAGCTTATATCTTTAATTAAAAAAAAGAAAAAAAAGTTGAAAGTGAATAACAGTTTTTATAACTCCGATACTCTAAAATTATATTTTAACTTTGAGTTTTGTTCTCTCTCTCTCTCTCTCTCTCTCTCTCTCTCTCTCTCTCTCTCTCTCTCTCTCTCTCTCTCTCTCTCTCTCTCTCTCTCTCTCTCTCTCTCTCTCTCTCTCTCTCTCTCTCTACAATCTACATACTTTATTTATCATGTTAGTTTAAACTGAACTGGAAGCTATTATTACGATAAAGTATAATGTATGTTTTTAATAAATCCTTCTAAAATACAGAGAAAATTAAAATTACAAGAGAAATTTCAACCCTTAAAGCAAAATAAATTCAAATAGTTTTCATATGTTTACAATAACTTTATCTTTGTTGTGATTGGCATATTTTATATTAAGTTTACCTTTTTTTTTAAACGTTTATATATAAAATTTTATGCCTTTAAGGAATGTTAGATATAAAGTTAATTTTACATGGGAAAAGAACTTCAATGTATATGTAAATGCAATTTACCTATAAATAATGTCTATAACGAACATATTTTTTTATGAAACTTTCTTTAAGTCAGAAAAAAAAATATATGAATAGAAAATGAATTGAAAGATAATTGGATGGTATATATAAGGAAAGAATATATATATATATATTTTTTTTATATATAAAATTGCGGGTAGAAAAGACATTTTTCTATGTTGACATTATCACAAACACACAGAGTATGCGAGAAAATTTTAAATTCCCCTCGCCAATTTTCTAACTCTCTTCTTCTTCTTCATTTTTTTTTCTTTTTCTCTCCATGTTGAAGTTGATTTGGTATGAAAATATTCCTCACACTTGAAATTCAGATTGCGATGCAAGTAAGGAAAAGTGGTGACATGAAGTTGGTACAAGGTGATAGGAGAAACTGATTAATAATATAAAAAAAAAAGTATGAGAGAAAATAGAAGGAAATATAAAACGGAGAGCGAGAATGGTATGTTGTAGAATAGAAAGATTTTTATGCCTTTAAAAAAAAGGGAGAATTTTTGCTTCTCTCTCTCTCTCTCTCTCTCTCTCTCTCTCTCTCTCTCTCTCTCTCTCTCTCTCTCTCTCTCTCTCTCTCTCACCCGACTGTGATGAGAGCGTTTTGCAATGTCGACAAAGGAATGTTTTTCTCACCCACATAATATAACCTTACTATTTTTTTTTTTTTTTTTTTTCATACGCAATCTGAATGTCACACTGTAAACTAAATTTCTTTCTGTATATAGCTAAAAAAAAAAAAAAAAAAAAAAACTTATTCTAAACTTCTCTTTCTATATTATTCAAAACTTCGTTGTTTTTTCTCTACTCCTTTTTTCTTCAATTTAAATTGTCAGAAAAGTAAATTTAAACTAAATATTTTTTCAGTCAAATTGATATTTTTCTTTCTAAATTATGTACATAAAAAAACAATTGAATTATTTCATACGATGATATTATTTGATAACTAAAGAAAAAAATTATTTAAATTTTACGAATAGATTAATTATATATAATTTTTTAACTTAAAATAAACAAACAAAGAAACATAAATAAATAAATCATAGTAATAAAAAAATGAAACAAAAAATTTCGAAACATATAACAGGAACGTATTTTTATTATTATTTTTTTCATTTCACGCAATACAATTATAATTAGCATATTTTCATTCACATTTTCTCAAATTTTTTTTTGTACACTTTCCCTTTTATATATTTTTTTGTGTGCCATATTAATATACTTAATTTTTCTCCAATTAAAAAAAGTATTTAAATAGAAAATAGAATAAAAATGAATAGTTTCTAGTATACATTTTTATTCATATATCCTATAATTTTATATTGTTGTTTTTCTTTCCTGAAATTTTTTGAAATATAATTCAGTCTGATTCGATTGATTTCAATTTTTTATTTTCTAATTTAGGGATAGTGTATTACTTTTTAAAAAAAAATTGTTAACACAACATTCAAAATAAATAATGAAGTGGTCGACAATTTTTTTTTTTTTTTTTTAAGAATTATTTATCACTCTTTCATTTTCTCTTTATCTATCAAAAATGACACCTTGAATTGAAATTTTTAATACTTTTTATATTCATATTAAACTAAATAGTCTTTAAAAAATGATTTGTATGAAATATGAAAATAATTAAGAAAAAAAAGTTACTTACTAACATTGAACTTATTATTAAATATTAATAAAAATGAATTTGTATATTATATTAATAAAAATGAAAAGCAGAAGACTTTTTTTTATAGAAAAAAAATGATAATTATATATAAAATTTAAAATATATAAACGAATAAACATATATATTAATATAGAGATGTATTATTTAAAAAATAATGATTGAAAAAAATATAAATCTATTTTTTATACTTTTTTTTTTTGCCTTAAATAGTTAAATCTAAAAAAGAATCGGTAACAAAAAAAATTGCCACTGGGGATCTTATTTTTTTATATATACAACTGACAACAAACAGATTTTTTTTTTAAATATTATTAATATTATTATTATAATTAAAATAATTACACAATTATAATTTTGTGCTTCAAAACATGGCACAATAAGACGTTTATAATAATATACATTACTAATCATATATTTATTATATAATTTTTTTTTGTATTTTTTTGTTTTCATGAAAAAACTTTTTTTTTTTAATTTTTTTTATACATTTTCATGCAAATTTTCAATACTTAAATTTTAACTGTACAAAACACTATATTTATAGTTTTTTTTTATGATTTTTTTTAATATATTTTTTAAATTTATTCATAGGACATTAAAAATAAACGAATTATACTTAACATTTCATTTCACATCATCATAGCATTCAAGCTTTCCATTCAATACTTTTTTTCCCAGACTCTTCTTAAATAATAATTTTAAATTAAAATGTCTAATTAATATTGGTATTAGGAGTTATAAGCAAAATAAATGTTTTTTTTTTTATATATAAATGCATTAAAGAAATTTAGTTGTAAATTATTGGAAAATGGGGAACAATTAATTGGAAAAATTAATTATTTGAAAAATTAATAATTTTTTATAGATAGTTTTTACGATAGTAATAATTTTCTATTTTTTAACATACATCAAGAGAGTACAATATTTTTTTTAACATTAATTAACTTAAAATAGGACATTTTGCTAAAAGTTTTTTTTTTCATGAAAAATAAAGAATGTTAAGATATTTTTATGTTATTATTCTGTACATATTTTGTATCAACCTTAAGAAAAAAAAATACATTGAACATTTATAATTGTTGCATTGAATTATTTATTTGAGTGTTATTAATTTAATATTTTCATTATTATTATTTTATTTATATTTAATTTAAAAATAAATTTCATTTACTTCAAATCCAATTAAAACTTACTGTAAATTATATTTAATTTTAGTTCCAATTAAAAATCATTTTGCGAAGAACTGTAAATTTTATGGGAAAAACTTAACATTAAAAATTATCTAGCGGGGTAATTACTACAATTTTAAATTAATTTATTTGGGATTTTTTTTTTACTTTAAAATTTATAAATACTGATTTTTTTTGTGTATTTTTTTTCCATTTATAATCTTTTAATCATTTATTCAGAATTTTTATATCAATGAAAATATTATTTACTTAATATTAATTTTTTTAAACATTATATTTTTTTTTTTACACACAGACATAAAAGTTTAAATTTTCACAGCATTTTTGTAAAAACGAGCAGTTTGAAAGTTTGAAATGCACAAAAGTTGATGATGTATAAGTGACTGATTGATGCCTGATCTTAAAATTAGACTAAATATTAAGTCACTCAATAAAAATAACGATAATAATAATAAACAAACAAATTTAGAATTTTTAACTTTCAAACTGCGCTTTTGAGGGTCTTCACATTTTCATATCAACCAAAAAAATATTTTGCAATCCTTTGCATTTTTTTTATTATAACCACGTCTCTTTTTGAAATGTATTTTATTTTTTTTTAAATTTTAGATTTTTAAATGTTAGAATCACGACAAATTATCCCCATTCTTGACCGTAAACAAAATGAAATATTTCCCACTTTAAGAAAAAACAGATAAAATAGTTGATTTATTTTTTTCTTACAAAATTGAGGATTTGGGAAGACATTTTTTTGAATAATGATTATCAAATAGAGACGTGCAATTTTTATTTAGTTTCAACCCATTCCATTTTATATAAACTCTATATATTTTTTTATATATATTATAATATACGTTATCCCATTTCTTATTATGAAAGATTCATCACTTTTTTCCCTAGTCTTCATTTACATATCATTCCCTTAAAAATCTAACTAAGTCCTTCTTCCTTGCCCTCAAATATAACTCCCACCAACAAATTTGTATTTTACAATATATATATATATATATGTTCTGTTTATAATAATTAATTATTAATTAAAGAATATTTTTTTAATAATAATAACATAATAATTTACATTTATTTTCCATCAATACATGTGTGAATTAAAAATATTATTATGATGATATTTTTAATTATCAACTATTAATTTGTTGTCCATCATAATTCTACAAACACCACCACAATTTTATAGTTTAATTTTTTTAATTTTAAACACTCACTTTTATAATATAAATATGCCTTTTCACTGCATCATTCTGTAAACATATCTTCCCTTTTTTAACTTCACATATAATTTTTTTTTTCATGCTTTTTTTATATATTATTATACAAACAATTTCTGCCAAATCTCTCATTTTTATTCCTTACTATATTATAATATTATATAATAATTATTATATTAATTAATATTAATAAAAATAATTAAAAATAAAAAATACATATAGATATAGAATAACGAAATTACAATTACGGTGGGATTTTTTAATTTATTTATATATATATATATATATATATACATCCAACTATTTTTTACACATATATTATAAAAATGACACTGAAATATATTTATTTTATGCTAACAAACATCACAATTATTATTTAATTAAAAATACTTTTTTTTATGATTATTATTTTATTTTTAATAAAAATATAATTAATACAATCAGATTTTACATTAAAGAGACATTTATTTAGTTTCTTTGATTTTTTTATATATATACATTTATAATACGGAATGGTAACACAAAGATAAGTTTTTTTTTTTTTTTTTTTATTATTATTTTTTATACACATATTTTTTTTTCTTCTTATATTTCTACTATTTTCTTTATATATATTTCCAGCTAATATTACTTCTATTATTTTAGTATTTATTATTTTCATCAACATATATTTAACGAAAAAAATTGTCACAACTATTAGTACATTAAATACACCTTTTTTTTTTTTAGTATTAAAATGTTTTCTTAATATTTTCAAAGTTATCTAAAAATTGGAATTACAGGAGGGAAAAAGATCGTAGGTACTTTTTTTTTCTTCTTATAATTTTTTTTTGAGAGTTGTCTATTGATACTATACATCATGACACATTTTTAATATTTTTTTTATGTACTTATATATATTTAAAAAAAAAAGTTCTAATCTGATGGTGATGTCATTTATTACACTGGCCCCAAAGATTTTTTTTTTCTGTCTATTTCAAACATATATTTTTCCCTGGAGAGAAATGGCAGTGATGATATCATTTAAATATTTATTTTCAGTATTGTAATAATAAAATTCAGAGAATAAATAGAGTAAATAATCTATTATATATATATATAGGTTTTAATGCTAATTGGTTTATCATGGTGATGGTAATTCTGTATATACGCTGATTATTGTTGTAATTATTTCAGCTGATATCTCTTTTAGAATCAAGATACGACATACAAGATAAGGACACGTTTGGCCAATTTGGGCCGCCACGAAATTCAAAATAAGCCAATCAGCGCCTGAGTTGAAGGTCACGTGATGAAAATAGACCAATCACAACTGCGCTAAGATTAACAAGGAACCAGTTCCCTATCTTGTATGTAGTATCTTGATAGAATACAATACTCATATTTTTTTTTTTACTCTGAATTTTTATGTATATATAAGGAAGATGATGATAATAATAAATATATTTATATATATATTTTTTTAAATAATATATTAATTAATAAAGGGTCATAATATTTAGGTGGGTTTTATTTTTATTTGATGAAATGAGAGTTATGGTGTTATTTATCTTATGCGTGACGTTTCATGTGTAGTGCAAGATGGTCAGATCGTGAGAAACAGCGGTCACAGTGACGACACTTGAAGGGTTTGGCGCCAGTATGTTTGCGATAGTGACGTGTAAGCTCGTCAGAGCGCGCGAACCGCCACTCACATCCTTCCCATGAACAGCGATATGGCTTTTCTCCTGAAACAATACATATTTTAATTAATATTTTGTTTTATATATATATACATATATATTAAGTAAAAACTTTATTGAAAACGTAGTTTTCAAAGTATATATTAAGTTGCCAGTTTGGTGCGTATATATATCTAATTTTGTCGTTTTAAAACATTTTGAAAATATTGATTTTTAATACTAAATTCAGTAAAATAGTATTTGTTATACATAGAAAGAATAAATTACGTAATTTGTACTACATTTATGCCATTATAGCATAAATATTGCTGAATTTAAACAGCATAAACAAAAACAAACAGTTTTCTTATAAATTATATAATATATATTTAATACAAGTTACAGAAATTAAAATATTCTACATTTAGAGTTACTCTATGGCAGAGGACCACGCTAGTGGGCTTGTACCTTATGTGGCCTCTAAAAACTATTTTATTATTATTATTATTGTAAACAAATTATGCTGTACAATATAATATTGAAGCAATATGACATAACTTTAATGCAGTATAGAATAAACTAAGTTGTACTACAGAAATGTTGTTGCTATGTAAATATAAGCTATGGTATAATTATTACGTATTTATTTGTGTATGTGTTAGGGGAAAAACAACAACAAATACATAATATTATAAAACGAAATATCACCTTCAAACTTTTTAATATAAATGTTTTACATATCAACGTTTCGTTTACTATGCTTCATTCGTTATAGAAATACATAGTTTATATTATGTATGAATGCAGTACTTATATAACTCACTACAAATTGTCCATAACTTTACCAGAAATTAAATTAAACTTCTTTAATATATATATATATATATATATATATATATATATATATATATATATAATATATATATATATAAATCATAATTTATACCTATATATTAATTAAAATGGATTTAACCATCTTTATACAAAAAGCAGAAATTGCAGCAGTTCAAAATTCAATATAATGATTTATGAATAATAATAACTTTATAAAATAAGAGTTCATGGACTTTTAATTATTTTGTAGTTATTATTATTATATATTATTAATAATTATCTATTTTACTATCTTTTTATTATATACATATTATATTCTTGTTGATTATTTATAATTAAAATATATTTTCATTTGCAAACTTATATAAATTTCATGATGAGTTTTGTTTAATGAAGAAAAGTCATAAGAAATGCAGTTAATTAAAACTTGCAGTTGCAACGTAATTCTTTGGCGTATCATATTTAGTAGATGAGAAATTATGAAATATACTTAAAAAAAAAATACCATGATGACATTGTTCTTCCTTTTTTTAATATATTATGATAAAAAATTGTAGTGCCTCAAACTATAATATAAAAATTAATATTGTCGTATTATATGGTTAAAGAAATTGCTAATAAAAAAATAAATTGGCCTTAAGCATTGAAATAATAATATACAAAAAAAAATGTATATTAATTAAAATGCATTATAAATTATGTATTTTTTTTTCTTTCTCCTTCTTTATTTTTTCTTTTTTAGAAAAATTTAAAAGTAAAACATTGATAATTAAACATTTTTTTTATTAGTTAAAGAAAATAGCTAACAGGGAGAAAAATAATAATTTATTTAACATTTAAGTTCAACTTTTTCATTAGGTTGTTATGTTAGTGTACTCAGAAATTTGCATGTCATAAAAAAAAGTTATTTTCTCTATCTTTTTTCTTGCTATCACTTTGTTCTTTTTTTTTTTTTTTTTTTTATCTTTTTATCTTAGGGTTAACGTAAAGGTTATCCCCCCCCCCCTCCTCTTCCTACATTTTGAAATATGTCTATGCTAACTCAGCAAGTTTCCTTTTTCTATGTTTGATTGACGTACATCTTTGGGGACTACGCGATCGTAAGTTGTATTCTAAGAGGGATAGATGGGGGTGACCCCTCTATCTCTCTCTCTTTTTTTTCTCTCTCTCTACTCGCGAGTGAGAGTCAAAGAAGCCCGCGGGTCTAGCGTGTGTGAAACTCGTCCCATCGGACACACCAATCGTATCGTAGTGTGCATAAAAACCCCAACTATGTTTTCATAGGGAATAAAGAATAGAAAAAAAAACTATAAATTTATATGCAGGAAAGCAAAAGAAAAAAAAAAAAAAGACACATCGCACACCTTCTTGATATAAAAAAATAAATAAATACAGGAAAAGAAAAAAAAAATTAAAGTAAAACATTCGGAAATTAAGTTCTGAAAGTAATAAAATCTGTAAGCATTAAAACTAAATTTCTTAATTAACTATAAAAGTAGATGTTAATAAAATTCTGTCACTTAGTTTTACTTAATACAGTAAAACGTAAAACAGGAAATACAATATGTTTAAAAATAAAAATTATAAATAAAATAACAATTAAGTAATAAAAATAAGTGTAATAACATTTTGCAAAATTGTAAACTAAACACATAAAAGTTAAAATGTGGTAACCCACACAAACACACACACACACATATATTATATACATATAGCAGTATGTCACCAAACTAGTAGTAGAGATGTCTTTCTCTCATCCCATCACTACCAAATATACAGTTGAATCCGCTTACAAGATCATCTACTTTACGACAGACGGAGACGAGACGAAAGTATATGAGAGAGAGAGAAAGAGAGAGAGAGAGAGAGAGAGAGAAGGGGGTGGAGAAGCTGGGAAAATTCAATTAAACTCGCTTCACTACGTTTATAAACATCTCTCTCTCTCTCTCTCTCTCTCTCTCTCTCTCTCTCTCTCTCTCTCTCTCTCTCTCTCTCTGTATTTTCATCCTTATTTTCCTCCACCACTAAAATATATACCCACACACATGCACCTCATGGGTATCTTAAACTCATGCTATAGTATGGTGGTATAAAAAAACATTGCAAAACCAGGTAAGTATCCACTAAAAACCACCCTTCTTACAATTTTTTTTTTTTTTTTTTTTTACTCCTCAATTTATATCTCAGACTTTGGTATATAGTAGAGTATAAATACACAATATCAACTTCACTTTCCTTTTTCCCTCTTTTGCTTAAATAAACTATATAAGTCTAATACCCATATTAAATTTATTGATTAAATTTGTCCAAGACCCCTCTCTTTATATTATTTTTTTTTTATTCTCAATATAATACTGTATAAAATTGGATAAAATATTATCAACATGTTTGTTTACATGTTAAATCCATTTATATATAAAATAGGTTTCAAATCTATACAAGTCTAAGACCCTTTAACAAGAAATCTGTAGTTTATTTTATTTATTGTTTTCACAAACTTTTAGTTATCAAACTACGTCAAATGACGAGCACGCAATTACTTTTAGCATAATTCTTTCATCATTAGTGACCTAAAGCATATATTTACATGGTGATACATTTTCTTTTGTACCGTGAAACGTAACCTGTGTGTGATTTTAAATAAAAACTACTACATTGCATGAAAGAAGCCTCGGCATAATAGCTATCGCGGCGTTTTTCTTGCAACATTTTAATTCGACGGAGTGTGCCTTGTCGCGCACTACGTTGTAGAGAATAGCGTATATACTCTGTAAATACAAATTTATATAAACTGTTCTGATTTAAGTCTGCGTGTATAATTAAACCCATAGACCACATGAAACAACATGTTCTTTGTAATGATGAAAATTACAAAATCGAATCTTTAAACTTTATAATAATTTTTACCAAAATAGCCCCGCAAGAGAGTGTGCAAATCTGTAAAGTATGCACTTTGTGTTAATATTTCTGTTTATGTCGTCAGAAACTAGCAAAGATTAGTATGAAAATGTTGTGCGGGTTGCATAATTCGAAATTTTCAGATCACTGCTACGGCGGCGGGTTTGAGACAAATTAATGTAAATTTTTGTAAGTCTCATCAAGTGTTTTATGATATACATGCTAATGTTTTCTTCTTGTCTATGCCTTTAATCCTATATTATACCAATTTATATATATGAGAAAGAAAATTTGTCAAATTAATTTGAGATATGTAATATCAATATGTCTCTGAAACTCATTCTTACTTTTTTTTTTTCTTTTTTTTAATATTATTTCCAGTCTCTTGACTTTTTTAACGTTAATTTAAATTACCAATAAAGTTGAGCTTAAGTATTTGACAGAATTGTAATCATAAACTGATGTCAAAAGAATCTAAAGATTTTGACAGTCATAATTTTACAAGAAATTTTATTTCAGAAAAGAAAAGACTGAATCTTTCAAAACATTCGATGATTTTTTTTTTCCTTCAAATTATAAATGTCATTTAAAGAAATTTTATTAATATAAAATTTAAAACTTGATGTAAAAACAAAGAAAATAAAAGTGCGTAAAAAAAAAAAAAACATTCAAAGTATCGAATAATTTTTATATTATACTGAATAGAAAAGTTACATGGGAATTTAATATAAATATAAAATGAGCTACAATATGTAAATTACAATAGAAAATTCAAGTTAAAAAAAAAAAAAAAAAGATAAAGCTCTTTTGTTTTAAATTTTTGAAGACATGTTTAAATTAAAAATTAAAACAACATCCTTTTAACATGTATAGTATCAATTTTTAAATACTCTCTCTCTCTCTCTCTCTCTCTCTCTCTCTCTCTCTCTCTCTCTCTCTCTCTCTCTCTCTCTCTGTAGTTTTTTTTTATTTCAAGGTTCTCTAAATTTGCATGATTTAATATTTTATTAAATTTTCAAGTTTTCCTTTTGGAAAAGGTTGAAAATTTGCAAACAACTTGAAAGTTAAAGAGGTTCTATATTGCTTGGCAATCTAAACTTACTACAATTTACCTAGGGTTAATCTTAAGAACTTTGCTTTTTCTTTCTATGTCTGTACAAACTACCCAGATATACCTTTACCAAACATTTCCTTTCCTAGCAGAAGCTTAAACTTTTTTTTTTTTTTTCTTTTTTTTTTTTTTTTTTACTTCTGTGAGTAGCAAAAAAAATCTACTTGATTTGACATATACTTCTCTTACATTTAGTTCAACTTACAAGCTAGCAAAAATCTTTTTCAATCATTTAATTTCTTTTAGGAAAAAGTAAAAAAAAAAAGTAAAAAAAATAAAATCTATGTATTAAAATTTAATTTCTACGCTACAAGTAATATACTAATACGATTAGATGAAAATTTTGATTATATTTTTACCATATACGTATTTATTATTATCATTGTATAGCTTTTTATTCATTATGGTTTGTTTGATACTGAATTCAATTTTCTACATTACCTTAAAAGAAAAATTAGAGTAGTATTATAATATGGAATTCACGAGTACACTTATTTTTATTCACTTAAACAGTAAACTATTCGTTTTATTGTAATTAAATAAACATTTAATTATTTAAATTTTGCAGTTTCTAATTAAAACATTCTTACTTTTTATATAACGTATATAATACTATATACTACAGTAAAATAGCAAAAACGTTTTATTTTATACTAAATCCATGTTAACATAAAGAGCTATAATTTGATTTATATAGTTGCAATTTTTAATTGGTAATGTAAATAAGGTTGAAGGGATTCAAAATTTGACTAAAACGGAATGTTGTTCAAAGTATATAAATATATATGTATATACCGAAAATTGAGATATACAAAGTTTTGAAAGTGAGTGAGTGAGAGTAAGAGAGAGTGAGAGAGAGAGAGACAGAGAGAGAGAGAGAGAGAGAGAGAGAAATGAGAAGCAAAACTTGTTGGTTTTTGAAGCACGTTTTCTAACTTGAGAGAGTGACATGAAGTACATACATACGGTGACTCTGAGAGAACGTGATATGAGCAACACTCACACATACACACACATACACACATCATACACACAATAACAAAGCTGTCTTACACTTAAAATAAACCTTCCAAATGAACATGCAAAGTATACATAATATTATACATATAACAGAATCACATTATATATAATCAAAATGTATATATATAATATATATATATATATATCGATGCGTATTGATATAAATATATGAAAATACTGAAGGATGCTCTCAGTCTAATGACACAAAGCTCTGATTAATAACTACGTGTAGCACGCAGGGAATATCAAGGTGGTGGGGGAGGAGGTTGAAAGATGAAGAAGAGACCTAACCCTCTTTCTCTCTCTCTCTCTGAGGCTTGATTAATAGCTTGCTTATTAATGGTCTACTCTGCTTTACTATGTGTTGTCACACGATCACTATATAAGGCCTTATGTCCCTTAATTCTCTTTTCCTTTCTGCCTTTTACGTGAAAAGCATAATATATAAACCTTTTTTGAAATACCAGCTCTGCTTATACGTATATATATATATATATATAAGCTTTTACTATAATGTACTTGACATTGCATTATTTTACAATACATCTACAGCTTTTATTATGTATTATGATGAAAATAAATACAAAAATTAATACCCCCTTCGGTATAATAACAAAAAAATAACAAGATAAAATGATAAATATGAAAAGAAAAGTCAAAAGTCATCGTTATATATTATAAGGGAACATTTTTTTATTATAAATATAATTAGTGCTATAGATTTACATAGGAAAGTTGATACGATTTATTATGTACATGGATGATTATGGATTTAAGAAGAAAAAAGAAAAAAAAATTATTAGCTTTAAACACGTGAAATGTTGACTAGTATCTTTTAAAAATTTCCGGTCTTTGTTAGTGCAATATTGTTCTCAAAAAAAAAAAAAAAAAAAAAAAAAAAAAAAAAAAAAAAAAATGCAAATAGGAAATTAGGAGATTTTAAACTTCTCCCGCACTACCTGTAATTAGCTGACGCGCTCAGTCAGTAAGCACAAATGATATTCTATTATTTATCAAAAACTTACATTTTATTTACTGAAAATTATTAAAAATAATTCAATGGGTAAAACTTACTCTAATTTCTAAATATTATTTTACACAAGTTAATTTTTAGTAGGTTAACTTTTGAATATTCCACGCATAACTATTACAATATCAGACGTTCAATTTTAAACGTAATTTCTAAAACAAAAGACAATTTAATAGATATTTTAATTATTATTATTATTATACATAGAGATGAAAATGAGTAAATAATAATACGACTGTGGCATTGCTTTTAAGTGGTTGAATTTTGGTACGCATTGTTGTGGCCAAAAGCACAATAGAATTTCCAACTTCTGTTTCTCTCTGTGTGTGTGTTCTCTACTCTCTACTAGGGTTTTAATGATGACATAGATAATCTTTTATTAATATTTGTGGTTAGTTAATTTAATACTTGAAAACTTTAATGAACTAAAAATTATAAATACATTTTATAATTATGAAAATCCATTTATTAAAATATATTTATCAAGAAATATTAATCATTATAATAATAATAAAATCTCATTAATATTGTTTCATTGTATTATATAGAGAAACAAACAAAAAACAAATGATGAAATTGAATTATTAACCTTTATGACACAATGTTTATTTTTCTTCTTTTTCTATCTTGTGTTTATTCTTATTGACAGGAAAAATAGAAAAAATAGAGAAAGATAGAGAGGAGGAGAAAAGATCAAGCTGCTTATATCAAGCTTGCTTGTTCTTGGATTACTCTCTCTCTCTCTCTCTCTCTCTCTCTCTCTCTCTCTCTCTTGCACAACTCAAGTCTATTCGTCTTTTTATATCTTGCCTCACCACTATAGGGATGGAGTCGTTAGAATCGGATTACCAGCAGCGAGAGAAAGAGAGCTATATGAGGGTTGGGAGGTGTACATACATAGTGAGGGGTTAGGGGTGTATAGGTATAGTATAGTAACTGGTCACGGTCAAGCAAAAATAGGGAGAGATGGGCAATTGAATTCCAAACCCCCTTTACTTCCTTATGCTATAGCTGCAATAGAAAGAAGATAGAGAGGGAGGGAGGGAGGGAGTGAGGAGGATGAATTGACGAGGCACATAGGGACAAGGAAAAGAAGGTGTATGGAGAGAGAAAGAGAAAGAGAGGGTGGTTTGATATGTACGTGATGCTTTGCCTTTTCCTACGTAAGTTCCCAGGAGTTGTCTCGCAGAAAAAAAAAAGACTAAAAAAAAAAAAATACTAGAGTGAAGATCAGGAATATAAAAAAAAACGTACATAAGACACAAGAGAAAATTGTCCATAGGGAACAAATTTCCTTATTTGGTACAACACCTTCTATTTTCTCTCCCCCACCTCCTTCAATATTCCCTAGAGGGAAAACTGACAGGATGAATTTAAATTAACGTCCAATTTTTTTTAAAGAAAATAACAAAAATATTGCTTAAAATAATTGTAGTTCATTCTTCAGTTTGTAATTTTAAAATACTAATGAAATAATTGATGCATGTCAATATTTAATAAGAAATTTTTTATTATAATTTCCTAACGATATAAATATTTAATTATATAGCAGAAGGTATAACTTTTCAATGCATATACATAATATATACATAAAAAAATGTTCTTGGTTTATATATTTGTGTTTTTATCTTCTATATTTTTTTTTCTGGTTTTAAAATGTTGATAAAAAGAAGGCGAGCGTGAATTTCTCCGACAGTTGAAAGAGCTTGCTCGTATTTTTGAGAAGGAGAAGAAAAAAAAAAAAAAAAAAAAAAGAAGAAGAAGGCTGTGCGCGGGTGGACTAACTCTCAGGGGATGAGAGAAGTAGAAAACCAAGGGAAAGAATCAAGGAGAGAGAGAAAAAAGTTGGCTCGGTAGAAAAAAAAAAGACGTTTTTGCGTAGGACATACTCGTTTAGAGTTGAATGTTGAGAGAGAACCTTTGTATACGTATACATACATATATGAACTTAAATAATACGAAGACATACAATACCATATATATATACCTTATGACATTTTGTGTTCGTTTTTCAACAATATAAAGAAAAAGCTTTAAAAACATTCTTATATTTCTAAGCTATAACAAAATATATACTTTAGAAAGAAACGTTAAGTACATAGTTTTATTTTACATTTTTTTTTATTTCGAGTAGGCGTGTTTAATTTGTTATATTTATATAGGGTTACTATATGATTCTAGTTACTATTATTATTTTGATACTTAGTATCACATGTGTTTGACAGTACTTGATATATATAAGTATGTTTGGAATTGTTACCTCACTCCTCCAACTTGAAAAAAATAATAATAATAATAACAAATATTTTTTTAAATCTTACAATCAGCCTCACGAAGAAGTAAAAGCAAATATACCCAAAATTACAATAGTATTGTTCGTAAACCCTGTTTTCTTGCACCAAAAAATGTGCATTCCATTTGAATAAACAAACGTGATCGTCATTTTAGAAGCAGAGAACAGGGTGTACGAACAGCATTAATGTGATTGAAGTGGTGCTTCTAAGTACCAGTAATAATCTTTAAATATATCAGAAGAAAACTAAGCATTAGATCACAAAACACTTGAAGGGACATAAATAACATTAGTTTGTCTGAAAACCCAACTGCAGCGCCACAGTAGTGATCAGAAAATTTTGATTTATGCAACCCGCACAACATTTTCATACTAATTTTTGCCTTTTTCTGACGGCAAAAACATAAATATTCACGCAAATGGGATATTTTACATTTTTTTTTCACGCTCTCTTGTGGGGCCACATTTACATTCTAGTAAAAATTGTAATGTTGTTTGGTATATTAAATGATGTTTTTTTTATGTACAATTATTGGCATATGTTTTAGTTTTAGCCAAAGTTTATGTAATAGGGTTGAAGAAACCCTCCATGCGCCTAAAATGAAGATCTATTATTATTATTTAAAATTATCATCAGTTTTGTAGATCCCATTTTGTGTTTAATTATTAAAAATAACATGTTGTTTCATGTTTTCTATGGTTTTAAATATAGAAACGAAATGATAAGTAAAGGAGTTTAGAGCACAACCGTTTACGAAGCTGTGTTTAACAAAATTATCATCAAAAACATTTTAAAATGAGAAAAAAAATTTGCAAGTAAATTATACTTTCATTTATGATAATGTTGACAAATTATTACAGTTTTAATTTATTATATAAAGAGAGAGAATAAAAAAAAAGTAGTATGATATGACAAGTATGTGTTAACAATGGGTTATTGTCGCGGTTACTTTGTTGTAAAGCTAGAAGCAACAATGAGTAGAAAAAGAAAGAGCACTTGCCATGTGTTGAGTATCATAGCTACTTCTTATAAACCTACATAAAGGACCACTCGGCACTTTTCTCATAAAACTACTTTAACAAAACAACAACAACAAAAAATGTAAACACAATTCTTATACTTTCTTTTGTTTCTCAAAAGTTAAAAAACTTAAGGGGGAAAAAAAATGTTGCTTAAAAAAAAAAAAAAAAAAAAAAAAAAAAACTCTTATGTTCTTTTGATGAAATTTAAGCTCGAGACTTTTTTATTGATGGAAAGAAAGATGAAATGAATATTTTAAAGCATCAGTGTGTTGAATTTGAAAAAAAAAAAAAAGTAAACAGATGTAAAATAAAGAATAAAAAGAAAAGTAAATTGTCCTTAAAATGAAGTTCACATACCAGAAATTTTTATTTTTGAAAAATTGACTACAAGCTACACTTTTTGTAATTCGTATATTGCAATATAAATGCACAACTGTAGCTTCCTTTCTATGGCAATTTACTCTTCTTTCCATCAGTGTATTTGAGTGCAACTCAAGCCACTAAGTCTTACATTCACGCTCAACTACTTGCAATATTATTATGATAGAATATTTACAAAAACTCCAATCTATATTTTATAAGTTTTAAAATTATCTAAATAATAATAAAGAAATATTACTAAACAAAATATAAAAAGTTACTATAGAAAAAATACGTATAATAAAACACTATCTTTTTGTACATAAAAATTAATTAAAAATCGAAGTAAATGCATTTTTATTTTTAATAATACTTTATCAGTATTCTGCACCAAAGTTAATGTACTAACATCATTATTTCTTGCATAAAAAACAATATTTTTTTACATAAAAAAAAGTAATTATACTGAACAAAAAAACTGTAATGCATCATAATATAAATCATTGTTTTTTTTCCTCTCTCTCCTTTATAAAGCAATATTTTGTGTTGGAACGTTATATTATATGACGAGAATTATTATTATCTTTTTTTTTTCTCTCTTTTTTAAGGGAGAAAAATATTGATTTTAATTTTGCTCTCTTATTCTTTAATAACATTACATGTTACAAATTTTATATAGATATGCTATTTTAAAGATTTTCTATATTATATATATTTTTTTCGGAGTGTGTTATGATGGTATCTGATAAACTGAGAAACTTAGAGAGGGGTATATTATGAAACAAGCACTAGGATTTATTACTCATGTTAGAAGTTTTTAGGCTGTTTTTTTTTGTACGAGAGAGAGAGAGAGAGAGAGAGAGAGAGAGAAGTGTACATCACGTTTATGTTGCCACTAATTCAGTTACAATAGAAGAGAAAACAACACAAAACTCCTACAACCCTCCTATACTTTACTTTGTAGCAAAAACTACTCGTACTCGTACCCTGCACGTTTTTTTGTCTCTCTCTCTCTCTTTCTCATTGCGTGAGTATTAAACAAACACGAGAAAAAATCTTTGTCAGGAATATATATATATATATATATATATATATATATATGTATATATATATATAACGAAGAAAAATTATTGTATTATATAATATACAAATAACAATGAGAATAATTATTTAAAAATTATACACGAACACACAGAAAAAAATTATTATTAATTTAATTTATGCAAAAAAAAAAATGTATGTATTTTTTTTTCTCAACCCCTCTTTTTTAAAAACAACGCACGCTATTTTTATCATGTGTCAGTGATTTTTTTTTTTTTTTTTTTTTTTTTTTGGTTTCAAGTTACATATTTGAGTAACAAAATGAAATGACAGTTTTCAGATAGCGAGAGAGAGAGAGAGAGAAAGGGGTTGTTTGGTTGAGATAGAAAAAAGGGTTAGTGTTAGATATTAAAGTAACTTTGAAATGGTAATTAGAAAAAAAAAGTGGGAAGGGTATCTGGCGGACAAGAGAGAGAGAGAGAGAGAAAGTGTAAAATTTTTGACTGAAAAGTACAGAAAAATACGATGCGGGGAGGGAGAGTAAGAGGTAAAAAAAGGAATAAAGTCATGTGATTTTTAAATTTATTCAATAAATTAGATTTATTTTTTATTTTTCCTCTAGTGGTCAAAACAAGGCATCAAAGCTCTTCGTATCTACTGAGAGAGAAAATTACTTTTTGATTTGTTTTTTTTACAAATATTTCTTCTTTTTTTTGAAGCATGGAAATACATTTGAAATATTTCAATTAGAAAATGTTGTTAAGTTTGTTTCACTTGTTATAATGAAAAACCATATTTGAATGTAATGTTTATATTTACAATTCTCTGTAAATAGACGAGGAAAATATTAATTGCTATAGAGACAAAACCAAAAAAACAAAAAAAAAAAGGTATATTATTTAGTTCAGTGGTCTACAATACATATTTGGGCATCAATAAAATATAATTTATACATAATGATGCAAAAAATTTCAATAATTACAAATCTTAATTATCTTTTAAGTCTCCCCTTTTTATTATAAACCATTAACATGTATGTTAAAAGAGTAATATACGTATAATTAAAAGATCATTAAAACGTAATAAAACAAAGTAAAATGAAAATGAGGAAAAGTAGTCTCTGGTCAGTATATTATGTATAAGAATTATGGTTACCTAGAGACGAATATTTTTTACTTATTACCAATTTTTGAAAATAAAAATGTGTCATGTTTTTGAGTATAGAAAATATCCTAAGGGAATATTTGGGGATGAGTCAGCAGCAAGCATCAACTCAACTGTTTTACAGAGTATAGGGAAAATAGAAAAGACGATGTGCGAGAGAGAGAGAGAGAGAAAGATATAGAGGGTGGAAAATTGCGAATTGTCTCAACGTTGAGGGGATGATCCTTAAGCCTTAAGGCTAAACTAAGCAATGACTGGATATGGCAGCTCTAGCAGGTTTTCTTTGAACCCACACCGTGTCATTGCTGATTAAAGCTCAAAGGACTGACTCTTCTTGCACGGACATGCGATAGGGAGGATGTTACTAAGGTCAAATCTTCTAACATGTACTCAACTTTTGAGAGTAAGAGAGAGAGAGAGAGAGGAAAAAAATAAGAGTATGAAAGAAGTAGGGGAAGTGGAGAAAAGAAGATGAGGTAAAAAGGAAACTTGAGAGAGAGAGAGAGAGAGAGAGAGAGAGAGAGAGAGAGAGAGAGAGAGAGAGAGAGAGAGAGAGAGAGAGAGAGAGAGAGAGAGAGAGAGAGAGAGAGAGAGAGAGAGAGAGAGAGAGAGAAATCATTTCATATCTAACTTCTACAGAAAATTAATTACATAGAAGACGAAAAAAAAAAAGAAAAAAGAAAAAAGAAAGAAAGCGAGAGAGAGAGAGAGAGAGAGAGAGAGAGAGAGAGAGAGAGAAGAAAAAATGTTTTTGACTGACTTTTCTGTTCTTGTCTCGTAAATTCAAGAATTTAATAAGAATACCGGCGAAGAAAGAGAGAGAGAGAGAGAGAGAGAATAATTTTATACAAATGTTTTTAAGAATTCCTTGAATAGTTTTTCATTAAAACTTTCAACATGCTACATTAATTATATTTCACGTACATTTTAACTTAAAAAAAATATATTCTTTTATAATAATTAAATATTAATCACATTGTAATAAAAAAATAAATTTTATATTAAATAATCCGCTTTAAAATGAAAAATTTACAAAAAAAAAAATACGTCACTACTTATATTGATTTTATGATCATGTTTTTCTTTTCTTTTTCTTTTAATCTTTTAGTAAGTACTTGTTATTTTTATATCTTGGATAAAGTTTCTTTTTTAATATTAAATTAATGGATATTGAAGACATAATTCTAGATAGTAATTTTCCCTACAACAATTAGAAAATAAGAGTTCAATAAAATTGAACTCCCCCTCTGTATATAGCTCTCTTAAAAAAAGCAATAATCATATTTTACATCCCTCTTAACGATGTAAGAAATAATTAAAATTTACGTAATTTAAATTTAAAGCTTCAATTTTAATGAATTGAAAATGCATTTTATAATAAAAGTAAATCATGATTTTTATTGAAAAATATTTTAATGAGAATTTAGAAATTCTGATTTTTTTTCTTTTTTTTTCCCCCCTGAAAGTTTTGAAGGTACTTACATAGTTACGGTAAACTTAATGAAACCTACATTGTGCTTATAGTGAAGTTTTAATGTTGTTGTTGTTATAGTATACTATTTTCATGTAAAATACTAAAGTTAATGTAGTCAGTATATTTTACCATGTAAGGCCTAAAATATACGAGAAAATAATTTGTAATAAACTTTCATATACCACATCTAAAATATATATATGTAACTCAGACAACGTAATTTTAATAAATTAATTAAATATTTTCTGTAAAGATATAAAACTTTTGTATATTATGGTAGGTGTTAATATTTTTATTAAAGTTGAAATATTCTTTACGAAATTGGTTAAAAAAAATGTATTGAAAAGAAGTATTTAATCCAAGGTTTATATAAACCTTGTATTCAATCCATGTATTATTATTATTATTTTTTTTTTTTGCTATATGAATACGGTAGTTTATTTTATTGCAATACAGATGTAAAAGACACAATAATGTCAAAAGTTTTTTTCTACACACACGGACATATATTTTCTTCTTCTTCGTCTTAATTTTTCAACTACGTTCACGTGAATATACAATACTTTAAAGGATATTTTAACTTTTGATATACAATTAATTCTTAAAATATAGTTGATAAGAGACATTTATATTTATTTTATAAAAAAAATAATTATATTCCCATGAGAAACATCAACCTTTAACTTTATATTGTATTGTTTTGTGCCCTTTTCAATGTATACAATACATATATTATTTTTTCATTTAGTAGTAAAAAGTATACTTGAGAAAGAGAATAGCAGTTCATATGTATTATTTGAAGACGTATGTTTTAGACAATATAATAATAATAATAAAAAGATAAACCCCTTGATAATGGTGCGGAACCAACTTGAAAAAAAGAGAAAGATTCATCGTTAAAAGTGTCAACTACCGATGTTGCTTTATATTGAGGGAGTAGAGAGAGAGAGAGAGAGAGAGAGAGAGAGAGAGAGAGAGAGAGAGAGAGAGAGAGAGAGAGAGAGAGAGAGAGAGAGAGAGAGAGAGAGAGAGGGAGACAGTGGGGTCTTTCCTCTTGATATATACTATCCTTCTTAATATAATATAACATCATAGTATTATATAGTAGGGTTCAAGGGGGTCATGTATGGTATGCAAGTGCTGAAGTGGTCATTCTATAACTGGACTGAAACTTCGTCCCTTTCCCTTTTCTCTATCTCTACAAATATACCACTCTCTCTCACTCACTCCCTCTCTCTCTCTCTTTCTCTCTCTAAATCTAATATAATATAGTTACATTATGTATATTATAGTTACTATGTAGAAAATTTCTAAATGTGTAAATTAAATAATAAACTACTATTGTATTCATGATACACATTTTAAACTTTAAAATTTTATATAATTAAATATATATGCAAAAACTTTTATATAATATATATTATATAACGAATTCCTATTATATATATATATATATGAAAATAGTATAATTTTATTATATTATTTTAACTAAATTGCATTTATGTATGTATATGATTATATGAAAAGATAAAATATATAATAATAAAATTTCAAAAATGATTCAAGGAACAAAAATTTAAACTTATTTATGCATACTGTACTTAAATATTTGCATAAATTTAGTTATTTAGAGATTTGAGTTATTTTTTGTAATTATTATTACAATACATAAAAAAAAAAAAATGCAAATGAACAGATCATTGTAAATTTGATAAGATGGATATTCTCTACTGTCATAAAAATTTTAGAAATGAATTTTCAAATAACTTTTTTTTTTTTTTTAATATTCTGACGTATCTCGAATATTATATGTCAAATGCAAATACAGAGTAAAAATGAAAATTTCAATACACAATTTCCAATTGTGTTATTGTATTCTATATACAGAGATACAAAGCCAAGTAAGAATATTCATGCATATATATAAACACACATACGTATATAAATTTGTATTGGTTTTGCTACAAGTAAGACGCATAAACGCAGAGTAAGTACAGAGTAAGTCAACTTTATATAAAATATTTATAAACAGAACGTACACTCCAAATTAAATACAAAAATAGCATTAACATTTTCGACGAAAGTTATTTTTACTATTCACAATCGAGCAGAATGGAAAAATGTTAGAATGTAATTTAATTCCAAATGATATATTATGTAATAAGTACTGAATAATTTTAAAGAATTATTTCAAGGAATAGACCAGAAGAAAAAAAAATCATTTATATAACAAAACAACTTGATAACTTAAGTTTGTCTCAAAACTCAACTGTAGCTCCGTAGCAGTGATCAGAAAATTGCGATTTATGCAACCCAACATTTTTTTTTTACTAATTTTTGCATGTTTCTGCCACGCAAATTGCATAGTTTACAGTATTTTTACGCTCTCTCGTGGGGCTACATTAGCATTCTGGTAAAAATTATCATCGGTTTTAAAGATCCCATTTCGTGTTTATTCATTAAAAAGCACATTTTGTTTTATGTGGTCTATGGCTTTAAATGTTTTATATAAAAATAGTACGCATATTTAAATGAAAATATTGCATAAGTTTTATAATATAAATACTTAACATTTCTCTCGCATCGAAATGTTTTATCTAAAGTGCAAGAGTGATATCTCTGCACTTGTGGCTTTCATGATATTTTCACGTATATAGCGCATTGACGTAATACTATAGATTGTAGTATTTCTATTTTATAAGACATTCTGTACATACTACAGATTCTACTGTAACGAAGTGTACTCATTATAAAATGGAGTAAAGAATATATCCTATAGAGACACTATAGAAATTCCTCAACTACAGCTATCGTAATACCCTCGAGTCATCAGTCGAGCATCTCAATGGTGATTTTTTAATTTGTTTTTCTTTTCTTATTATAATAAGATTTTCTTGTTCTCAAGAAGGTTTTATATAGAAAAATAGAGAGAGAGAGAGAGAGAGAGAGAGAGAGAGAGAGAGAGAGAGAGAGAGAGAGAGAAATGACAATGTATAAGACAAACTAGTCAATAATACTGTTGCAACTTACTATTAAAAATGAGAAAGAAAAAAAAACTTTGTATGGTCATTAAAGTTAACAAGAATATAGCAAAGGAGATACACATAAAAAACAATGTTTTTTTTTTAAAGATATATTTTTTTTCTTACTAGAGATAGCAAGAAAAACTCTTGTAAAAATATAGTTCCACTAATTACATAGGAAGTAAAATATATCTGTATTTTTCAATGACAATACAAGTTATCTAAAATTGCTTCAATTTTTGTTCAGATTCTGCTTTTGATTTAAATTGGTATAGGTTAATTAATCATTAAAGCAAGTTTTTGTACCTTTTTGTAGTCATTAAGATTTTTAAGGGTAGATAAGTCCAATAATGTCTCTAGATTTTGGGTATCAAGTGTGCTATCATTTTGTGTCAGCTACTAAATATAAAATATTAAGGGTAGGAAACCTTAAAAATAAGGACAACTTTTTTTTTTTTTTTTTTTTTTTTTAGCACTACTAGCCTAAAAAAAGTTCAGCCCCTGTAATTGAAAATGTTGCATGAAGATTATACCCCAAACTGATTCAAAGCATCCTTCATTTTTTTTTAAATAGTTTACTCTTTTGATGAACTGATCACATTACTGACTTTTCTCCTTTTTTTCATTTTTCATTTTTCATGTTTTTCATGTTTGTTTTTTTTTGTTTTTTTTTTTAAACAATTTAAGCCTTTTGCATCCTATATTCACACTATTGAATTTAACCTGTAGGTATACAACTACACTACTTTGCACGCAGTAACGTTTTTATATCTTATTTATTTTTATTCACTCAGATAAAGACGGTTGACAGACAGACATATAGGAGCCTCTAAAAAAAAAAAAAAAAAAAAAGAAAAAAAAAAAAGATAATAATAATATAAATATATATACATACATTTTTGAGGTCACATTTTTGGCCTAGTGTCACCAATCTCAATAAAAATATAATATATATACAAGAGGTTATAACCCTTATAACCTTTACATCTTGCATAATCAATTTAAATAATATTATATAGCTTTCAAGAGTGACTGAATTTATATTCATAATAATTTAAATATGAAAGAAAGAAAGCCACGTGTATATAACGAACTTTTTATTTTTCCCTCGCTTTAGTTTATATATATATATATATATATATATATATAAAATATGTTTTTTTTTTCTTTCTCATAGAGAAATATTTTCTAAGAAATTGTAAAATACTGTAGGGGAAAAAAGAAATCAAAATTCAACGAAGCGAAAACCAAATTTGTTTTTTTTTGAGGTCAGTAAAATATATAATATGCAATTACTTTCCAAACGAGTTAATATAGTACGTATATTATACTATTTCTTTACTTCAAAAGTTTTTATTTTCTCTCTCTCAATAAAACAGAAAACAGAACAAAAAAGTTAATGAATTTTAAAATATTATTATAAATTGAAATTCATTTAATTAAATAAAGTGTATAATATTGGAAGGAAAAAAAAAAGAGAGAGAAAAAAAATATAGTATATAATATAACGATATCTGCATCATTCAATTATGGTAAAAGTATATTCCAGACTGGTTAAAATTGCAGTTTGTGCACTACAGTTCTTGACTCTTTACATTACTAATTCAATACTATGCTAGCTATATGAACAGCTATATATATAACAAGTATAGTGATCACTTTACTATATAAAGTACATATGTATGTACATATGGCTCACTGCTTCTATATATTTGTTAAGCCGCATTTTCTTGGTGAACCAAGTAAACAGTCTCTACAATAAAACCTGAAATTTATAACTAACTTATAAGTTGTTGTTTTTCTTTCAATTTACTTTACCACTACGTACTTTACCATGGAAACTTTTTGTTAAAAGCTATTAGGTTGTATTATTAATTAATATTATATTGTTTGGCCATTTGATGATGAAAAGTTGAAGTTGTTATTGTAATGTGAATATAGATATATTTATGTATTGATTGCTGCTTATAGAAGAATATAATATATTTTCTCTTAATAATACACACACACACACACACACACACACACACACACACACACACACACACACACACACACACACACACACACACACACACACACACACACACACACACACACACACACACACACACACACACACATACACACACTTACATATATATAATATACATACACACACACATACACAGAAAAATATTCCAAATTTTAAGACTGATATTTTTTTCTGTTAAAGAACACAATATTCCGCATTTCGAATTCTCGACCAAATACATTTTATTTTTATAAACAAAATAGATTAATTTGAAATGTATAGCATATTGAATTCTGATCTTAAAATATATATTAGATGGAGTTTAAAATAGTTTACCTGCGATAAATAAATTAAAAAAAAAATTACATAAATAAAACATAAAATCATTTATATATACATTATTTGATTTATATATATAAATAATATTAATTAAAACGTATGCTCGAAGGCATGTCATTTTGTGATGATATGTAAAATAAATTTTTTATATTTAAGAACGATATAAAACAACAACTAAAATTTCATTCAAAACTTGTATATAATATGTAAAATTGAAAACATGTTGTTTTAATGTTTATTTATAATTATTAGAGATTAATGAAACATTGTTACAAATAAAATATAATAAATAAATTTATATAATAGTTAAAATGGTAATATTATTTAAAATTAAAAAAAATATTAAATGTTATTCTATAATATGTTATTTTAATGAGAATAAAACAATTTCAGTAATTTTTTTTGAAATGTAATTCTATGAAAATATATCATGAAATAACCGATTTTTTTTTTTTTTTTTATATATACCTTAAACCATTTTAGTTTGAAAAATAGATTTATGTAAAACTTCACTGTGGTATTTTATTACATGAATAATTACTTTTTCTGTTTATTTGTAATGTAAATTTATTTTAGCCAGTCAATTTTTTATTATAACCTACAACAAATTTTATAATAATATAAATAAATTATTATTTCTGTCTCACTGACAATATATAAATAATATCGTATACATACGCAAATTTTCAATGATATACATAAACATATTTACAATGTCTATCAAATGATTTATATTGTTGCACGTATATATATATATATATATATATAAATAGTATTTTTTATTATTCCAAATAATAATAATAAAGTATACAACATAAAAAGGATTTGTTTGTATTTTTTCCATATCTAAATTTTCATATTATATAACTTAAAGGCATAGACAAGAAGAAAACATAAGCATTTATATCTCAAAACACTTGATGGGACTTACGTAAATAGCATTAGTTTGTTTCAAAAACTCAAGTAGCAGTGATCAGAAAATTACGATTTATGCAACCCACCCAATTGTATAATAATTTTTGCCTGTATCTGACGTCATAAACAGAAATATTCACGTGCACGCCTTTAAGTTTTTTTACCCTCTCTTGTGACGCCACATTTACGTTCTGTTATAAATTGTTATCAGTTTTAAGATTCCATTTTGTGTTTAATCCTTAAAAAGGAACATGTTGTTTCATGTGGTCTATAGTTTTAAATAAGATAAAAATTGGAATCTTCAGAATATGGAATCACAATGGCTAAATAAAATTGACAGAGACATAAATGAATTAAGAAATAAAGCATACGGTTACTACTTTTGAATTCAAATAGTGTTACAGTAGCCACTTATCATACTGTATAACACAATTTTATAATGTAATATAATAGTATAATATTATATTATATACAGTATTTTATACTTAAACAATATAAATTTCTATAAAACATGCTTTTGAAACAAAAATATACAATTCATTAAGTATGTATACATATAATTTATATTATGTTTGTATTTATAGTATATAAAATTAAAATTGTGTGCATAAATGTGTTTGTGTGTTTGTGCATGTTCCTTTTTCTTTATTTTATGACTTATTTATTCTTTGAAGCTTGCTTATTTTAAGGGTGTGTTGTTTCTTGAGTAACGCAATGTTATTATGTGTTGAAGCTATGACAACCTTTCTCTCTCTCTCTCTCTCTCTCTCTCTCTCTCTCTCTCTCTCTCTCTCTCTCTCTCTCTCTCGCTATGACAACCTTTCTCTCTCTCTCTCTCTCTCTCTCTCTCTCTCTCTCTCTCTCTCTCTCTCTCTCTCTCTCTCTCTCTCTCTCTCGACTACAATGTTGTCCATGACTGCGTGAAGATCACCAGAGCAAAAAGGTGACAACTCAGGGAAAAAAGATGACGCTAGAAATAACACAAGCAGCTCATCACCTGCCTCTCTCTCTCTCTCTCTCTCTCTCTCTCTCTCTCTCTCTCTCTCTCTCTGTTGCTATTGTGATATCAAACAACGACAACTAATGAAAAAAATACAAGTGACCTCACCTTGAGAAAACATCAAAAATACGAGAACATAACATTCACCGCCTTTTGTTTGTTTATCATGTTAAAAATAATCAAAGCAAAAAAAAAAAAAAAAAAAAAAACTGAACTGTTTGAGAAAAAAATTGACAAAGCAAAGAAAAAAAGAAGTAAATAACAATGAAGAAATTTTACGCTACACAAAAGAATACACAATTCCAATATATATAATTGGTTCAAATATATGTTCAAAAGCTATTGAAAATCCTCTATTCTAATTAACTATATCCTACAGAAAAATATTAAATTTAAAAGACAAATCCTATACAATAAAAATTAAGATAATCTGATATATAAAATTAAAAGAAAATTTAATAACATAAATAGGATAATTTATATTAGATAAAATTTAAATAAAATTAACCATATAATACTATTTTAAATATTATAGGATTAAATGTAATGAAAGCTAAATATAACATACAAATACAAACACAAAATGTTTAAATATATTATCCTAGCAATTGAATTTACACATAGATTACTCTGTGATAGTATATATACGAATGATGTGTAAACTGGAAACGTGAATTTTATTCTCTCTCTCTCTCTCTCTCTCTCTCTCTCTCTCTCTTTCTCTCTCTCTCTCTCTGTGTATTACTCAATGGTACACATGTAAATGAGAGAGAGAGAGAGAGAGAGGAATGACACTGAACACCAACGTGCTGATGTCCAACGCTAGTGTGATTAATGACTCCAATCACTTCACTTGGATATAGGATTACTTTCTCTCGTTCATCCCACATCCACTATCAAATATCTACAAATTTGTACAAATCAAACCACAAACTCTAAAAACTCTCAAATTCTATATATAATATATAACGTAAAGCTTTTTATCTTTTAACAAATAATTCAATAAAAAAATAATAAATTACATTTTTTTCCCCTCTATTTTTTTTTTAACTTTTCAGTATCAAGTCAAACTTTTATAAAAGAAATTTATAAGATTTAAAAAAATAAAAAAAATCTTATATTAAAACTAATAATCTGTAAAGGTTAGCAGAAAATAAAAAGATTAAAAAAAGAGGTTATTTTATTTTATTATATAACAATATAATCTAAAGCTTTATTACAAATAAATCCATCATCAACATCCCTCTCTATTTTTTTTCTTCTTCTATATTTGCACTCAATTAAAATTTCATCGATTTATCATCAAGTACTTTAATTCCACTCAATTGTAAGGATTATTTTGTTGAGATAAAAAAAACACAACTTAAGTACAATGTACACATATGAGGAGATGAAAAGAGAAGGGATAACAAATTGCATTAAAAAAAATGAAACATGAAAAAGTAGACAACGAGAGAGAGAGAGAGAGAGAGAGAGAGAGAGAGAGAGAGAGAGAGAGAGAGAGAGAGAGAGAGAGAGAGAATTTTTTAAAAGAGTACAGTAATATAAAAAACGTAGAGAAATAGACAGTTGGAAAAAAGAAGAAGAAAAGCTTGAGGATTAAACACACACACACACACACATACACACACACACACACACACACACACACACACACACACACACACACACACACACACACACACACACACATCTCATACATATTTATTTATATAATATATATATATATCGGTATGAGGGTGGTATAAAAGGGTTTTTTATACTATACATATCAGCAATAGAAGTTACATGGGAAGGGGGTGTAGGTAGAGGGGTATATCACATACACATGGCTGATATAGAGGTGTATAGAAAGAGAGGGAACTTTGAGTGTATTGATCCGTGGTATAGCAGCAATCCTCCCCCTCCCTCTCCCCCCACACACATATCAACCCTCTCTCTACACCAGACATGTTGCAAGTCCACCACCCTCTAAACAACCCCTTTACACAGACCACGAGAATGTGAACCGCGGTCACATCATAACTCCATATCACATCAAATTTACCCTCTTTCTCTCTCGGCATACACAATACCTGTGCTATTTTCTTAAATATATATAACTCACTTGCATCCCTTATATTATGCACCTGTATATTATATATAACCAAAACTCATTTCAAAAACTGAAACTCCCTCTTATACGATTGTTTTTATAGCTAAAAAAAATAATAAAATATTTAGTTTCAATATCGAAAGTAAAATTGTACTTTCCTCCCCTTTTTTTCTTTTTCCAGTTTAAAAGATTGAAGTTTTGTTTAGTATTACTGTTATTATGGGTAATATTATTCTATGTGTACTTTCTGTTGCATTTAAGAGGAGTATAAAAATTCGTTTTTGATATTGCATATATATATATATATATATATATATATATATATATATATATATATATATATATATATATATATATATATATATATATATATATTTTTATCTCCTTTGAGTATTTTGGGGAAAAAAAGCTATATTTAGATTTTTCCATCTCAATATTCTAAAAGAATCCAATTTTGCTTTCATGAATTTCAGAAAGATAAATTGTTAAAAAAAAAAATAAAATGTCACTATTTAATTGAGTTCGTTATTGTATTTTTTTTTGTAAATAGTTTTAAATGAGTATTCTACGTATACATTTCTGAAGATTTAAAAAATGTTTTTTGACAAAAGAGAGAGAGAGAGAGAGAGAGGAAGTTAATGAAGGTTTTTCTCTTGTATTTTGCAGCCACGTGTTATAAAGTACGAGTACGTGTCATTGAAACGTTTCCTCTTTTACCAGTATGAACCAGAGTGAGTGAATGAGAGAGAGAGAGAGAGAGAGAGAGAGAGAGAGAGAGAGAGAGAGAGACGCAATATCACTTGCTGAATATTTATTTGTAAATTATGTCAAATCAAAAATACCATTGCGGCTTCTGCAATGGAATTTCAATCGACTAACAGTGAAAAAAATAATAATAAAAAAAAGTAGACTAAAATGTAAATATACATAAGTATGTACGCAATATTGAGCTACCCTTTGTCTAACTGAAACCCCAATTCAAATATATAAATATATATAAAAAAACTGAAATGTATGTTAGGAATTTCATTGAAGGAGAAGAAGGAAAAAAAATGGAATAACACTTTTGGACTTTGTCGACTTTGGTATATAAACGAATGACCCTTTTCTCTTGTTCTTTTTCTTCTTCCTTCCATCTCGAGCTTTTTCTATCTCGTACCATTTGATCATATTACAAAAGAATAAAAGCAATGCGATATCATATAATACAAAAAACAACGCAATGTGACTGTAATCCAAAAAAAAAAAAAAAAAAACACTATCGATATAATATAAACTTGACTTAACTTTCGTTTTTACCACCCTTGGTGTGTGTATATGTAGGAAAAAAAAATAAAAAATACAAAGAGTGATAAAAATATCAAATCATATATTGTAAAATTTTCTACTTCAAAAATCTAATTTTATATAATTTTTTTTATCTTATATTTTGTTGAAATATCATCAAAACAAAAGTATAAAATGAAATATGTGTATCACAAAGTAGAAAGCATAATATGAGATGACCGCTCGGCACCACATCCACAAAACTTCTTTACTTTCAAAATGATAAATGGTAAGGCGACATTTTCCATTAAGATTGTCAGGTTAGATTCATTTATTAACAAAAATAATAATAATAATAAAAACAGAGACCAACATACAAAAGCATTATTTTTGAGTAAATGTTAACAAGACTGTTATAATTCATCTTTTAGAAGAAAGAAAGAAAGAGAGAGAGAGAGAGAGAGAGAGAGAGAGAGAGAGAATAAATAAAGCTGAAAAAGTACTTTTTATATTTTAATCTTAGAAAGAGAGAGAAAAAAAAAGGTGAGCATTTTTAAAAACTTTTCAAAAGCTTACTTTCTAAGTACGCTATTTTTCACAGCATTTTTCATTCAAAATGATCTTGAAAAATATACTAAGAAAAAAAAAATTGTTAGACTTTAGTATATAATACAAGATTTTTCTATACTTTATATAAACATGTAAATAAAAATTTAACCACGTTGTTAATTTTAAAACCAACATCTATAAAAACTCTATTTATCATGAAAGAAAAATAAAATAGAATGATTAATACAATATTTAAATAAATAATGTTAAGTTAAGTAGTATTTCATTACAGTACAAGCTTTAGAATATAAGCGGTAATTTTTCCTTGTATATACAGCAAACAACGTGTATCTAAAACTTGAATTTTTCTTTTTCCCTTATCTATCAAGCTTGTTTTTTTGTTGGGTGGTTAAGGGTAGGAGGAGAATGGGTTCAGACATCAAACCACAAGGATAGAATCCAACCTCCTTCCCCCATATTTCATCATTTGACCTAGCAAACTCTTCCTTTACTAAGTTTTCTTGCCTCTCTCTCTCTCTCTCTACTTTTTTTTTCTCTTTTCATTCTGTAATATTGGCCTAACTTTACGTGTAGAATACTGAACAGTTTACTGACTAGAATTATTAAGTGCATAAAAAGCCTTAAGAGCTCTTTTCTAAATTGCTCTTCTTCGTCGTCTTTTCTCTCTTTCGCTCTTATATATATATATATATTTATATATATATATATATTTATATATATATATTTTTTTTAGTTATTTTTTTTAAAACTAAAAATATATATGTATTTATTTGACTTTTTTTTTCAAAAAAAAAAAAAAAAAAAAAAAAGCGCATTTTTATTATATATTATGATTATTGTAAGAGGGAGGAAAATAGGATTTAACGTGATACTGCCTTGACAAGATTTCTATACATATATTTTTCATATATTTTGCATGTTTTTTTTCCCGTAAAGTAGAATAAATGATGTTGCGTATAGTATAAAACTTTGATATGTTTTAAAAATAAAAAAAAGGGGAATGACATTTGAGAGAGAGAGAGAGAGAGAGAGAGAGAGAGAGAGAGAGAGAGAGAGAGAGAGAGAGAGAGAGAGAGTGAGAGAGAGAAACAGGACATGAATGTAATGTATATTAGTAAAATTAAAATGTAATGTAATATGCGTGTTTACATAAGCTGGTTAATTACTAATTTGTTGAAAGTAAACATACAAAATTATTCAGCAAAAATTTTATATCATCCGAAGTTCATACCATCCACAAAATTTTCATTTCTGTAAATAATTTTCATATATTAAAAAAAAAATAATAAAAAAAAAATAACAGGATAGAAAAAAAATCTTGATTGCTATTTACTTCGTCTAAGATGTTTGCAACTTTTCTCTCTTAAAAAAAAAAAAAAAAAAAAAGTTTTTTTTATCCGAAAAAACTTTTTTCATAACTGGTAATGCCATTAGACATATATTTATAAATAGTTTTTCACTAAAAAACTTTTTAAAGGCTCTTACTGTAAAATTTAATATCATAAAATAAAAAAAGAAAAGGAGAAAACAAATATATCAACGAAAAGTCATTTCTATACAATTTTTCATCACTACAAATTTTTATCTTCAATTAATTTATTTCTATTTGTAAAAAGAAAGAAAGAAAAAAAAAAATGAAAAAAAGAAACGAAAGATAAATTTTAAATATTAAATTGTAATTAAACCGCAAATATTTTAATTACAGTTGAAAAACCATGGGAAAAAAGAGTTATATTAAGAGAGAGAGAGAGAGAGAGAGAGAGAGAGAGAGAGAGAGAGAGAGAGAGAGAGAGAGAGAGAGAGATAATACATTCTTTGTTCTCCCTACACAATTTTGTGTATTATGAAATAAATTTCCGGTTCTTGTAACAGCAACACGCTAAGATATAAAATGAAAAAATATATTTTTAAAGAGAAGAAAACATAAGTTAAATATACAAGCCCCTTTACATATAGGCAACAATTGCGACCAAGCTACACTGCGGGCTGCCTACTTCCCAAAAATAAAAATATTTTATTTATTTTAATCGTGGCTTTTACCTGTTTATGTTTTAAACATTAATAATTCAAAAATATTTTTATAAAAAAATAAATAAATCTCTCTCCCCTTTTCTCTATCGATATTATAATGTTTACATTTATTTGTAAATATATCCATTTTGTGACAATATTAATAAAATAAACTATTATTTAAACAATATAATATATATAATAAATAATATAATGATTTATTAATTAAGTTTTTGTTGTTATTGTGGTAGTTATAGAATTATGAGTAGGTAAATAAAGAAATTATACCCAAATTAAAAAATTTTTCATAATTTTTTTTAAAAATATATAAATATAAAAAAGAGTAGATATTTATTTTATAATATGGAAAGATGAAAGGTAAATGATGATAATTAAACGCAGAGTAAATGACTGTAGGCAGTGGTATAATATAATGGTATATAAAGGGAGTAGAACATGAACAAATTACTGACACGCTTGAATAACTTGCTGCTAAAGCGAAAGAGAGAGAGAGAGAGAGAGAGAGAGATGAATATTTGCAGCCGATTAGTCCCGATAGAGACAGCCAAACTGGACAAGAGTTATATACCAATATTGTGTATATATTATATATGTATATACATACATATATACAATGCATACATGTCGCGTACGATTATATTGGTATATCCAATGCACCATTAATACTATACATATAATATGTATTCATATACAAAATATTGGGAAAATTTTAGGGGGATCAAAGAGAGAGAGGAAAAAAAGTTCATTTTTTGATAAGAGAAACATGTGCTGTCATTTTGTGATAATTGCTGACAAATGTTATTGACATTTGATGGGAGAATATATATATATATATATATATATATATATATATATATATATATATATATAACACATACGCACACATTGATATGATTAATTAATACAGCGTGTGTAGGGTGATTATATGACTCGTTAAGATTATCTTACTGTATAAAAAATTTATATCAAGTATTTGACTTTTTAACACTAGAATGTTATATAAATAAGGTATAATGGTATATAAATAAGTTCAATGGTAAAAACCATGTTGTGGTTGTTTCTACGTAAAATTCGAATAACTAACTTATATATAGACTATTACAATTAGATCTACTGTATATACTGTGATGTTATACTCAACTAACTCTATAAAAAGGATTACAAATCCTAACTTATTTGAGAAAAACACTTTTAAATTATTATGATCAGATAAAATAATGCATTTTAGCAAATCATCAATAATAGCTAATTTAACCTAAAATAGCTAAAATTTATTGTTAATAATTTGCTAAAATTCACTATTTTGTCGGCTTATAATAACTCATAAGTGTTTATCTCATATAAGTTAGGATTCGTAATTGAAGTAACGCACCCTTTTTTTTTTTTTAGAATTTTTGAATGTATATTACCATAATTATACATACGAAAGAATTAATTTATTAATAGACATACTATTCTCTACAGACATTCAAAATAAAAACTAATTGCTTATATATTAACCTGCAGTAATTTTAAAATTTCCCTCATTGAGAACACACATTCCTGTCATTTCATAATATTAATAAAATGAATAATTATATAGTGAAAAAATTCTAATTTTTACCCTTACTTTTTTAACAGCTTATAATATGATTTTTAATTCGTTTTTAAAATTCATCATAATATAATATTTTATTATCACTCTCAGTAATATAATAATAATAATAATAATAAAATAAAGTTGAAAATAAAATGATAATAAATAATTTCCCTAAACATCAATCAAATAAAGTTTAATTTGATATAAATTAAAATTTTATAACGAGTATAGGGAAAAATTATATTTATATACATATACGTGTTCATGTGGTAAATCATGAAATATGGATGGAACTAACCGCAATGTTTTGTCAATTTATGCTCACTAGTTGGCATAACAATACCATGAATATCAATAATAAAATAATATATTTTATTTTATCAAAATAAATCATTATTTTAATAGTTAATAATTATTTAAATAAATATATGATAGTATATACTTGTCAATTAAATTCTGACAAAAATTCATCAGACTTCATTATATAAAAGGAGAGAGAAAAAAAAAAAAAAAAAAAAAACTGCAACGTTTTAGAGTGTTCTTTTTTTCAAAAATAAATTATAACTATTTTATTATTACTCTCACATTTTTTTAATGTTCATTCAAAATTACAGATTATAAAAAAATGTAGAAAGTTTGACAAATAATTTTATAATTTTCAAAAGATAAAATCGGGTAAGTAATAACTTTAAAAAAAAGTAGAATAACTTAAGTCATTGAAAATGATAATAAAAGAATAAAAATCTTATCGATTGAATTAGCACCTCAAGTTGATTACGAAAAAAAAAAAAAAATAAAAAAAATAAAATTATAATAAAAATAAGTATGAGTCGTAAATGCAAATTTTAAATTTTATTTTATGTATAAAAAAAGTAAAGAATTGTTATATGACTTGATAATAAACGTGACAAGAACAATAAAATATTTTACCTGATAGGGAGAAGAGAGAGAAAGAGAGAGAGAGAGAGAGAGAGAGAGAGAAATATTAAGAATAAAATAATAATTTTGTAGTTGTATACAGTTAGAACATTTCTTAACTTTTTGTTCTCTCTCTCTCTCTCTCTCTCTCTCTCTCTCTCTCTCTCTCTCTCTCTCTCTCTCTATGTAAGATAATTAACTAAACTATATTACGTAGCTTATATATAATATATTTTTGGTATAGCAGTAATATATATATATATATATATATATATATATATATATATATATATATATATATATATATATATATATATATAGTGTATGGTATGGGGTTGGTTGGAACTCGATTAAATCTCCCTGTACTATTTCTCCTTAACACTGATGGCACAAGCAGCATACTACAAGTTCTCGTCTCTGCATTCCTCTTTTGCGAGATGAATACAGATCATCTTGGCTAAAGAAAAGGCGTAAGGAAGTAGAAGAAGAAGAAGTGAAGGAGGTGGAGGTATGGCGGTGAAAATGCAAGCCAATTTCACAATGAAGAATGAGTTTTCCTCTTATGGTTTTCAACTAGAATTGTCATTTACTCCCATGTCATCTCCAGAAATACAGACAGTCTTTTCATGAAGAGAAAGAAAAAAAAATACGAGAAGGAAAGAAAAAAAAATCATTATTTCTCTCTGTATGTTAAAAAATTAATATTAAATTTAATATTCATAAAATAATTGCCTTTTTTTTTCTTCTTTTCTTTCTTTTAAAAGTAAAATATGGTTAAATTGTTCATATTTTATTAAGTTTATGGTATATTTTCTTTTAATATATATATTTTTTTTTCTACGTAAAATAATTAGGTTTTTACATGAAAAAAAAAGTCATTTCTTAAATGATTTTATTTTAATATACATGGTTTTCTAGTTTATATAATTTTAAAGTAATATATTTATATAATAATTCTTATTTTATAATAGAAACGTTAAAGAAGAAAAAATATATCATTAAAATTTCAAGATAATAAAAAATATATACATTTAAAGTAAAACAGATTGTATTAAAAATTATATTTAAATATAATAAAAGAAAATAAAGTGATATAATTTTCAATTACATTACTATAGAAGAAGAAGAAGAAAAAAAAGATGGCAATTTAAATATTATTTAATTATAATTAATAATGCTTGAGAAAAAAAAAAGTCATTAAAAAGAATTATATACGAGTTATTATGCGCGCGCATACTTAAGTTGACATGAGGTTTTTTAATGTATATCACTTTAACATTCTTTGGCTTTGTGGTACGTGTTTCATTTTGAGTCCCCTATTATTTGAATCTTTAGCATCATTTAGAGGGTTCTTATATATTATATGTGTGTTGGTGGTTCCCATCATGTCATGCTCATCAAGTGAGTAAAGTACGCAGGAAAACGAATGAACAAAAAAGACAAGAGGGAGTGAGAGAGTAAGATAGAGAGAGAGAGAGAGAAAGAGAGAATAAGGGAGAAAGAGACAAGATGAATCTAATCAACGACTCGTAGCCAAAAAATGTCAGTATTAATTTGTCAATATTTACTAGAAAAAAAAGTTAAGTGAGAATAAGAAAAAAAAAATTACATAGAAAAGATCTGGGTAGTTTTATATATATGGGGATTTAAACGTTAATCATTAGCTAAAGATTTAACGTCTATTATTACTATTTCCTCAATTAGTACAAGGCTATTGAAAGCATAAAAAATCATTTTAATTGCATACATAATAATACATTGCTATAATCTTTGATGTTTTTAAGTAACTTATTAGAAGAAGTGACCATTTTAAATACTGTAATACTTTGATCAAAATATTTGAAAGAATATTTATTGCATGCTTTTATAATGTCAAGAAAATTTTATGCTTTTAAGCAACTAAAACAAACATAAACGGTTCAAAGAAAAGAAATCTTTACACAATACCAACGATTTTTTTGAACTATATTCACTTAGCATACTTCTACGGTAGTTCATGTATAAGACTGTTTTATTGACATATATTATATTACAGTCTATTTACCTTTAAAATATTTCATTTCCAAATTATTAACCAAAGTAGTAGAGCATGTATACATACAGTGAGAGAGAGAGAGAGAGAGAGAGAGAGAGAGAGAGAAATCTGCGTATAAGAAAATTTGAATAAAATCCTTTCTTATTTACTCTTGAAGTTTAGTATGCTTATATACTCTGTAAATCTCTATAGCCATTACATACATATATATATATATATATATATATATATATATATATATATATATATATATATATATATATATATATATATATATATATAAATGTAGACCCTCTCTTATTTTTTTTATACCATACTGTGTATAATATATAGAAAAGCATATGGAATATAGTATGTATGTATGTAGTATGTAGATTTTTGATAAAGTAAAACGATGTGTGTGGCTTGGTATACTATGTGTACACACTAAATGTAATGACGCTTAGGGGTTTTAGGCTATATACTACACATTTTATATTATATATATATATGTGTATAGAGAAAAAAATAAGTTTACATATCACAAAAAACCTTAAGATGTAATATTATATGTAATAACATAAGAAAATAAACTTTATATACATTTAAAAATTTATCTTATGTCTATATACAGTACGTTAACATTACGTACACATTCAAAATTTTATTAATCTTTTTCTTTTTTCTAATATAAAAAAAATTTCTAAAGAGAAAAAAAAGTCCATTTAAAAAAAAAAAAAGCCTTATAACGTACAAAATATGGTTGTAATTTTAATAAATGAAGATAAGAAAATTGCTGAATATTTTTCTTTTATAATAAGAAAGAGAAAAGAAAATGAGTTTCAGATCTTTCAAGATATCTTTATGAATATAAAATGCAATTTACTTTTTAAACAATGTAAAAATCAAGGCATATACAACTTTCTATATATCAATGGGTCTTTTTTTTTTATTAATGGAGGTATAGAATTTCTTTTTCTTTCAATTTTTTTATATTATACAAAATTTTGTTAAAATTGCAGTTTCATTGATGTATTAATGAGGTTATTTGTTTATAATTTGTCCATTACCTATAGGGTGTGTGCGCATGACGTCATTCTGAATGCTTTTCGATGCTCTACTTGAGCAATGAATTATATTGCTCAGCATAGGACAGACGTAGTTTTTGGCTATTTTCTTTGGAAAATTAGCTATTTTTTGTTCATTATTATTTTTCTTGCATACTTGAAAAACTAATTCAACCTGTTAACAGCATCAGTGCTCTCAAAAAATTGCGAAGTACTTTTAAACTGTCAAAATGAGTCATTTTCCCATCCATGCTATTTAGCGCTCATTTATGGCGTCAACTTTAACATGAATGAAACCACCCTATTCGAACAGAGAATAAAGAGAATATTCTGTGTGATTGAGAGTAAGACGAAACATTCATCGGTCAAGCTATCGTATAAGAAAAAGAAGAAATCAGAATTTAATTATTTTACTGGTGGTATTATAAATATGATTAAATAATAAGAAAACTGCAATAACTCATGGACTAAAAATTAGGTCACTATTAGATTAGATTTCTTCTAACATATTATTATAAAAAAAAAGTAACTTCTTCTATATAATATAAAGAAACAATCTATTCATTAAAGTTAAGAAATGATAAAATTAAGTATACAGTAGAGAGATACCAAACTAGTTACTAAAGAAATAATTCAACTTCAGATGAAACTTCAACTAAATTAAACTTTAAAAACTTTGTTTTGTATTAAAATATATACAAAAATAATAATTCGAAATCTCAAAAAGTTTTAATATAATTTTTAACATTACAGTACAATGTAATCTGCAATAATACTGCAGTCAAGTTGTAACTTTTTTTTTAGTGCAATAAACTTTATAAACTTATTCATAAACATTTTGCGACTTATCCATTTGTAATGTCACAAAAAAAAAAAAAAAAAAAAAAAAAGTACATACTCTTTTGTAATATTATTATTATAATTAAGTACATATTTCCATATTACAATGTATGCAATTTCTTTGTATGATTTCTATTGTTAATATATATTATTCATTATAAAATAACGTAAACAGAATGCATAATTGAAATTTCGTTATTAAACAAACGAAATAAAAAATGCAGTATATTATATAATAATATTACATGCACTTTATTATATTAATAAATTTAATCCTAATAGATACAAATAAAATGTTAAATATTTAATTTTATATTTCATATTATTATACGGAAATAAAAAAAAGTTTCTATAATAATATAACAAGGTATAATGTCACCCATGTGTAATAATATATTATTATGTATATGTATGGTTATTTTATTGTTGCATTGTTTAAATATAATATTGTGTATAGTTGTTATTATTACTATGTTGCCTATAGCTATACAATATATATATATATATACACACACACACACACACACACACACACACACACACACATACACACGTTTATGCAGCAACAACATGGGTGTTACTGATGATAATAGTAACACTGTTTTGTTATATTAGGTGACTACATATGCTAGACTTTATGCAATGGCAATATAGTGGTACATAATAGAGAATGAGACGAGAGAGAGAGAGAGAGAGAGGAGTTGCAATCACAGTGATGGCAGATGGTATAGTTCTCTCATGTGGAGAGAAGAGACAGAGAGAGAGAGAGAGAGAGAGAGAGAGAGAGAGAGAGAGAGAGAGAGGAGTTAATGATGGATTATAGCTTTAATGTGCATCACTCCCCCTCCCTCCCACGCATAATATCACGAGGATTCTCTCTCTCTCTCTCTCTCTCTCTCTCTCTCTCTCTCTCTCTCTCTCTCTTGCTCACCCTCTTTTCCCTTCTATTATTATTCCACAGCCTCTTTTTTTTTTTGGTCCATAAGGCTATTGTTAAAGAGATGACAATAGAAGAAGAAAAGATGACCAAAACTTCCCACTTGCAAAAATCTCAAGGATATCATTTTATTATTATTATTTCATAACCCTTCAATATTAACTTTCTAAAAGTCGATCCAACATTTTTTTTCTTCTTCTTATGATATTTTTATTTACTTTAACTAATGAATTTTTGTCTTAAAAATATTAATTTTAAACTTTTTAAGGAGTTTTTAACTAACAGTAAGGGAAAAATAAAGTTTTAAGCTATTATAAGATGACGAGCGAATGTTACATGAAGAACTAAATTTTAACAAGTTAGATCACTAAGGGGTTGATTCTGTAATTTCTTTTGCATTGCTATTAACAAATTTGCATTATAGAAATTGAATAATTTCGTCAGAATCAGTTTTTCCAAAGTGTTCATAGTCTGTGTAACCATGGCTTATTATACCACTTACACGTAAATGACGTAAAAGAGGAGTAAATAACATTATTGGAAGTAACATTTCGATCAGTCTGTGCTATTGTTACTAAGCTCCGCCTAATGTAGCACTATAGCAAAAGTTGCATTCTCTTTCCATATAACAAGTGTGTTAATACCATTCCTTTGACGTCTTATAATAAAAAAACTCACAGAAAATATTACTAATAAAATTACTTAATTGACATTATAAGTCAATAAAAAATATAAAGCCTTAAAGCAAACGTTTGAACTTAAAATTTTTCAAATTAATATAACAATACAA